>JBAJHX010000076.1:8410925-8482309 GCA_037176925.1 Amniataba percoides
AACTGCGAACCACCTGCATATTGCACAGGATACTGCTCTCGATCAGGGGCTTCGGCTGTAACTGTTCAGAATTAGTTGAGTATAACACCGATAAATAATTGGTCAGGTAATTTTAAAATGAGTGATGAATTGGTTCCAAAGCATTACCAGTACCACATAAAGACGCACAGAGGCAGACAAAGAGCTGGAGTTATTAAGGAAGGAAGGGGGATGGGAGGTAGAGACAGGAGACTGAGCGTGAGCGTGTCAGAGCAGAGCCAAAACCGGCCTGTGATGGCAATCTGATGTGACTGAACCATGTGCCCACTGGCCAGCTGACATCAGCCAGCGCCTCTCTGACCAAACCTCCCGGCCCCTTCATGCCAAGGCCAGATGCAAACAAAGAAAACCAAGGCAAGCACACACAGACACACATCCAAACAGATTTCGTGTTCATGACAACACCCTGAAAAACACAGAAACTGCAAGAGAAACCACAAGATTGCATTGAAGACAAGTAAGTGACACAGGCAACCGCATTCTGGTGCTGCTTTAACCTAAAGACACGATTCTATAGCTGGATTTTTTTTCTTATACAGTAACATCTGAGATTAAGATGCAGCAAAGTGCCATAAAGACAAAAAACACTAACCAAGAGCTGCGGATAAACCAGTCACTGATTGTTTAAGCAAATGTAAACATATAAAAGACTCTAAATAAAAAAAAATGTGAATCATTATGTCGTGGTTAAAAACCACCTTTTTAAAAATGGTATCTCTTTTTCTGACATTCCAGCTGCTCGTAGGTCACAACAGAGGACGGAGAAAAAGACACGCAAGTGGCATGCAGCTCAAGCGAATGGCACTGAGGAGAAAGAGGACTGCAGAGACGGACATTATTTTTCATGGCCGTCGACTTGTGAGTGTTGGAAGTAGTGACGGTGGAAAATGTGAGCAAGAGCAGCTCAATATAATATCTGAGTGCTGTGCTGTGTGATGATTTTATATGCTCCTTTGAATACCTGACACACCTTTTACACGTACATGCGCATGCACTTACTCATGCTGAGATATCCCCATGAAGCGATGGAGCATAACAGGATTTATCCTCTTTGACCTTCGCGGCTTGAGTCCGAAGTAGGGCTTGGCTGGTTGAGCTGGTCTCAGTGTCGCAAGGCGCAGCCAAAGCCTTAGTTATCAACGTTGTGGCTCAATGGCTCTCTCTCTGAGTGTAATAGTGCAGCGCACTGACTCTCAGTGTGGACTTTGAGCCTGCACTTGTTGGTAGGACAGGCATGACTGCAAAACCCAGGTAGTTTATAATTGTAGTTGCATTAATCAAATATGGACTTCACTGAATCGCTGAATACGTACCCCACAATTAAAAGTTTAAAGAATGTTATTGACAGCTTCAACATATGATATTTCTTGGTTTGCATTATTCCAAATGATGAATTTACCAAGTATGTCATGGGACAGGAATTTAATGACTGCATAAGAAACTACATTGAAGTAAAAAAACATGCAACTGGTGATGTATCTAATGAAATAACTGAGGATATCTCAGCAGTCTTTTGATTATAATTTTTAGGTACTGTTTCTTGTGAAACAGCTCAAACTTCATGGAAATGTTATAGTTAAGAAACTAGAAGAAACTACTGAAAATGCCAAAAATGAAGCTATAGTATACCATGGCTCTTTAGCACCAGAATTATCTATGTCACAGAGTACCAAAATATTTTGATCGATGGCAGTCTGGTGGAGGACTCCTGGAGGGCAATGTGATATTTCAAGGTTTTTTGCAGTAAGAAGTTTCTAAATAGTGCCTTCTTAGATGTCCTTTGTTTTTGCATCTCCAAAGCCAAATCTTTCAAAAATGAACAAGTTACTGAATCACCATGAAAAATATCTGCTTGTGACCTCAGTTCCTTTATATTGTTAAGGAATGTTCAGGCACCGAGTTATATGACACATTGATTTGATTTGTGGCAGAAAGAACTTTTGGGCATGCAAAATAATTCCCCATAATAGCTGTGAGCCTGTATGGAGAAATGGATTTTATTTAGGGGTTGTTAATCAGTGAGACCCGTCTGAGTCTGCCTGGTCTACCTACAGTAGCTCTTAAATCCAGCCTTGTAATAACCCTCTCTAATTAGGACTGAGACACACTAACAAGGGACACCACCATCATCATCACTCAGACACCTCATCATCATCACCATTCTCATTATCAAGCCTGAGATCAAATTCCAGCCTGGCTCCGGGACAGTGGGACTTCAGTACACCTGATGTATTGTACGTCATTAGATTGTTGTTATTACTGTGCCATGGGGAGTCAAACAGGATGGAGATTCACGCCTGTAATATTCTATATGGCCTACTAGGGAGGACCCACTTGACATTCTCCACCTAATAACAACAATCTATTGAGGCAAAGGGCTGACACATTAATTTGTTTACTCTCTCTCTTTTTCCTTCCTCTGTCTCTCTCACCCGCACATGCGAACGACACATAACCAACAGTGCTACGCTACCGCTGAAGTCTGTTTCAACACAACACTGTTTGCATCCTTGTCTGCTGTAATCCATACAGCTCATAGTATTGATCCCTACCAGATAAAATCAACCTCAGCCACTTGTTTAATATGTCTCAATTAACACTGTATGCATCCATTTGAATGGTAAAGGGAATTAAACCCATGAGTGACACCACAGGCTCGTAACTGGGCCCAACCATGCAGCCTCTGCATGCCCAACATCCTGCTCGGTCTCGGCGCTGCAGGGCAGCTACTGCGAAAAAGGCAGCTGCCTGATGATCGATGACTTCATTCAGTCTGCCTGATTCCTCCACTTGTGCTGAGAGAACAATTAATGTAACAGGCCCACAGAGAAACGCCTTGATTAGGCTGTGAGAGCAAGGAGCCACTTAGTGGGAGAAGCTTTCCATGCAGGAGTCTTTACTGAACCATACATACATACACTCACTGATGTATATGTGGTTCCACAAACACACAGCGTCACTCTCACTGCATAACTCCATACATATACACCACTTCACTCCACTGTTGCCAGCAGGAGGACCAGACCATCCAGCATACATCCAGCAGCTGGTGTATCCCAATGTTGACTCTCCAGTTGGGGAGGACTGCCGCAGGGATTTACCACATCACCGTAGGCAGTGCAGAGATTCGTCGGGTATGAGTCGATCAAGCTTTATCTCTCCCCAAGGTACCAACACAAATCTCTCCAATAAATAACCTGTTCCTAATTCTGATTTCTTAATGCAGCTCCTGCAGAGAAGATTAATCAGTTTGAGTGAGGCCCCCAGATAGCTTGTTCATGTGGAGTTTGTGCCCTCTCCAAATGCACATTCGCTGCTTTAAAGAACTGATTGCATTATTTTATTTCTTCTAAGCGAAGGATTCAACACCTTCCAGCTCTGGCATGTACATACTCTCACGTATTCACACAGTCAGCGACACTCACACAAATACTCATGGCACTTCTTTCCAAGCCCTCCCAACATCTGCTTGTTCTTCCTCTGATTAAAAAAATCCTCTGCGTTTCATTATTGCTGATTTGCATAGTAATAGCGTGCATATTAAGCAGCTACTTCAGAGGGTGGGCGGTCTAATGAATGCCGCAGTCTCCTCTGTTTTAACTCAATTTTTCCTCATCCATATTCAGTCGTGTGCCCCCTCCCAGCTCCCTCACGACCCCCCTGCCCTCAGGGACGGCAATTCTGTTTCCACTGAAATGCTTCCTCCAGCCTCTCCCCAAATCCCAGAACCCTCTCCATTAATCCAATTAATTAGAGCCATTGATATGCAGCCCGCTTAGACCAAGCAGCTGTTTGCCTGCCAATTGCCTTGCTATGAGGATAGGGGGGTGGGAGTGCGGGTGGGGTGGGGGGTCAGGTTATGGGGAGTCCTATCACCCAGTGCACATACGCAACACTTAGCACTCGGCATCGAGAAAGTCGCCACCCACAATGATCCCACCAAGTCACCGCCGCCCTTAAAGCCACCGAGAGGAATCTCATGGTTGAGCAAACTCCTGATAAGTGTAACTCGTAAAGCTCGTCATATCTCTTAAAGGTAAAGACCTGGTAACCTTTTCACTTTCACACAATCATTAGACCATTGAAGTATTTGGCAGTTTGCCACTGTTTTGACTTAGCTAGTCTGGATGGAAGTATAGTAGTGGAAACATGAGTAAAGCCAGATGCATGCAAATTGTGTTGTCATATGGACTTCGGAAGTGAACAGCAGTAACTAACATTCAAATCCATTTAGTTTCATTCACACTTATATTGTTTATTACCCTTGAGCATAAGTTCCTGGAGAAACAAAAATGAAGGCAAAATAGATGAGCAATGGAAATACTTATGTCCTTTTACTCAATCAGCCACTACAAATTTCTCTGTGGTCCCACAGAAAGGAGCTAAATATACATCAATGGATGATAATTCCCCCAATAAAATACCCAAAATAGAAAATCTGGAGAGAGATGTCCCTTGGTGCCCTGAGTAAGAGGTATGCCTCAGAATTACCATACAGAAATGGATAGCAGCGACAGTGTCTAATGTTTTCTGACACAGCACGAATGTGCACACCCTGGCCCAATCCAGAGCTGGAGCTGCTCATCGGAGATATTAAATTAAGAAGTGCTGGAGTAGAAGGGTAATTCACTTTTCTGCTTCACTGGCTATCATTGCCGAGCAAAGGAACGCTGGTGGTAAACTATCCCTATCTCGCCTTCGGTCTGTCTCACTCTCTCTCTCACTCTCTCTCTCCGCTCTCTTTCAACTCACCTCTCTTTTTTTCCCCCGTCCTTCCTCTTCAAACAGTCGCCTCTTCCTTTCTTTCACCTGGATGTCCTTTTGTGAATATATACATACATATTTTCAGCACCTAATCCTATTGAGTACCAACAATACAGTTTGATTGGAAGGAATTATGTGACTCTTTCAGTATTATAATTCATAAATATATGTCACTGGATGGATTCTGGGACATATTTTTGCGATGAAGCGAATTTAAAGCTTCTCTAAATTCGCTTCATCTACTGTGTGTCTACCTCAGTTAGCGGGCTCCCTTATATTTCCCAGAGAGCCTGTCTCCAGTCTTTGGATGACAGACATGTTATCGTCATACAAGACTGTTAATACTGGACAATCCACAACTGCACTCAGTAATGACACCTTTTTTTTATATTCCCTTTCTTGCTTCGCACAGCGTCTATGCATGGTTAAGGTTATGGTAAGATTGTGGTTACAGAATATAAACTCTGGCTATGGTATGGTTCATTTGGTTGAGGTCAAGGAAAGCTTGTGGTTAAATTTACATTAATGGCATGTCAGCGACAACATGCAAACTCCGGACTGTTGCATTAAAATCAGACATGTTACACGCCAGTCCATGAGCCCAACCTCTTCACCCTTTCCTCAGCACTGCAGCTTGGCTTGATGTAAATCATGATGTGTGAAATTTTCCAATGTGGATGTTATACCTAAGGATATTGGACTCAGCCTGAAGTGGGAAATTGGAGGTGGAAAACACATTCCCAACCTCTGCATATTTGACCCACAAAGATGGACAAACTGGTGAATCCTACTTTTATGGTAAACTGTTTGTAAGGCTGATTATAAGGTTAGGTAGGCTACATAGAGTATCTGGCTTTGTTGCAAATAAAACCATCTCTATGGTGAATTAGCACCTGAAACAATGCAATGGGGTCTGTGAATAAGAGGTTGCCTGTCTGTTCTATGACTCCCTGCTGGATCGTTAAATGGTGAGTCTAGAAAAGAGCCTTTCCTGATGGACTGACACCAAATTTGCATCTCTGTTTAGTGAGCTTTTCAAGACAGTATGCCAAACTCACATAAACAAGGGGCACCTCTTATTCTAAAGGCAAAGTGGATTTAGATAAATAGTGGGAATAAGCATTTTCCATATCTAAAATGGTGGGAACTTCAACATAACAGAGTTACAAATACTGTTTTGACTCGTTTGACACTACAGAGTCATGACAATTAAAAAAAAGGTGGACCAGGTGAGCTGTTAAAATGAGATTAAATGAATCATCCAATTGCGTTCCTTTGCCTGAACACTATGGCTATACTACTATAGGGTCCTGTGTGTAAAACACCACCCATATGCATGCTGAAAAAAAGAGGTATTTGCTGGGTTATATAGCAATCAGCCAGATGTGTGAACAGCCTGTTCTCCCACAAGATTTAAACTTTTCCTTTTGAGTTCATGTATCGCTCTGTTAGTGTGGTAGTGAAGCAGGACTGAAACCAAAGACAAATCAAGACCAGCTTTGAAACAGGATGCATAATGCAGTGGAGGTGAAATCAGATGAGAGAAAGGATGACTTGTTTACCCTTGATGAAGTGTTGATGTTGGAGGTCTTTGTTTCAGGAATATACAAATCAGTCTGTTTAAGATATTTTGGTACCTCACTTTAGGGACTGACATGAAAACGCTGGTTTGAACATGAACACGTCTGGGAATGTGCAACAGGCCACTGCTTTGTTTCAGTTACAGATTCAATCTCTTATATTTTCCGCTCTTTCAGCAGCTTTTCTCAGCGTGCGCACACGCACAAAGAGAATGTCAATTTAGCATTGATTACAGTACAATTAAGGTAATGGTTATATTGAATAATATGACCCACACTGAATATTCATGGAAATGATGATTAACATATTCTCAATTTCTCTGTATAATGGTATGACCTCCAGCAGGATGGAGGCATTTCCTGAAAAGTAAATAATGAGTGTGGAGCGAGAGGGAAATGGAAGAAATTAGTTTATTCTTCCATTCACTCCCTGTATGAAGTTGTGTTTGCAGCTGCGTGATGATATTGTTGTCTTGCTAAAAACTGCAAAGGGCCCAAAAATCATGCCCGAGGGTTAACATGGCCCAGCCCGGACTGATTCAGGCCCCTTTAGGACTCACTGCAGAGAGATGTAGAGAAGGCGAAGAGAGTGACAGGAGGTGTCTATTTATCTAGGTGAGGAAGTGCCTCTCTTCATCCCCTCCCACCCGCCTCATGTCTTTTGAGGCAGAGAGCTGTGACTGAAACACATCGCTGCACCTCACTCGGGATGAGCTCCAAATAAATGGGGGGAATGGGGGCACAGAGGGAGCGTTGGAGAGAGAGGCGAATGAGAGGCTGAAGAGGAGAGCTCCTTAAAAAGGCTTGTCAAAATAATGAAAACAAATGGCGATGGAGTCTCCTGAGATGGAGAGGAGAACTTCATTTGTGAGGTGTCTTTGGCGGGATTCTGCCGCGCCGCAGCGAGTCCTCGGTTTAGAGACCGAGGGGAGGCTCCGCCGTGCACAGGCGAGGGAAACTGAGGAGAAGAAAAATGAGAGCGCTCATTGTAATAATTGTTCAGGGTCAATTATTCCCACGTTGGAGCAAATCATGCTGATACGTGTTAGCATTCGGCTGGGAAAGGAGCTGCTGAATGTAGCATTACCACGGATATGATCCCCAGTGATGCCTGTGCAAAAAGCAACAGCATGATTTAATTCAGCCAGTCTAATCATGTACGAGGGATTCTAACACAGTGTTTTGCAAAGTCGAAGATGTCGAATGAAGAGACTTTAAAAAAAGATGCTTTGACTGGCTGTCAAGGTGGAGTAGTGTTACTCAAATATTGTTATCCAGTTAGGTCACTAAATTCACTTTCACTGAAGAGTCATTTGACTTTAAAATAACTGATTAAGGCATACATTTTATCTCAATAAAGCTAAAAAGAATATAAAATCATATTTCAAGCAATAGTTTTGCTGTACCTCTTCCAGCTTCCTGTCTACTCGGTTTATTCCAGGTCTAGTATTTGGAATAAAGCCAGGCCCATTGTTATTTTGTTTTTCAGTGAGACAGAACATACACCACTTTACTGCGCCTCCGTCCCCTCAATTCCTCCCTTTATCTCTCTTTCATCCTCCCTCTCTCTCTCTCTGGCACCTAACATCTTCTTTTGCTTATCACTGCCTTCCTTCTTCATCCTCCCTCCTTCCCTGAGTTTGACTTCATCTTTCAAGTGCGGCAGCCGCAGCAGCAGCATCTTCCCTCCCCATCCCAGCCCTCCTCGCAACGCCATCCGCTGTCTGCATTCCTGTCACGTGCCCACCAAAGGTTATATGGCCCACTTTCTTATCAGCTGCATTGTGGGATATCTCGGCTCTCAGGCCTGTCTTCTGGAGAGCTATCTGCCCCCCCCTCCTCCCTCCTCCCTCTGTTGACTGCTGGGAGGACAACCTTTGTCGACCTTGTTTTTTTTTTTTTTTTTTTTGCCTTTAACAGAATAAAAATGAAAGAGAGAACGAATACAACACAGAGAGTGGGAGGAAAAGAAAAGGGGGAGAGGGTAAAAAAAAAAGAAAAAAAAAAAAAGAAAAGTCCCCAGAGAGAATGTGTGATGAGATTGGTCCAGAGTTAGCCTTGTAAGAAAAGCGCCGTTGGCCCCCTCTCTCTCCAAGTACAGTAGACATTGAATCAATATCGCCCACCCACCCCCTCCAGAAACCATTCTGCCCCTGCGCGTGCCGTCCACCTGTCTGCCTGTCTGTGGGGCTTGGGTGAGATGCCGGTGGGGGTAGAAGGAGGTGTATGGATGTTTGACAGAGCCGTCATGTACAAATTCATTTTGGATCCAGCCAGACTTTTGCTCTAATAGGCGCACACACTCAAGGTCTTTGCGGTCACGTCGACACGGAGGAGCAGATAGATGCCTCTCTGCAGTACTGAGAGCCTCCAAATAAGACCAATGTTTAGAATCTCTCATTCTGCAACAGTGTAGAAATCTTATTGTCCATGAATATAATATAATTTCAGTTTTAACGCTGAAATGCATGAGTGTTCTTCCAAACATTCCTTCAGAGGATGAGCCTTTTGAGAGCACATATTGAGCTTCAAATTAACATAACTGTAGTATCCACAGTAACAACCTCCCCAAAACATACCACTGGCATTTATTGTTTGTTTTGGGGGTTTTTTGCAATTAACAAATGAAAAGAAAACAAAATGACAACATATTGATATCTTTATCTGTAGTTAGCTTTACACACACACACACACACAGGCTTGACACAAATTAGTCAGCACAGTTATAACAAATCTTGTTCTTGTGGTCAGTCCAACACAGCTTTGCACACTCAGTGCAGCAGTCTACTGTTTTGCCTCCAGGTCTACATCCTTTGTGTTAACATTGTCGTACTCATGCTCCAGTTCTGCTTTTAAATTATCTGATTTATCACTTATTATCTGGTCCTTCAGGCACATCTACATTTCAGACTCTGTCATCAAACCAACCAATATCGAAGAAAGTGCTACTCAGCAGTGAACCTGACACACTGGCATTGCATCATCATGTTACTGTGAGAGCATGCTAACATTCATCGAATTCATCGTTTCAGAGATGCAAAAAGGAAAGCACAACATTACATGCTATTACCTGCATGCGTTTTGTTCTAGAAGTAGAAGAAGAGAAGCTCAAAACTCAAAATCCCATTGATGTATATAACTGAAAATGTGTTATTTGAAAAAAAGAGAGAAGATTTTTTTTTATTTAGACTTTTTAAATATCTTTCAGTTCACTTCTTTAGCAGTCTTAACTAACAGCATGTCCCATAAACTATGAGGGGTAAATGTCACAGCTTGACAGAAGAGATGACTCCATGAGTGAGTAGTGGGGCTGTGGTTAGCTCAGACATGTCAGTAATATCAGGAGAGAGAGGAGTGAATGCTGTAGTTTTTAAACAGCAGAGATTACCAAATTACTTTAAAAGAGTGCGTTGGTGTGATGACAAAAGTACCATGCTGGTAAATGTCTATGGGAGCTAATTTTAAGGTTTTAATTTCTAATCACAAGTGCTATGGTGGATGCTGATTTGTTGTAGAATACATATAGAATATACAAAATATAAGAATAAATATAAAATAGAGAGCAGTTTAAGGCTTAACTGAAAAGAATGGACAGTTATTAGAGTTTGGTCTCTTGGCTTTAAAGACACAAAGTGTGTGTCTAGGGGTTAAGCGATTCTGAAAATATATTTGTTTAATTTTGTGAGAGCTAATCATTCAGTTTGCGATTGCCACAAAAAAGTCCCAGTCCGCACTTTAAAATGTCAAATTATTTGTGGCCCAATCTAATTGTGCATCTGCCCCACCTACTCCACGATCCACTTCTTGTGTTTAGAAGCATTTCACACTTTCGCCCAAATAATCTCTTACTTTACTGCCATGCAATATTTCCTAGGGCTCCGATACAGCGATCCCACCAGCACACATTGCATAACAGAGGAATAATGACAGCTTATGTGCGGATAACAGCAGCAGGTAACAAACAGAATTATCCCTCCATGGAAGGCCTGCCGCGGTTATGGAGGCAACACGCAGCCTGCAGCTGTAGAGGTGAAGCGATGCATATTAAATTCATGTGACGTGTCACTTGACACATGTTATGTTGTGCATAAGCGTTTAAATAATGAATTATACAGTGAATCACAATAAAGAAATAGTTATTTTTATCACAGGCCCATTAATATGAGCTCCATAATGGCTACCAGACTCACTTCTATAATGACAAACGATCAAAACAAACACTAACATGTATACAGTGATTCAGCATATAAACTTCAAACATACTAATTAATTTCAGTGTTTGACAAACTTCAAAACTCGGGATTGCTTGTTGAGATATCTCATTAAATGCTCAATGGGTAAACATGGTTATTTAAACCTTAAACAAATCATGATGGATGGCCCTACATAGGCAGTGTCTCACGATAAGAACAGCATTTGAAATTTGAAAGAGGCCCTCTTATCCCCAATCACCTTGGTGCTGGTCAGAATGCTTTTTTAAATAAGTTCATTGCGACTTCAGAAGCTCTGTAAATAAAACATGAGGGCGCTTGTGCATGCTGCCTTGAATAAACATCTCCTTGAGTTTTAAAAAAAAAAGTCACAGCAAATAAACATGTCATGTCTCCACACGACAAAATGTTTAAAAAGTGTTTATGCGGCCCAAACCCAGACACACTGTTTTTCACTGTATTCACGGCATTACCATAATCTATTACGGACGAAGCCACACATGTTTCCTCGCAGGCCCCTTCTGATGGACGCACCTGGGACTAACTAGGGTGGAGCTCTGACTTCAATCTCTGGATTGGAGCTGCCCTGCTCTCTCCCTTTTCTCTTAACTGGGTTATCCATTCAGTTACACGCAGGAGGAGAGCGGGGTTAAGAGGGGCGATGGGGGAGCACTTAGCGAGTGAAGGCCATGGTGGCAGTGCTGGAGTGTTATTTAATGAAGTAGAGGATCAGGATGCGCGGCGCTGAACACGCTGGGTGGTGTAGGTGCGGGCTGCAGGAGTTGAGAGCCTGTGTTTGTGGGTGGGTGGGTTGAATGGGGCGGTGGGGTGCGGGTGTTGGCGGTGGAGGTGACAGCAGGTTGTGTTGTATGTTCCACAGGGTGAGGGGAGGAGGGGAGGAGGGTGATGGCGCAGTGAGCCTGGGGGGGCTAATAAGATCACTTTTTATTGGCCCACAACCCCAGAGGAGTGTTTGTTTGTCTGCGTGCATGATGGAGGGGATAAAAAGTTAATGCATAGGCACTGTGGAGCAGGAGACTGGGCTGGTCACTGCTGCCCCCTGCAGGGCGTGTGTGTGTGTGTGTGTTTGTGTGTGTGTGTGTGTGTGTGTGTGTTTGTGTGTGAAGGAGATTTGTATTTGTGTTGTTGCTCTTGTTTCCATGTCTCCTGACAGACAAATCTCACAACATAAGCTGTGGACATCTTTATGTTGGTGGAGTGCTACTACATTGTGATTTGCTAAAATTATAATCCACACACACAATAACAGCGTTTGACCGTGCACTTCAGAATCAGTCACACTGTGCATATTCTCATTTGGCATAGTTTCCCTGCATTACGTCTTTGATTGAGCGTTGCCACGAAGAAGCAATCTGCTTTCATGTCTCCACCTCATACTGTGAATTAATGTTATTACAGCTTTATTTACATTATTGATCACCGGTGGCCAACTTTTTAGCTCTACCCACTGCTCGGCCAGAGGCACTCATTTGTGAATGAGTTTATCCATTTTTTTTTATTGTGCTGAGTGTGTGTGTGATTTTCTTTTCTTTTTTCTTTTCTTTTTTTTGAGAGGGCTCCTTGTCACCTGAAAGTTCTGCTCCTGAGCGCAGGAGGAGATGGAGCGAGGTATCAGGGTTGGGTAGTAAAAAAAAAAAAAAAGAAAAGAAAAAGGGAGTGGATCGGGGAGGAGGGGGGAGGTGTAAATTCAAGACAGGGGGGAGGTGGGTGAGGAGAATATCAGTCGGGCATGCGGCGTAGAGGCAGCCTGCCACGGTCCGCTCCAGGAGAAAGATTAGAGAGGGGATCAGTGTCATCAGCAGCAGGAGAGTAATGGTGCGGGCCAGGTTCAAGGCTGGAGCCAAGAACGTATCGGCATCGCAGCCACCCCATCCCATCACCCTCACGCCGACACCCCCTACATGAAATAGAGGTTAACTGCCAATCCAGACTTTTTCCCCTCCTTTTACTGAGTGTGAAAACTACCGCTGGGAGTCTCAGGACAATTTTTATATAGGATTAGAAAACAAAAATCAATATTTAATTATCTTTGAGCTTTTTGTGTCACTGCATCTTTAGGTCAGTAAGTGTTCAGGAGCCAGGGTCGCCCCGGCACTGTAAGTGAAGGAGTCGTTAAAGAGCCAGTATCTTTTTTTTTTTTTAACACAGCTTTCATTGCACAAGGTTAAAGTTTCATGAAGGTGCTGTAGCCTTGTTGTATGGTCATGATTTTTGGTGTTCAGATCTCTGTGATGAATAGCTTTTAAAATGATGGACTTATTGATGGTTTTGTTTATTTATGGATGGTCATTTTATTTTAAACCAAACCTGACATTACCACAGTAATAATCCCAGCTTCTCAACATAAACTTTTAGATCAGTTCAGTTTTATATGTAAATCTCGCTCCAGAGGGCTGAAAGGCAAACCATCATCAGCAGCCCTTTACGCAGCTGCATACATCCCCACACAGCACTGCACACAGACTGCGTCCTCCCCAGTACATAAAACACTGGCTGTTTACGTGGCTCTCAGACGCTGTATTGGATTAAGGTGGCTCTTTGGCCTTTTTTTTCGGCGTGGCAGTGGCCGATGAGCCTGTGTAGTGGATGTGACGGCCGCTTAAGCGGTGACAAGCAGAAGGTCAGTGTCGCTGATGAAGGAGTGAGGCCAGCTGGCCCTCTGATGTAGCCATCCTTTAAAGCACCAAGAGAATCTATCCTGTTTAAGGCAGACACCCAGACAGACACGGGCGGGAAAGACAGTGAGGGAGAGAGAGAGAGAGAAAGAGGGAGAGAAAGGGAGGGAGAGAGGAGAGACAAAAGGAAGTGGGCACGGTAAAAGGAGTGGCAGAGACAGAGAGCTTAAATGTCCCCATTCTGATCAGTACTTCTGTAGCAGGCAAAATGTTCCCCAGTCCCCTGGGCCATTTATTAAAGTGATGAAGAGCAGAGTGGCCCACTATGAATCAGACTCCCCTGTCCGCCACGTGCTGCATAGGGAGACTCACGGACAGATACTCTCCTCACCTGATTGCAGTGATGCTTTTGAGGCAGGGTTGCCGTGGGAGAAGTCTGAGGGAGCCAGGTGAAAGAAAAGGAGGCCTCTCACTGTGGATACACATGAGCCAAGTTGTGCATATTAGATTAGATTAGATCAGATTAGATGCAAGTTTAATGATCCCCGTGGGGTTATTGGGTCATTTCAGTGGAAAGGTGAATACTGAAACAAACAAAATAATTAAAATAAAATAATGAAAATACTGTGACAAATAAATAAAAAAGGGACAAAAAATGTATATTCATTCACAGTTGCTTAAATTCAGATGAATGTGTGACTAGCTGCTCACTTGCTGTGATTAAAGGCAGAATAAGTGTAAATGCTTCATGAATGGCTGGAATGCACAAAATATTAACCCCTTTATCTTTCCTGCCCTCTTTAACCACATTTGCTCTCTTCACACTGTTTTTCTGTGTGTGTGCATGCGAGGCTGTGCTGCGCTGAGCCAAACCGGGTTACACCACTCATATGCCTCATTTCACTTTATGAGAATGAGGGAAGTCCCATACGCTGATTATCCTATATATAGCCAGTTGTAATCATAGGCCAGTGGAAAGTAGAAGGGCTGTGTGGGGACTGAGCCTGATACGGTATCTCTGAATTATAAATGGGAAGCTCATCTGTATGTTTGGATGAAAGAGATGGAGGAGAGAGAGAGAGAGAGAGAGAGAGCACGGAAAGGGAGAAATTAACAATTCTGATTTTTGATTTTTCTGCACGGTTTGTCTGGTTTAAGGGCCGATTTATGCGTCTAATGATGAGGTCTCTCTGCAAAAATCTTCACGGCTGTAAAAGGGCTTAACAACTGTGAAAGATGAAGATACAGGTGCAGATACACAGAAACACCCAGCACAGATCAGCACTGCTCCAAAGCCTTTCCAGAGAAGTTCTGAAGATGTTATTGTCGAACATATGAGTGAGCTGTCAGGGTATTTCCTCCACCTGACCCCCTCTCTGTCTTTCACCTCCCACCACTACCACCTCTCTCTGACACCTTCCCTCAGCGTAATACACACCAGCAAGCAATCGATACACACTCAGCCGAGAGCCAGGAGGAATTGTGGCAGTGTAGGCACCACACATTACGGGGTGGCCAAGGCCAATAAGCTGTGGACGGGAGAAGTAGAAGGACGAAATGGGAGCTACAGCTAAATAACAGCTTCTAAACACAGACTTCTCTTGATGATTGGAACATCTTTTTTTTTCTCCTTTTTTTTTTTTTTTTTTTCTTCACCACGCATTAAGACCTTATTTTTCACCAGTGGCGTCGCTTATTCAAATTCGGATAGATGCTGTCATTTTGATCGATCTGACATCAATTTAGGGGAGATCTGATCCTTTTTAAAACACTCTCTCGCCACCCACATTATTATGCTTATTATTGTAACGAATGTGATGAAATGTGCAGAGCGCCACGGCGAGAGATATGCCACTATGTTTCCATAGCAACATATCACACTGCCACCGCTGCATCATACACTCAAATGACAGACACAACCTATTAAGCCCTGTGAGATATATGAATACTGTCTATTTGCAGGAGTGCGAGAGTGCTCGTATGTCAGCGTACCCTCCCACGAGCACGCACAAGTCTTAACTTCAGATTTTGGCAAGTAACCCAGCTTTCGTTGGAATTTAACAAGGACATAGCACTTTAAGTTTTTACATGTCAAAAAAATGTAATTAATTTGGATTGAGTTGCCTGATTTGTTGCGAAATTCTGCAAAATAACACAGTAAATCCTGGTTTTAGTTGATAAATTGAATTTGTGTGATTATTTTATTTGTCCCACAGTGCAGTTCCTTACACACCGTGCAGAACTGATCTATTGCAGCAGTAACAATTGACCAAAACAGAGGAAAGCCAAACTGTCCACAAATGAACTTACAGAAAGTCACAAGCTACAAAGATTTATATATGTAGGTACGCAGCTATGCCTGAGGAGTCCTGAAATAAAGTGAATAAACTGATCATTCGGTTTATGGTTAAGAACAACAGATTCAATATGTGGCTGCACTGTGGTCCAAACAAGCCAACGACCCAAATTTCTTTGATTGATTTTTGTTTTTATGTCATAAAACTAAACTTAAATTACTCAACTTGTATATAAAACACTATTTGCCGTCTCAGTGCAGTTCCTGTAAATACCAACCAAAAACATTTTCAGTCACAGATGAGTCGCCTTAGTTACAAACAAATATTGTCATATGCATGCTGGGTGAGCAAGCGTGACTCAATACAAGTGGAGAAGTTGCACTTTATTAGCGCTGGGTAGGCTTAATAAATTCTGAACTTGTTTTGCAGCAAACAGTTGTTCAATGTCAGTATCAATGTTTCAGTATTTTCTGTCACACCAGAGAAGCCACGAGAGCTTTTAAGCATCTCTACCACAAGTGAGATAGTGTGGTGAGATATGACAATGTTAGTGGTAGTTTTAACATTTTGTTTTACTTTGTACACAGTTGCATCCATCAAAAAATGAAACATGTGCGAGATACCACAAAGTTAATGCATAACATTTTCATCCAAATAAGTGCCATTGTATTGCGATATTTTAACTACAGCCTCTGAGCTTTAAATGATGAAGCACTCTCACAATCATGATGTCGCTTTGTACAAAATACATACACGATAGATGTCACAGATTAACAGGGGACAAACTTTTCTGTTCATTTAAAGCATCTGTAAATGTCACTTAGCTTCATAATGTTTGCAGAGCTGCACTTGAGCCACTCAGCTATGGCGATTAAAGGTAGAAACAGCTATGCTAGAGTCCCCAAGAAAAGGCATTCATGGAATAAAAATATGGTCGCACAGGTGATTCAAATTAATTGATATTCTGAGATAAGCAAACATATTTTTTCTATACTGAGAGCGAGTGTGGCACTGTTTTATACAGACTATTCAGCAGCTGCTCTCTAACCATAAATTTAAAATGAGCACGCCGTATACTGTGTTAGTTTGTGTTTGTTCCGTGTCTGATTGTTGGTTAAAGCACTTCACCGTTCAAGCCTCCTGCTGGTTGAAAGATCCCCTGAAGTTACCGAAAGAAAAAGGCCCCCAGCATCATCAGTCCGCGTGATTACAATCAGTGGCATCCAGACGACAGCATTTTGGAAAGAATTAGATGCAAAACACCTGTCATTTTACCTCAGGAGTTCAGAGGAAAACAACAAAAAAAGACTTTGAAAGAGTTTGAGACAGTCAGGGAAATGATTTTTTAATTTCCATATCTTGACTTTGTGACTGCATTTTGACCTCTCCGCATTCAGGGGTGCTGCACAGGCAGACTTTGTTTTAAAACACTGTAGAGCATTTTCTTTTTAGACGCACACAGACACACTGCAAGTCATGAAATCAACAGTGAGGCGAGCCTATATCTACTTCATGATGTTCTAACCACTGCACCAACGTGGCCTAGTGACCCAGATGTCTTGCAGGAGGTTGGGGGTGATTCATCAGAGGAGCCCCATCGCTTGTCCGGGCTGTGCCGCAGCATTTGGAGCGAGCGGCGCGGCCCACACCCGGTCTGAGCCTTAGGCAGACCACCATGATCTCAGCTTTTTCAGCCAACGTTTCCAGTCCGAGAAACTGTTAGCTATCAAAGTCTTGTGAGTGACCACGTCCATGCAGCCCGAGGACATGTGAGAAGCACCCACACACAGCTCGCCTCACTCACTCACAGATTCACACACACACACACACACACACACACACACACACACACACACACGTACACAGCCTGAGTAATGTTTGCGTAACAGGAGAGGGAGCAAGTATCAAAGAGTTTCCCTTACAGGCATTATACCGAAGATAGTGTCTGCGGTTAAGAATTAAAATGAGTTTTCCATTCGCCGTGCCTTTATTCACTTTCACTTTGTCTATTGCTTTTCTATTTATCTCCTCTCCCTCCTCTGTCCTCTTATATCTCCGTCCGCTGCTGGTGTGTCTGTCTGGGCTAAACGTGCTCTTTGCGTCCAATTTATCCGCCCCACCTTCCCTTCCTCTCCACCACACCATCTCCACCTCCATCTCTCTCTCTCTCTCTCTCCTTGTCTGTCCTCACCCCCTCTTCCCTCATAGATTGACTCTTTCCAATTACATGAGCAGTTTCTTCAATCACACTGTAACAAATTACCTGACAAATTAAAAAAACACCGGTGATGTTTCTGAGCTTTAGCATGGGCCATTCTTACCCTTAATGAAATTTGCTAAGCCATACATCAGGAGTCTGTTGTCAGCCACGCATAGCTCTTCAAATCTTCCTGTTTCCCCCTGCTGTTTTAATATGCTTTATACAGATAATTATTTCCACAAGAAATACACATCTCAGTAGCCGGTGCTCTTGCTGTTTTCTCTTTTTTTTGTGATGGTACCCATTAAATTAGTTCAAGTTTTTTTATGCAGGTGGATTAAAGGGAAATATTTCTGCATGCCTGTTTGCTACATCCCTCGGACAGCCTGTAGATTATGCCACTAACATGTAAAGGTAAATTCAGTGATTAAAGACTTATATAATCAGAGGCAGGTTCAGTGTTCGTTAATGCGTCTGTTTGAATATTCCTCAGTGCAGCCAGCGAGCACATCTCTGAGGCTTCTCCTCGTGCTGAATTGAATGTTTAGAACATTTGAAAAATTCATGAATAATATTTTTCTACTGTTCCAGGATTAATCACAGAATAAATTTACTTGTGAAAGGATTTTCTAGTCTCTGAGAGGTGAGATTAAATGATTCAGCGTGCAGACAAATATATGTACCTGTGAACATCCATATTTCAGCTGTAACTGCATGCTCATTTTTCACATTGTGTATTCACTTTAACGTCCCACTCTAAATTGAGTTATAGAGGTAATGCTTCCCGTTGCACACACCTTTTTGTGTGTGTATATGTATGTGTGTGGGTGTGTGTGTGTGTGTGTGTTGGGGAGTGGATAGACTTGTGCTTTACTGCACATGTTGATTTGAGTTTACCTCTGCTTGATATTCAAAGGCTCATTGTGAGGAGCAGCATGACATACTGTAGCTTTCTGAAGCTACAGTATCAATATCTAGCATGCTGATGTAAATAAATATTGAGTGTACTTAGTGTTGGACATGACATGTTCTGCAGTAAATTACAATAGGCCTCACAGCTACGTTCAGTCAGTAAGCAGACTGAAGGCATCAGGCTTGTACTGTATCATGATAACAGGGAGCATTATTGAGTTGTTGTGACTTTCTATGTCATGTTTTGTGCTGCTTTTTTCCCTCCCGTATGCACTAATGGCCTATTGAACCTGCCAATTCACATGCAGCTGCGTGTGCGAAAGCCCTCCTTGTTGTGAAAGGTCTTATCATTATGAACAGCTTACAGCGTCTAGGGCCGTACACGGTCTGAATACCAGTGCAGAGTTTTGCACGGATCTATTTCCCCGTGAACAGAAACATTCCAACCAGAGGAGGGATTCCCGGTGCCGGATAAGGCTCGAGACGCAGAAAGCAGATGCTGGTGTTGGAGCGGCGCCAAGGTGTGCAGGAGACCAGGGACCCGGATGGTGCGCATGAAAAGAGGGAGAGAAATGTTTGCTTTTTAGATGTAAGTTTCAAATGGGTGGAGAGCTATAAAAAGCATACGTCCAGAACTGAGTCTCAAAGTCAAGGCCAGACGTCTGTCAGACGAGCACATACGCAGCAGGGCTCATTTTTGGAAACATATTAATGGCACTGTTATACTTCCTCCTCTTCTAAAACTATGACTGTGCTGTAGAGCTTTACTATTGGAATATTTTACAGTTTTTGCTACTGAACTGTATCTAAGGCTGGCTGTAACTTCATTTGTTCAGTACAAGAAAACAAAAAAAACCCAAAATGTCAAACTATTCTTTCAATTCTAAACAACTGTGTGAATCATCAGGAGAAAGCTGGATTTACCAATGTTAGATTTCTTTATTTTGCTAAATATACTCTGTGCACAATCACTGAATGACATGCAGCTTTAAGATCTCTAAACTTGAATCCATGAAGATTCAGAGATTTCTTTTCCACCCCCTTTCACTTGAAAAATTTGGTACAGGCCAATGTGTAAATAGAAATTAACACAGAGCTGAAATTGAATCAGCTCCCTGACCTCTGTAAGCTTTCCATGAACCCTCCCTGTAGGTTTGCAGGGATATAAATCTCTGGAAAATAGTCGTCCTGCCGAGCACCTGCTGGACGGCGAGACCACTCACCTCAGCCAGAGCACTTAAACAAATGCTGTGACGACTTCTCAAGGCGGGCCTCTGCCTCCAGGTCAAACCGAAACACAACTAATGTTATCCTCAACACGGGGATGTGTTGGATGTACAACTGTTGGTCAAGGTTACTGTCATATTGTTTTATGATGAGCAGTAACACCAAATACTGTAAATGCATCTGATCGTGATGTTTATGTTGGACATGTTTGTTGTCTTAACCCTCCTGCACAGGACTAGCTGTTAGTTGTTGTTTGCTCGCTTCAAGGCCTCTTTGTTGTATTGACTTAACCTTTAATTAACCAGGACGCATGGCTAGTTTAATGACTTTGGCGCCTCAGGTCATGGTCACTGTAGGGAACATAACAGCCCATAAGACTGGTGGTATCCCTCTCCTGATAATAACGATGACATTTCAGGCAAAGGTATAGGAAACAGTCCATATAGTCCTTTCCTCCCATAAATATCAGCTCGTGTGTGCATGTGTGTTTACAGCGAGCGGTGAGTGAGTCCGCTCCTTCAGTCATCAGTAGGATGCTATAAAAGTCAAAAACCAAATCAGACCCACAGGAGTATTCTTACCAAAAAATTTCCCAGCCAGGAGAAAGCAGTAAAATGTTACGCGTTCTCTGGGAGCACTTTGAGCGGAAGAACCTCGACACGACATGATGCTTGAGCTCCGCTCGGGCCGTCAATATCTGATCTGTCCGTGGGGAAGCAGCGAGTGGCAGCATTCGTCACTGCCCCTCTTATCAGAGACATTTAGTATTAAAGTTGACTGTGGCATTTGGCCTGTGTTAAATGAGGTTAAATTATGTTTCATTACTAAGTGTGTTTTTACTATGTACAGTACGAGTTTTTTTTTCTTTTCTTTTTTTTTTTACTTTCCAGATACTCATTTACATTGCAGTTCTTCAGAGATGGAATTGTACTTTCAGATAATTGAAATTGATTAAAAAGAAACTCACTGATTCATTTAAAGGAAATGTTTCTCAAACTAGAGGATATTATTGTAATTATGCACCCTTGCAGGCATACACCCATGCAGGAGAAGAGAAAACAAAGAGGAACAAATGAAAGAAAACACAAAACAATTAAAATGCTAATTGTTTTCTATGGTACCGACATGTGGAGAGGGGAGTCTGGAGGCCTTCCTTGAGAGCCTCCTCCAACATGGACTACTACTGCATCTGCTGTGTGAGTGCCAGAGGAGTGCTATTGTGCAATTTTTTGAGTGGAGGAGAGTGGAAGACTTTTTTAAAAGGCGTTTTTTAAAAAAGAAAAAGATATTTCTTTTCTTTCACATCATACAGCGCCGGAAAGGTTTGGATTTAAGATGAACTATCATTTCGAGGGCACGCACACACATGGAGTTTTGATTGACAGCTCATCAGAATAACAGGCTCTGATGTGAGGGCCACATAACCTCACGCACTAAAACATTCCAAACACACAGCCCCACTAGTGCTGAGTAAACAGAAAATGTAAACGCTGGTTATTTAACAAGCCTCCACCTCTCCATCCTCACACCCCCTCGTCTCCTCCCACCTCCTGCCCTCGTCCTGCACCCCTGCCCCAGCATTCCCGCCTCTTTACACATTAAGTATGCATTGATTCAGCCTTCCCCTGTGTTATAAATACAGCATCGATCCGCCCTGCGATCAATAGACTCATTCACATGCATAGAGCCACTTTGATAACTCTCCTACTCTGAGCCACTTGCAAAAGCATCCTTCTCCCTCCCTCTCTTTCTCTGTCTCAATAGCTACTCTCAAAAAACAGGAAAAAAGGAATATGTACATATATATATATATATATATATATATATATATGGAGAGAGAGAGAGAGAGACAGAGAGAGAGAGACACACACACACACATCTATATATATATTTCTATATGTATTTAAGACATTTACAGTCAGCTGCACAAATCCTTTGCATGACAGGCAGCTTACTCCAATCCATAATTCATCCAAATCACTATTACAGCGCATAACCGTGAATACAAGTCCAATAACTTCCATTTTAGTTACTGTTAATATTGATGTTTTGAGTAATGCGTAAAATAGTGATGCATAATTGCTGAAATACTGTAAATTAGGTATATCTGGTCTCATTTAGCTTCTAAGTCCCACACACAGCCAATGAACAGCCTGCATCCCACTGAAGGCAGAGACAGTCCTTTCAAACACCAACTTAATTAAAAGTATAGAAGTGGGATATTTATTAGGTGACTGATGGATCGAGAGCAGAACTGACCCCTCCACCCCCAATCCTCCAATTCCACATGCAGCACCAGATCTATGATTATTTGTTTTGTCTGCAGACATCTGGATGGAAAAGCCATTTCTGGAAAAAATCAACTAGAAAAAAGGGTCCCCAGCTATAAAGGGAAACAATTCACAAGTTACAACTGCATTTGTAATCAACAAAGATGGAAACGAACCCCACCAGTGTTAATCAGGCCGCATGCAGTCTGCTTTAGATAACATCCAGGTGGTTTATTGCCTCCATAGGTGAATAAACCTGCGCAGAAACTCTCCCTATCACTCCAGCTGCTTAACATGACTGAGGTACTAAAAAGCAGGATTTAGAAAACTGCTTTTTCACAATTACTTTCATTTTTATTTACTGTGTTTGACATTCCTATATCCTCCTCCCACTCTCTCTCCTCTAAAGGAAGTGAAGGCTGAGGAAGGTTGTTGATGATCTTTACAGGGGTCTGTCCCTGTTGTGCACTTAAGTAGCTCCTCATTGCTTTTATGGCGACTCACTAAAACCTGTCTTGTAAAAAGCAGTCCAGGGAAGGTAAGGAAAGGTGGAACACATTCATAAAAGACAGAGAAAGCGGGGGAAAAATCAATGCCCATTTCTGCACCACCTATGAATTTTATTGATGCTGCAATCCCATCACTTGGTCACAAATTTGCCAGTTTTAGTTTTGAAAGTTGCAAAAAAAAAAGAGAAAAAAACCCATATCATATCTGAATTGTGGATTTGTAGTCTTTTTCTCCTCTCTTAGTGCTAACATTTAGAATAAATGGGAGTAGTCAACATGAAACAGGCCCCTCTGGTACATGCAGCGGCACATTCAGAATGGCTCCTCTTAATGTCAGAACCTCACTTTACATTAGTCGGGGTGTAGAACAAGCAGACAGATAATGTCATTTTGTCGCTGTGCTTTACAGCTACTCCATTTTGACGGGAAGGGGTTTGCCTGGCAGTGTGTCTCATCCTAAAGATCAGCCTTAATTGTGCCAACGTGCAGGAAGACCCCGTCGTCCTCAGCGGGACTCTAATTGGCTTAAACTTAACTTAACCTTTCTGCGGCTTCGTCGTACAGGCGGCAGCGAAAACGACATTATAAATGGATCTTTTGTAAAGCAGCACAATATCAGAAATCGTGGCACACCCCTGTCGATCGCTGCAACACAGCGGATAGACAGGAGCGTGGCGCGTGAGCGTGTATCATGCAATTCTGTTGAAGAAAATGAAATCAAGGGTTTGGGTTGTGCGTGGCTTGTTACTCAGAAATGCATTCAAATTTGATTTATCCCCTTCTGTCAAGATATTTCATTCGTTCACCAAAGGAAGCGAAGACAAAATCCACTGCAATCATTACTCTCCATCAGCATGCTCGGATTTCTGCGATTCTTACTTCTCAGGTTAAAGGGTGCTCTTCTTTTATTCTTCAAAGACATGCAAATGGTCTCTCTCTGTCTTCTACCTTCATTCCAATAGACTAGGCTTATTAAATGCATTAGGGAGAATCAAAGTTGAGGTGCGCTTTGAGTGCATTCAAAGGGGGTGGTGATTGGAGCTGGGAAAGGGAAAAGATGGGAACCCCTCTTAGTGTCCCTGTGCACATTACTGTACACCACTTCATTTAGCACCAATTAGATTTTCAGTTCCCTTCCTGCTGCTAATGCCCAGGCTTGCAGGGTCCATGCTAAATTAAGCACTAGATCTTCATTGCGGGCTGCAAACCAATTGATTTCGCCCCTTAATCAATTTATTTCATTAGTTATACATTCCTCTTTTTCCCTCTCGCCTCCCTCTCCGCCGTCTCGTCTCTGGAGCCGGCGTGAGGAGAGTGACCTATCCCGGAGTCTGACACGGAGGAGAGTGATTTGAATGATAACCAAATAGCTAGCGCGGCCTCGGCGGTGTTTAAAGATCATATGTAAATCAAATGTCTGGGGGGGTTGGGGAGGGGGGCGGGAGAAATTGCTTGGTGGGGTTCTGTCAGAAAACAATTTAGTGATCGTTAAAAGGGAGGCCTCGCCGTCGCGCAAACCTCTGCAAATTAAATCAATGCAGCCACCGGTCTCTGCCCCCTTTCACTTCTATCAAGTCCCCCCACCCCCCCACCACCACCACCCACCCCACCCCCCCTCTCCTGCTCTCATCTTTCTTCTCTCTTCTCCTCACACACACACACACACACGTCCGTAAAGATAACCACAGAGGAAGACAGAAAGTGAGAGCCTAAACCTTAAAGATTTCCTGGATAAGGAAGATAAGGATGTTTTTATTACTCTGCTCCCACACTGTGCAGTTTTGGAATTATGAAGGGAAAAACTGTGAGTGCTAAGCCGCAGTGTAAATAGCACAAAGGGACACAGCGTGGCACATGCATGATGACAGGCGTGATAATGCAACATGAGATGCGGGGAGATTGAAACAGACCCCACCCAGGATGATCTCACCGTTTATCTTAATGAGATGAGTTACTATAGCAGCGCAAGGCAGCTTTGCTACAGAAGACATCACTGCAGCAGTAGTTATGGAGAAAAATACTCTAAAATGTTAACCCCCCCAAGAGAGCCAGTCATGCTTGACTCCTATCCCTAAAGCCTGTATGTGTCAATCACGGTCCTTGGGGAGAGGCTGCATGTTTCATAAGAATAAGGAAATAAAAACATGTTGTGGAAAATCTACATTTGGTAGATGGCGGCGACATCACTCACTGCAACATGTTTGCGGAGTTGTGTGCCGGTGCTGGCTACAGATGTGGTTTGCAGATGAAAAGCAGAGTGTGTGTGTGTTTTTTTTCTCAGCAGCCTTCTCAAGCAGGGATGTGCAGGCAGAGATGTGGGTGGGCTGGCACGTACGCATGCCCACATGTACATTTGCTGTGTTGTCTGCAGGGCGTTCAGTCATACACAGTGTCACTATGAACACATACTGTGAGAAAGAAAAAGAACTACCCCATGTGTTGTCTTAGAGGCTTGTAACGGCACCTTTGTCGAGGATAACACGCAGGCGCTTACACATGCAACTCACACACACACGCACGTGCGCGCACACATAGCCATGTAGAGATTTTGCAGTACACACTCATTGTGTCTGCTTGTCAAATGGCACCTGATATCCTCCAGCGTCTGGGAATCAAATTAAGTGAGCGACTGCTGCCGAGGCCTCCTTCTCTTTTTTCTCGTCCGCCATCCCTGGGCATAATTAATTTTATCATCAGCGTCATTATTATTGTTAAATTGTTTTTCATATTTCTTCATCATTTTTTTTTCCTCCAACCCTCCCCCTCCACCCCACAACCCCACCACCCCCACCCCCACACCCTTTGCCTGCCCGGAATACCAAGTGTATGCTAATGTGTTTTGGAGATTGCCAGCGTACACAGAGATGGAGAGAGGTAGAGAGGAATGAGAATGAGAGAGGGTCTGAGATGAGGAGAGGGTGGCAGAGACAGAGAGGGGGGGGGGGGGTAGTTGGGGGTGGTGGTGGGAAGAAGAGCAGAAGAGCAATGAGGTTGGGAGGCAGGTGGAGGGGAGGAAGGGTGTCGGCGGTGGAGCGGGAGGGGTTGGTGGTGGTTGGGGGGGTGTTCAGGTGGGGAGGGGGCGCTGTTGTGAGGGGCACATTACGTATTCCGCCGGCGTATTTGGAACCCAATTAATCAAGCAGAGGAGAGGAGAGATGCAGAAAGGATGAGATCGCCCTTCACGTTGATGAGGCCTGGCCGGGGCAAACGCTCAACCACCTGAGCTCCTAACAGCCATGCCGACACACAGGAATTATGGCAATATCTTCACTCCTCTCTCTCTCTCTCTCTGTCTCAAACATGCACTCACTACCTCTCTCTCTTACCTCCTCTTTTCCCTCATCCCTCTCTTTGTGCTAATTTAACATAGTCTCACCTTCTCTACTTCTTCTACCAAAGCTATTTACCTTGCACATTTTTCACCCTGTGGAGTAAAAGTCCAAGAGTTATTTCCTTTTTTTTCCTTTTCCTGATCTGTTAAATGTAAGAATGTAAGAAGTTTTCACATTAAAGGAGAGTTTTTGCCAAGTGTAGTGTGGGAATAATTTAAAATACACTGATAACGACAAGGCAAAGTAAAATAAGACAGGTAACTCTCTTTTGTTTATCGCATTATATTTCTCTGGAAAAGATAAATACCTCAAAGAGTTATCTTCAGTGCAACAGCACAGCTCTCACTCCTCTCCACAGATTTGGGGTCAAGCCTGTGGCGGCCAGCCACCGGCGGCAATCGTTGGGAAATTGACCGTCTCATAGAGGAAGAGAGACAGAGAGAAAAACTCCAGTCCCTCGTTGACTTAATTTGATTCCCCTCCCTAGAATGCAAGCCAATAGATCCCGTATCTACATAGTGCTCTGCGCAGGGTCTATAAATATTGACCCTCCATTTCCTGTGTGTGGCGTTAATGAAGCATTTAGTATACCTACAGCATTATGGAGGACCTATGTAAAGCCACCTCTCCCTCTGTCAATGCCATCTCCTTCCACACACACATACACATACACACACAGAAGATGGACTAAAGTGTCAAGAAGGTGACTTCCAAAAGTCAGGTAAAAAAGGTTATTCTAAATACCTTTTAGCAGGGAAAACTCTTCAAGTACTGCTGGAGTACTTTTTTAAAGGACTAAAATGCGAAACAGACTATGAAACTTCTTATTTCTCAATATAAAGCTGAAGTCATGCATCAACCACTCTACTGATATTTTTCTTGTGCCCCCCCCCCCCAAAATCACTGCTTGTTGCTGTCCTTCCTCCTTCCAAACAAAACTATGTTTATATTTTTTTGTGCATTATGTATTCACAATTAAATACATGACTGTTACACAAAACATTTAGATTTCTGTGTATTGTGACTTTTATTATCTAATTTTATTTTAATCAAATTATTTTCTTCCAGTTGATGCAGTGATATTAAAAAAAACTGTTAAATGACTGTTGATGTATAACAAAGTGAGCAGCAGATGGACATTTGACCCCCCACAGAAGTTTGTTTTGACCAAAGGTGGCGGCGTCACTGCCGCTGAGCCGGAGCCAGCCTTTATTTTATCACACATTGAGTGTGAAGGACAGTTTCCCAAAATGTCCTCTTGGAGTTTTCTCTCTATCACATCGCTTCCCACATCTCTCTGCTGCACCCACCGTCTGTCACCCCCACTTCTCACCTGTCACCCCCTCACCTCACAACCAAACACCCTCCATCCTTTTTTGGGAAAAAATGAAATAATTTTGTTGTGGGGTCCCCGGGCGGTTTTGTAATTTCATGCCTGTGTATGATAATTTTATGCTGTCCTGCGTCGCGTAACTCAGGGCTGCCAAATGCTGACAGGTGATAAATACGATCTTTTCCGCCCCGTGTGCAACAGACCTGAAAAAAAAAAAGACAGACAGGAGGGGGGTCTGGGGTTTGGGAGCTGAGGGTTTGTGGGGGAGGTGGTAGAGGGGGGTTCCTATTGCAGGAGACTGGCTGAGGCCTTGGTGGAAGCAGTGTGCACAGCGGTGTCGCCAGTGTTGGAGCAATTTCACGGCTTGCCCACCCCACCTTCCCTCACCCACACACTTTCATTCACTTACAACCTGCCTCCCCACATCTCTCTTATCTCTCTCTCTGTCTTCCCCCCTCTCCCTCCATCTCTTTTGATCTCTCTCTCTCTCTCTCTCTCTCTCTCTCTCTGTATCTCTTTTTCTCCTGTCTTTCCCCTCCCTCCATCCTCCTCTGCCCAGGAGAGACTGAGAGGACAAAAACCTTCAGGTAGCCTTGAACAGCAGGGATAGTGATCAGCGTGTTTTTGCTACACTCAGGAATCACAGGAAATAAACAGGCGGACAGTTTGCAGAGGGGCAGTTTTCCACCCCGTCAAGGAGACATTTACGTGGAGAGGGGGTTGAAGAACAGAAAGAAGGGGAGAGAGGGGAAAGAAGAGGGAGGACAAGGAAGTGACCCAAGCGTGGAGGACTGATGGTTTTCTGAGTGACGTGATTATTCGCCTCCTTGCGTCGTGCAGTTAGAATGATGATATCCGAAGAAAAAAAAGCCTATACACACATGTCACATGTACACAGAGTACACTGTGACCTTCACGTTATACCTGCATGTCATGTGCATTATAGTTTATAGGTTAAGGCAAACACGTCCTTAAGCTAGTTCTGTCATGTGCAGTATGGTTGTCTCTCTCTCTCTCTCTCCCTCCCTCTCTCTCCAGCAAAATGACCTATTTGAAGTTCCCCTTTTTGACATAAATATATTAATTCTGCCTATGTTTTTTTTAAGTGCAGGTACAGGATCCTGATGGCATTTTAACTTGCAGTAATAGGAAAATTGAATATCATCATTCCTCACAGCATATCTGTGGATACTGCACCATGTCCAAGAAATCCACTCAATCAATCTGGAGATGTGGGCGAGGGGAGGGGTGTCTGCACCACTGAGGTTCCAAGTCATTAAGCAGCCAGAAATTAATTGACTCCACGGTGCTTATATGGCTGAGCGTGGGTTTAACCCAGGCACAGCAGCCTCTATTAGTATTGTACTGCATGTTCGTAGAGCTGCAAAATTGAAGGGACAGAGCACGATTCAAGTCAGCAAAAAATGTGTCCGGGTGTCCCATAGAGTATGATTAATATGGCGATCATATAGTGATAAATCGCCTCAATGATACATTGTAAACGAAAGGTTAATAATGTACATGTACGCATATGATCTGAGCTCATTACGCTGCAGATAGGTATATGTCAATAAATCCCAATATAACCCACAATGAGGTTTGCAGTTCATAAGATACTTTTCCCTGTTAAAGTGCACATGAATTGACCAGAGGCTTGTGGCAGCACACACACACACGCAGACACTCAGATGAGGACCATCCTCGAGGCTCTCTTTGACCTCTGTGTTCGATCTCTCTTTCAGAATCCAATCAGGCTGAAGTCTCCAGAGGGAGAACAGAGGAGGAGGAGGAGGAGGAAGAGAAGTTAGGAGCAGGGAGCAACAGGAGCTTAACGCATACGTCCATGTGGGTGCTGAGCTTAGTGTGCTTGATGTCGCTGTGTGCCATCAGGATCGAGACAGTTCACTGAAAAGAGGTGTGGAATAATTGTATGTATGCGTGCGTGTGGAGGGCTCATGCCACTTTGTGAATGACTCTGGCTAGACTTGACAATTTATGAATGAAAGCGAGGATGGAAGCGTGGATAGATGGAATGAAAGGAAGGCAGATAGGCAGACAAAAAGGTGAGCAGAGAGGCACTTCAAAGGGTTTTCTCATTTTTTCCACATTATTTTGCTTTTATAGTCTGAAACTCTGCTTGTGTCCTTATTATAGCCACAATCAACCTGGACCGACAAGGAGTATGCAGGCAAGGTAAAAAACCAAGTGAATAGAGATAAACAAAATCTGATCTAAAGTCAAGTGATAAATAAAAAAATAAATATATGAATTATGTACTAACAGTGTGCAGGAGCCCCATCTTGTCTGTTGAAATATACTGTGAGTGAGTCATGTCAGTTAGATATTATATAATACTGTCAGGTTAATTCAAAACTCATCTTAGGATAGACAGATTAGCATGTGTACGTAAATACAATAAATAATAACGAAGGGCTTTTAACCCTAACTCTTACATAAAAATCCATATGATATGCAGCGAAGGATGAAAAAGTCAATAAAGGGATAAATCAAATATATTTTGTATGAGAAGTATATTCCTTTATGCTGCGACTTTGACCTACACAGAATGCGGTTACAGCAGAGCCGGCATGCCAGACAAATCATTAAAACTATGTCAAGGAAAAATCCCAGCGAGCTTAATAAAACAGTATGATTAAAATTCAAGCAAGGATGGTAGTTATTCCACACACAATGGCAGTCTGCTTAATATACAGTATGCAGGCCCCAGGTCTCTTTGTCCCAGGCCTCAGCGCTTGTAAAGAGCAAGGTCTTTTTACATTTTCACCAGGCCCTGAGAAAACAAGCTGCTCGCACATTCATGCTGCACGGCAGGGAAAAGTCGGACGAAGGGTTGCTTCACCTCCACGCTGTCCGCAGCACCTGAAAGCATCTCGTCTTTTTTCTGTCTGTGTCTCTTGTGCCGTCGCTGGTCTCACCCTTGGAAAACAACAGAAAGTCAAACAGGTCTGAATGCCAAGGAGAGCAGAGGTCCCTCACTCTAGAAAGTTTTGTTTCTGTTTCTTCTTTCTTGCTTTCTTTCTTTCTTTCTTTCTTTTGTTTTATTTCAATAAATAAGAAAGTGTCTGAAAAGAGTTGAACCGGGGTGGGGGGGAGTGTCTCTTCAGCATGGTTGATGAAGATTTGTGATGGGTGCGTGCGAGCTTGCATATGTGTGTACAGTATATGTGCCTGTACTGACTGTGTGTGTGTGTGTGTGTGTGTGTGTGTGTGTGTGTGTGTGTGTGCGTGTGTGTGTGTGTGTCAGTTTCAGCACAAGGGAACTCCTAAACGGATCGGGTCACTGCTGATCACATGGCAGAGATAATGGTCCAAACAACCTTGACGAGAGTGGAAGAGGTCTCTCTATTTAATTAGAAACTTTAATATTTCATTCTCTGCTATGCCTCATTAGAGCCCTTCTATCACACCCTCCCAGGCCCATACGCACCACCACACGGTCTGTCTCTCTCAGAGGACTCTCATTGGCCAGATTTTCTGTTTCAGCGCTGAAAAATCGAGCTAAAAGAGGAGAAAGAGAAGCAAGAGTTTTTCTCTTTTGTTCACAGTTTGTCAGTCGCTCAACGCTTGTTTTTTCCCTCAGTGTTGAACCAAATTGATTTATTTCAGAAGTGTTGACTGGGTTACATCAAGAGTGAGTTGTGCTTTCATTAGAAATATGAAAGGGGAGAAAGAAAAATGTGAGCATATTCCTCTTTAGCCTTTTAAGCTATTCTTTTGCCGTCAGTGTAAAAGTAGAGGTGGTAAGATAAGAGACTCTCGATGGACACTACAACTTTCAAGGCGAGGGTCATGATGTGACAGACAGATAAGGCAAAGGCATCGGTGAGCTACTGTACTTTTCAGCTGCCTTATGGGTTTGTCTTCACTGGAAAAGAAAGTACACAGTAAAGAATAAGAGCATGAGAATTACTTAAACTACAAAAAAAGGAAAAACACAATAAACTTCTTAATCAGCCTGTCTCATTTTATAACGATGCGTTTTCTTTTTACATGGCTTTGTACAGAAATTTGCATATATAAAAACAAAAACAGAGAGAGAATGCTACAGGTCAAGTTTAGACCTGATTGCATACAAAGTCAGTAAAGACTTAATTAAATGCAAATTTCCCTGGTAAAGTCAAATTCAGGAGAAACTTTGCTTCTCTTTATCTCTGAGGGCACCATCACAGCTGTATCATCACAGTATTTTCCCTCAAATTTGCCAAGTTAAGGCTTCACCAGCTCTGTTGTCAAAATCACATAACAAAGAGGAACAGCTCACTTTCACTGTAAAAACCATGAAATCTCATTTTTAATAATCAGCTCTTACCAAAGTCGATCGTAACACTTTTTAAGACCGTCAAACCCACAGTCACTGTGGTTTATTAGATAATATTGTTATAGCTCAGCTGGCAGTCAAAACATAAAGTGTCCTGAGGTGAGATGGGTGAATGAAGCTTTTGTAACACTTTAACATTTGCCAGTGGGGGCACATGTGGAAGCTTAAACTCTCATCTATCTGCTGCTGCCCGGTCACTTTTGTCTCCTCACACAGCAACCACTCAGGTATTCCACTCAGCCCACAGTTTCATAACCCTCTCCGCCATGGGACCAATAAGTCCTCATCTATTCTTTCTCCTTTTTATCTTTTGTCTGGCGTCACAGGGTGCTCAGACCTGGTTAGGAGAGGGAAGGCATTGCCCGATCACTCTCTGTCGTCCCACAGCCCCCCCTCGGCCCTGGTAATGGGAGGCAGGAATGTGATGACAGCACACTTTAAGGGTGATTCTGTTCAAGGGCACGTCACTCCGTCACTGACAACACTTTAATCCTGATCAAGGTGTCTGACCGGCCACTGCTCGCCCTCTCCCTCTACTCTCTGACTGTACGTACAGTAACACTGCACGCGCAAACACACAAAAGCTCGCGAGGCACCTGTTTGCAATTAGCGGTGACTTCTTTTAGATATTGGTTTATAATTAACTGAGGCTGATGCAACTGTAATTGTAAAATTAGAATTGGATCACAATTACCAAAACATTAGTCCCAGTAAATTAGTGATAACAAGGATTTATGCAAACCAACATTTCCATTGTGCCTGTATATGTTTGCATGTGTGCATGTGGGAGCATTAGTGACAGCAGTGAATGTGTGTGTGTCTGTGTTTATGTGCATGTGTGTGGTACATTATATGTTTGTGTGTAAGCAGGCATAGATGGGGGGCATAAAATATGAAGGATAATTACCAGGAAGAGGTTGGGACTCAGATGAAAGGCCTCATATTGATTCTTGAAAGGACCTGACAGCTCGCCTGAATGTTTTATTTCCTCCGCATTGTTTGTTTTGCATATAAAGGATTCCATTTTCTTGTGAATTTTGATTGCAGAAAAGGCGGCGCACCCTCTGCCTGCCGAGGGGAGGACAAGAGCCGAGTTAACCGTTTGGAAGCAGAGAAGAGATGCGGGATGCATGTGACCCCTGCGACGGGCCCTCTGTCTGTCAAATCACCGACAAGCAGAGGGAGATGACAGACATGCAGAGATGTAGGGAAACGGCCCCAGACAAAGAGGGAAAAAAGTCCTTTTGACATATGATGAGAGCACACAGGATCCTGGGACGCACACTCACACATATGCACACGTTTAGGTAATGAAAAGTCAAGCGTGAAAACATGGATCCGGATCTGGTGAGCCCACCGTGAGCGTTGGAATGCATCGGCGTGTAGCGTCCCGGCCCAATGTAAACAGCCAGAGCACGTGTGTGCATGCCTCCCCTCCTCTAAAGCTGCTTTCCATTTCCCCCTGGTGCCCATTTCTCCTCATTCAGACCTTTGTTCCGCCAGCTACCGCAAATGCAATCCCACCGCAGGATTTCATACACAAACACATCATTTGGACCCCCCCACCTTCGCCTACGGCCAGCCCCTCTCAGAGTCCAGCTGTCCTCACCATCATGTTGTAAAGAAGGCAGCTTTAGGCAGAAGAAATCAAAAAATCATTTTGTACATTGTCACATTTGAAGACAGAAGACAACGTGGTTCAGGAGCGGATCCTGTTCCTATTGTTACGTATGTGCACCTTATTGAACTCTGAATGTTTACTCACCTCATGATTTCTATAGATGATGCTTTTTTTTTTCAGAAGCAAATGGAAAAAAGAAGCATCTTTCTTACCTAAAATTACAGCTACAAAAATGAACTGTGCTGTTGCTGCCATTGGTAAGTAACACCAATAGAGGTTTGTTTTAATGATTAACTTTAATGAATAATGCAAAGTTGGACCTTTATGTTAAAACAGTTACCCAGATGTTGAATGTCACTAGTTTGTTTTCCAGAGATGCTAGCTTGGCTGAAATCTGAAGAGTTAGTAAGGGATATAAGCAGCTTTTGCCCTGCTTGATAGTCAGTCATGTTAAAATATTCCAGTAAATCACATTTAATTTAGTAGAACGGACATCACAAAATTACAATGAATTACTGTTTTATTTATAACTCATGCTTCTTGCCATTTCCAGATTGAATTTACAGGCCTTTGTGCCATAATAAATATGCAATAGTGTATTGATCTTCGAAGGAAATTCTCCTTTTGCTTGTGCAGCAGGGCCAAAGGTCAGGGTCAGTCACAGCACATTGCATCAGAAGCAAATGAGGATTCAGTGTCTCACTCAAGGAGCCTCCAGTAGATGCTCACTAATACTGGAGCATTTATAGGGTTTCTCTGGGTGAAGGATTTCTCTTTAAACACCAGGCCTGCTGTGGTTCTTCTTCATATATTGATCAGTGGATGCATGTGCAAGCGCTTGCTGTTCCCATCGGAGCAGACTCAAACTGTGGCTGGTACTAAACCAGATTTGTTATTCAGCACTCACAAACTTTAACAAATTTTCCACCGACCTTTCATGGCGTTATATAGAGACTAGTTTTGGAGGAAGCACAGCACACATGATAATCCCACCAGACATCTGCTATGAAAAGTTCAGTAAAATAAGACGTTCTCAAAATTGAACATTTTTTTGTGAGCAGTCATCTTTAAGCAAGCACAAAAAAATGAATTAAATTTATTCAGTAAATTCAAGAGTAAATAAATGTGTTATTTTTTTTATATTTTCAGAAAATAATGCAGCAATATGAAATATGTAACGCTTTCAATAGCTGACAGAAAAATCCACTCATAAAAGTGAGCTGAGAGACAGGAGGGACTCTGTTCTGAATGCAGTGATTTCAGGTTAGTGAAACACAAGAACACACTGTATGACATATCCTCCACTTTTACTGAGCCTGATCCCCGCCTGAAGGATACACGTATCATGTTGATACACATTTTTTGAGCTTACATGCACTTTTTCATATTTCCACTTCACACCCCCTGATTTCGCTGCAACCCCTCATATAGTTAAATTCCTAACACACACTTAACCAACAGTTCCACCATCTAAAATGTCACTTCTCATCCCACTGTCACCCCCATTTCAAACCATCACCCCCATCAATGCCATTTTGCTCCTGGGCTGAAAAGCAATTGAAACAATTTTCTTGCAGAGAATTATTGTCCTTAATTGCAATGAAGGGCACATTTTCCCGTCATTCCTTGGGAGTTTTTTTCTCTCTCTCTGGGTGGAAATGTAGGCATTGCCACTGAGCGTGGGCTCTCTGAAAGAGGTCATAATTACATCCTTCAGTATGCTCGCCGTCGGCAAGGATTTTACGCCTCATAATTATTAAATGGCAGATTCACTCTCTCTCCCTCTTTGTGTGTGTGTGTGTGTGTATGCCTGCCTGCGCGTGCATGTGTGCGAGCACATGTGATGAAATGCAGGGTGAAAAGAGTTTTGAATTTGTTCTCCGACGAAAGATTGTGAAGAGGCTATTTGTGTATTCTGTGCGCACACTCGCCAAAAGTTCTCCCTGGTGAGGGAAGTTCAAAGAAACTCTGCAGCACCACTCAGTTGTTTCTATCTCACTAATGTATCGCCAATCTCACTCAGCATTATTGGCTGTCACTGAGGTAAACAATGCATGAATAGCATCAAACTCATTTATCTGTTTCAAGAAGCACAGCAAATTGATTTCAAGTATATAATATTGTTACTGAAGAACAGAATAGAATCCCAAATAGATAAATTATTTTGTAATTGTTATTGAGACATTAGTAATTGATATTGGAGATGGTAGGCAGAGTGCCATCCTAACAAGATAAGCTCCAGTCTGCTCAACTTTCCTCTATCAGCATCATTTCCATATCATAATTATATTGTCTCATTCACAGCTGAGATAACATCCCACTCTCTACATTCCTAATCTCCCTCCCATCTCTCTCTCCTCTCTCCTTCGGCTCCCTCGCTGTCTCATGCTGCTATTATAAACTTTACACCAGAAAAAAAACAGCCATCTTAAAAAGACATTCTGTCTTGTATAGTCTTTTAAAAAATATAACAATTCTGCCAAGATAATTCCTCTAATTTCTATTGCAGTCAAAATTGCTAAAGTACTTTTTATACAGATTAAACACGAAAGCATAACGCCGATCAATCTGGTCTCAGTTAAATGCATTACTGAAAAGAGTGAAAACAGACACTTTTGTTTCAGTGTGATTTTACATTACATTAATGTTATAGTAAAAGTCAGTATGAGACAATAGAAGTTGTTCCCATCAACATTATTTTCACCACAGTTGAGAAACTTCGACATGTCATGACTTAATCTCAGCCTCCCTCTCTCTGCAGCGCCTCTGCCTCGATGCAGTAATTCTGGAGATGATAACTGACTGTCGCTCATCACAGATCTCGCTCAGGTCTGCTCGTCACTTCGCTCCATTCACTCCTGGAGTTCATTATGCAAAGATCATATTTTACTTCATTATAACCAACAGGAGAGTAAACAATTAGACTGCATGGTTATCCCCCTACTCCTGCTAATTGTTTTATTCCACATACTCTTTATGTATCTGACATAAACATGTATACTTAATGACAATTCCCATATACAGCGCTAATTACTCTTTTTCCATCTAGTTATTGTGTGGTGTCCACTGACTGTATCTACATGTTCCCTAGTGAGAGCTATTAGAAGTAATTAGAAGAAAACTCCGTACAGTTGTTGGGCATGAGCGCAGTTTATGTGCTGGTGGGAAGAAACAACAATAAAAGAATCTACATGTTTGTTAGTGAACTTCGTAAAAAGGAGTGAATGTAAGAGTTCGGTGTGTGTTGGGTTTTTTTCTTCATGGATTTGGGGCAGGGGCAAAAAATGCAGGATAAGCTGCAAAATATGTTGACTGTTGTCATACACTAAGAGAAAAGGTTCTGTGCTAAATGTTTCTTAGTGATCACACCTGTAAAAGTATTACAGCTGCCCAGGTTATTTTCATTTGATTCCCTTGTTAGACTGTAATGATCAGTTCAGCATTTTATGTGCTGCTTTGGCAAAATAGATTTCTGATCTGTCATGCCATTAAAGCTTATTTTTTAATGTGAATTTTCAGAAAGCTCACGCACCTGATTTCATGTGATATATATTGTGCAAATTCCTACAAATTCTAAACCTTAATCCTCAAAGGTGTATTATTGGCCATTTCTTACTTTTTAGTAGTGTACTTTGTAGAACACATTTTTAAAAATAACTTTTTTTCATGAGCAAGTTTTGTAGTTAGGTACATATTTTCGTGACAAAGGTTTTAGTTGTTTTTCCTCTCTAGCTTGGTGAGGGCACAAGAACACAACACATAAGAGACTCCATGCACTCATACAAGGAATGGACACTCTATAATTTAGTACCTGCATACAATCGTTCCAAAATGAAGACAGGATGTAGCAACATCTCTGCCTTAGGCCTTAACAATATTGATTTTTTTTATTTAAAAGTCCCAGTGTACCCACCTACCCTCATGCCTACCTTTGCTGCAGAAGAGAAAGAACACATAAGTAAACAAATAAAATATATTTTAAAAATCACTTTTGTGGAAGAAGGTTTTTCCCCAGCACAAAAAAACTTATGGTAGTTGCTTTTAACTACTTTTTGTAGTAGGTTTGCATTCCTTAGTAACTGATAGCTAGTGTATTCTAATCAGTTTGTAGTAGACATAGTTTTTTTCCATTGTGATACACCAAATGTTCACGCCCTCCTCACTCATACGAGAACGCTGCTGAGTGTGAGCCTATAGGTGTCTCTTCATGCACAAGTGTTTGGTCATGTGCTAGTTCAGTGCGTAAAAAAACATAGTAATGGAGCAACGAGGAAATACAATTTCACTCGGGTCTTGGTGATCTGTGCAGCTGTATCTTGACATTGAAATGCAGCATATGCGACAATAATTGCAGCCTTGTCCATAACAGAGCCAGCTAAACTGTACTGTTTTTGTGCTGCACTTAAGTTGTATTTACATCTGATTAGTTTGAAGCTCGTCTGTGAAGGTGAGGTCATGAGTTTACCTGCAAAAAAAAAAAAAACAGGCAACAATTTGAATGTTGAGTCAATTGAAAATAATAAAATAAGTGTGACTCCGGAGTCCCTGGGGAAAACCAAACATTTCCTGCAACAAATCAAAACTTTCCCTCTCTTCTGCCGAGCGGGTGTCGAAAACGCCCTGTTTAGTCTTGTTCTATTTCTTCACAAACATGCATTTTCTGGTGAAAAGGAGGAATCAAGACTTTTCAGTTGTCTCGCTGGAAACAGACACCTGAGTTGGAAAGTGGGAGAGAAGTTGAGCTGTTAGATCTCAGTAGCATACGCTCCCCTGGGGAAAGCCACAGCTCAGGGTACTCATCCTACGCCGCTGTGCAGCTAGCTTAAAATACTGTTGTCACATAGCGATCACAGGCTTCCACTGATGGTACACAAATAGTCCCCTTGCGAAGCTCTTAAAAGCCCATTAGACGTCACCACGCGCGGTGCTGAAGATGCCAGTGCTAAGTGTTCCTGATGCCAAAGGATAAGCATGAAGACAGACCTGATGCAGAACAATCCCTGTTTTCACCTGTCCCCCCTCCCCCTCCATCTGAATGTGTTTGTTGACTTTTTAGCTCATTTCATGCGGTAAATATCTAAGAGAGTGGCAGCAAATCTCAGATCAGGGTGTGACATTTCTTCATGTTCATAGCGTGACACAGATGTTTAGCTGGTGAAAGCCGAATCCTCAGGGGTGTTTGCTGCCTCGTAACAACTCGCGGTGTCGCAGCGCAGAGCTGAAATCGATCCTGCACAGGTAGAGGTCAATCATGACCAGCGACTTCGGGAGGGAGGAAGCTGCCGGTGAAGTTCTGCATGAGAGGAAGCAACTATTAACATGTTCTTGTTGAGTTCTTTATGCAGCATGTGAAAGCTAAATAGTGCCATCTGGTGACTTTTAAGAATCAAGTGGCAAACCCAGAAGATAATTAAAGTGATAATGTAAAGTAATGATGAACTGTATTAATTAGGAGACTTAATTCAAAGAATATAGTGCTGAACTAATGTATTTGTACAATTTATAAATCTGTAATTTAGGCACACAGTAAATCCGATATCTCAGTTTAACCGTGTGTCTAATTGACACAAGTTTCAAGCATTCTCACTTCATGCAGCATCTCTCATCATCTTTCCAACTTTTCAAAATACATATGCAAAAGATACCACCAAGTTGCCAGGTTAGAAGGAAAAAAAGAGGAGGCAATAAGAGGCAGAGGTGAAAATGTGAGAAACTGGAGAACGGAGCAGAGGGGGGAGTAAACAGCATGTGTGCGCGCCGTGCTCGGAGAGATAGGTGAGGATAAATGGAGAGCAGAACTCTGTTTGAGTGTGAGAATGCGTTGGCAGCCTCGGGAGCTCAGTGATCACTCCTCCAAACGGTTGCTGTGGGGATTGTGGCTCCTGGAAGTGGAAAAACTAACAGGTTCTAAAGAGGAGCGAGCCCAGAGGGAGGGAAACAGTGCTTACAGCAAAGGATCGGCCCAGCCAGAGCCTCTAATTGCGCTTCATTATCTCATATTGATTTGATTAGCAGCTGCCTTGCCTCGTGCGCTCAGGGTTATGGTATGCCTTCAAACAAAAGATGCATATACTCCGCTGTGTGAGAGCCTACTCAATAAAGCACGTCATATGACAGCACTTAGCTGTGTCACTATAATTACTCTCATGCAAGCCTGCACACACAGACGCAAATAAATATGTGTTTCGACCACAGGCCACAAAGCCGGTCTTGGAGAACAGTAGGTCAAAGAGTTGAAACACACACTGCACAGGCCCAGAGTCGAGCTTCCTGTTTGCTCTTTCGGTAAATTGCCGTGCCATAAACATTATTCAAATAGAAAATATCTGAAAGGATGCCTCTTGTTTTTCACGCCACCGTTGTAGACCCATGAAACGTCACCACGGCTTTAAACATAATTATAGGCTAGTTTTTACAAACACATGCAAAGTGCATAACTGTCAAAGAAAGACGGCGGCACACGGATAAACACATGAAAATGTGCATTAGCAAAAATACCCTCTCACGTCAGGAGGTGAATACATTAAAATGATTGTCTGAATGGGCTCTGTTGTCCCGCTCTCCCATTACAGCTGCTGACCATACTAACGTCAGTGTTTACCTCAGAGCTCGAAAAAGAGGCACAAAAGAGCACTATTAACGCAGTGAATGGGTCACACAGAGGCCCGGAGTGGACGAGGAAGCGCCAAAGAGGACGATCCCGAGCTGAGTTGCGCAGGTGGAAAGATTGCACATTTATAAGCTGCGTGGAAAAACAACAGTTGCGTGCGGTGGTGAGAGACAGGAATGGGGAGGACAAGGTGTGAGTGTGTGAAGATGGGCTGAAACTGACAGCTGAGCGCGCATTTTTGAGTTAACAGAGGATTATTTTGAAGTTGAGGTGGCGCGCTCGGAAGAGTTGTGAAAAATGCCGTGTCCATCACACGGAGATCCAAAGGTGGAGTAGGAAGCTGACAGCAGACTGGGGCACACGCTGCAGAGACGCAGTCTTTAATGATACAAGCAGCTTTGCACGGCAGTCGTCTTTTGTAACACAACTTTGCCGCATTCCTCCCCAAACACGTTCCCTCCCATTACGGCAATCTGTACAATATTACGAGCAACAACTGGAGAGAGATATTTTAATCAAAAGGAGATGTCCTAGAGGGGAAGTTAAAAGTATGTATTATATATCTGAACCTCAGAAAATTCTGTTATTAATTTTTATACCTGCTTAATATCTTAAAGATGTATTTTACTTATCAAACAGAGCAGCCAACAGAGAACAGATCTTACAAAGGAGCCCAAATTTATTTCATATCCACAGACTTTCCTGATTGTCACAGCCTTTTGAACACCCTCCTCCCTGCCTCTTTGACACGGCCCCTTTGAAGACTCAAATATACTGGAGGAATGAATGAATAGTTCAAATCAGTAACAGGGTTTAAAAGGGGTTAGCTTAACTTCACCTCACTGCTTTTCATCCGGCAGACAGGCAGTCTTTTAACAGCTCGGTCCTCTATTGACTCGTCCGCCGAAACTAAAGCTGCGGTCCCTCCTGTAGTCGTCTGCCCTCTCACCTCTCTAACTTGCCTCACGGCTGTGCGCCTCCAAAAAGGGCTGATAATTCACACCCATATTTTTTTTATCTATTTTGCGCTCATTCTTATCTACCTTTCTTCTCCCCCCAAAAAAATGCAGAAGAATCTTGCAGCACAACTCATTATGTGTGAGTAGAAATGGAGTGTGCATTAAAGTGAATCCACAGGGTCTGAGGCTCACAGGGAAAGAAGGGAAGTGAGGGAATGGAGATGGCAAATAGAAAACAGCACTGGTTAGCAGAGAGTGCAGCATGGAGTGGAAAGCCCCAGCAGCAATCTGCTAGCACTTAGAGCGAAAGCAGCCCGGGGTCAATATCTAAAGCCAAAGACTTAGACACACAGACGATTTCAGCCACTTGAAATTGTTAAACAAATAACTGTTGTTTAGAAAGGACTGGAGAAGGTACGATTCCCTTCTTTTCGGTGCATTCTTTCTCCCTGAGTCGTCACGTTTTCTCCACTTTTTCTTCACTTGGCATAACTTCTCCTTGAGTGTGTTCCTGTCTCCTTTCTCTCTCTCTCTGTGCTGGCTTGGCACGTCGAGGCAGAGCTAGATGGACGGACTTGGCAGGCGCACATAGCCAGCCTGGTAATGTGAGAAAATCTGGTGCCAATACAGAGATGGTACAGATGGACATGACATGTTGCTGTTTTCTGTTTTTGTCTAATATTTCTATATTCTTTCTGCGTCTGTCTTCTCACATGTGTTTAAACACATACTCGGATGGTTCTCGCAGGGGTCTTTGCTCATATAGGCTGAGAATTGGCCATTAGGGTATATGTTCAAAGGACAAATCATCAACGGCTAATTAACAATTATTAACTGTTCTGCTGTGAAAGAAGACAAATTATCATAAATTACTGCCTAATTAAAATGTGATTGCTGGCTCAATAGTTATAAATCATTAATTTTTAACACCCTTATCACATGCGGACGGAACCAATTCAACAAAAGGTCTATTAGACAAAAATGAATTCACTGGTTTCTTTCAACACACTCCCCACTTTCTGCTCGTCTCTCCCACTGCAGTCATTAGCCATAATTACTCTACGTAGCACATTGGCTTTATCCATAGATATTAAAGAACAATTAAACCACAGCTTAATTGCATTAAGTGAAGTCTTGTGTAGTGGCTGCCCGATCTTAAAATCTGTACTTGCAATTAGTGCATGGAGATGTGCGTGTATACTATGGTAAACAAGAAGGCAAGGGTAGTATGTAAAGAGACTAAAAAAACATGGGTGAAATAGCCACATCCTTTAAAGAAGGAAAGCAAAAAATGTAAAACTGCACATCCTAATTAAAAGTCCTACTTTTAAAATCCGTATTCACTTATGGTACAGCAGTATTATCAGGTGTTCACATGCATTTAAAGTTATAATCCTTTATTAAGTCATACTCCATTTTTGATTACAGTGATATTTACAGTAATTAAAAACAGTAATTAAGTAATTTTGTCTCTATATATGCACTTTCATTGTCAGTGGTGGAGTCCACCATGCCCTGGTTGAATTCAGACTGCCATGGAAGAAATATATGTGTGCAATCTTAGTTATATAAGAGCCTCACAGATTACTGCTGAGATACTGCTAATGCAAACTTAACATTTCCTAATGCTCTGCCTTGTTTTGCAAGTGTTCAACTTGCTAATGGTGAGGTGGATTTTATTATGAAGCAGGCACAAGAAATGTTTTGTGTTTTATCATAGTGGTTAGCACTGACCGTATTCAGTCATACATCCCATTTTCATTATTTCCGCAGTGTCGACAGTGAATTAATCAAAATTTTTGCAAACACGGTAATAGAGCAAGCAGGAGCATCCAAAATGAGCCAACGTTTCTGTGCTCTTCTTTTGTGTGGGAAACTGTTTGTCCCATGCCCAGCATCGAATCAAATCTGCATTTGTATTGATATTCACTGACTTCTTTATTAAAACAACATTAGTTTGTTTGGCTGCACTGTAAACAGATACATCTGTTGTTTAAGCAGCATTAATGAACTGCACTTGCTGTTACCACAGTAACCACAGATGTATCCACAGTAGTCAAGCAGGACTAAAAGATTAATTTATTAAAGAATCAAAAGTAAAAGTACTGGTTGCAGAAATATTTCCCACTGGCTGATTATTTCACCTTCTATTACCAGACTGTTGATATTGATGCACTAATAACTCATGAGAAGTGTTAGAATTAAATTGTTTAGTCCAACTAAGTGTGACTACAAAAATTAATATATGTTTCTCTAAGCTCTGCTGTTTTGTGAAAGTTTTTATTCTGACAAAAACAATTTAGACACCACAAGGGACCAGACACTGTTTTTCAAAGGGGTCATGGGAAGATAAGCTTGGGAGTCACTGATTTAAAAGTTTATTCATAAATATTTATTCCTAAGCCTATCATATGTTTGAAACTCCTAATACCTCAGAATAAATATATGGAATAATACTTCATATATCGAAGTGTCCATTTCTTTTCCACCTTTACATTGTGTTGAACTGTAATCTTGCTTCTGTAAGTCCAACTTCTTTCCACATGTGTTGTGTATTTGTTATCCCAGGGCTCCTGTTTGTCAGATTTTTCTGTCTATTTTCCGTTGCCTTCGATCCCTCCTCCTCTCTGTAACAAGCTAGCTCTGGGCCCAGAGAGGTGAGCAGAGGTGAGGTTGCGGGGGGAGAGGTGCATTGTTTAGAGCTGCTTTCGACTGACATCCAGGTAAATGGGTAAATGTGCACTCTCATCCATATTCCAGCAACCTGGGCAGAGGCGTTTGGCCAGAGCACGGTTGAGGCCAGGATATGAAATATTAAAAGGATAAAGTGAAAGGTGGAGTACCCAGAGGGCCTCTGGACAGTTAAACAGCTCTTTGTGTAGATGCATCTTCTCTGTCTGTATCCCCACCTGGCATCCACCTCTGCGAGAGGCCAGGATTTCAGCAAGCCTGCATTGTGTAGTTCTGCCAAGGTCGGCACACAGTACACCAAGTTAGCATCAAACTGTGCTCTATGATCAGCTCTTACCATCCTAGAGCACCGCCTATGATGGACCATGTTCACAGCTCACAAACAAATCAATAACTCTGTGGATTGCATGACTGGAGAAGAGACAGTGAGCTGGGGAAGATGTTAAAAAAAAGTGAAAGATGGAGCTCTTTCCAGTTTTTTCCAACCTCACTTGGCAGGATGAAACCCAGCCTGCTGTTCGACTGGTTGTGCGCCAAGTAGGGACTCAGATATATCAGATTTCAATTAACCACAGTTCATGAGGGCCATCCACAGAGGTGACATGGCCCTCACACTCTCCATCCCCTGCTTAGTTGCAGCCCCAGGGAGTAGGTAATGAGATGGCTTTCTATCAGACTCTCCATCTCTTCTCTCTTTCAGGAGGAAGCCTGGCACTCAGGGCCAAGGGGGCCTGTTGACACCTAGGGCAGGTGCTTGGCCCATTTGGCTCTGGCCTGCAGCCTCCAAGCATGTTTGGCTTGCAGTGGCCACACAGTTTGCCCCTCTGGACTGCTCTAGGGGGGTAGATAATGAATAGTCTGACTGCAGGTTTGTGCAGGTGCAAGCATGTGTGTTTGTGTGTGCGTGTGTGAGAGTGCATGAATTATAAATAGGTAATGAATATAAAAATGTTTTTAGCATTTCATATGGGGGCATAACCACTTTCACAGGCTGCTTTGAGCATGATGTCTCTAAATCATTCATTTAAATCTCATAACAGAATTTCAGGTAGATATTGGACAATAACAGAAGATTCCTCTGGTCACATCTGTCACTGGGGAAGACAAGAGGCCTCCAAACCTGCAGTTCACTGCTCAATCACTTGAGCCTAATTTGTATGCTGATTCAATCACAGACAAGGAAAACAAAGCAAGGTGCGGAAAAAAATGACAGCCAATCACTCAGAGAGAGAAGGACTCTCCGGCAATTCTTCAAGCGCACACCAGCACATTAATGTAGTTACCCGGTGTTACCTGCTGTTGTTTGTGAGATGCCGGTGGATGGTGCACATACTGAGACGTCCCTCACAATAGTTAAGCAAGATTTGGGGGGTTGAGGCTGACACTTGTGGTCAGGGAATTACTAACCTGTGAAAATCAGGGTGAGACAGACAAAAATGCTGTTTACTTTTGCGTTTACATTTCATGTTTGTATTTCTTTAATATGATATCATATTGTTGATGCTTTTGATTCTTGGTTTGGTTCAGACCAGAATTCTGCCTCAGACAGAAACTAGCAAAGAAAAAGACCTTCCCTGGTATTTCCACGCTATGCCAGCGACATTCATAATCTGAGCGGGGCAGAGAGTTGGGAGGATGCAACAGTGCATCCGTCACCAAGAGGAATGGCGGTGTCATCCCCAACTGTGGTGTGGAATCACAGGCAGTCGCTCTACGATACACTTCTTTATGGAGGCACTTTTTACATTCTGCTGAGTAGCCCTGGAAAAATAAAAGCTAAATCTTAGCTGTCACCATCACGCTCCGCTGCACTATAACACTGTCCAGTGCTCGGGCACTCGGCATGTTGCAAACAGAAACACAGAAATTCCACATATTCATCGATGCCGCGTGCATCATCCAAGAAAAATGGAAAGGCTGTTTGTGTCTTTATACGTGTCGGTGCTTGTGCGCGTGTGTGTGGTTGTTTGCGCGGTGGACAATAATAGGGATGAGAAGGTCTCAGCGTGGCTTCACAGCCGTTTCAGAAAATCAAATGGCTGAACAGTCAGTAATGAGGCAGACAACTGAGACTCAGCCAGACCCAGAAGATTTGAAGGGCAGACGGATGAGAGAAGGGGGGGAGCTGAAGGGATGACAAAGGCAGGAGAAAATTATTGAATTAGTCAGACAGTAATAGCAGAAAGAGATGAGTATAATGTGAACATGGACTGGGGGGGGGGGGAATGACCCAAAATATGAAATCATCAACAATAGCAGAACAGCAGAGTGAAAGGATGCAGAGGACTGAATTGGTAGGTGAAGGTTTGTATTTTGATTATTTATCAACAGGAGAGGTGTATAAAAAAAAGGGAAAAGCAGCCGCACAGTCCAGTCTTCATTTATCAGAATCTGAGGAAGAAGGAAGAGAGAGGAGAGGAGAGGAGAGGAGGGGAGAGGAGAGGAAAGGGGAGGAGAGGAGAAGAGAGCAGAGGAGAGGAGAGGAGGATTTGTGGCTCATTAACATGCTGTTGATCCTCTAAGTGCCACAACTCGCCCACCATTTTTTCAGCCTCACAAACACACTGTCACAGTAGCAAAGCCATTTAAGTTATCACTGACAAAGTAACGCTGGATATATGTGATGTATCAGCAGTCGTAGGCAAACTGCGCAATCCAGTGACAACTAGATAACAAACACAGAAGTAAGGACAAAATTACATCTACAATTTAAATAGGTGAAAATATCTATTTAAAAGAGTATAAAAGAGCACTACATGTGTTAATAGAAACATGCATATGTATAGCAACATTGTGTGTTACAATAAATAGGTAATACAGTTAAATATTGCACAAACTAGGAGGCGTATATGACATCAATACATATGTGAGTAATATTTTTATATGACAGGGACCAGGTTAACTCACATTTAAATTACATTTGTGTACTGCTATTTTAAAACAGCCTATAATGTTCTGAGAGACACATAATGCTGATGAATTGTGCTTTTTATTAATGTTTATTAATGTTTAATCCATAAGGCTAGCTTATACCTAAAGAACACACCTGCTAAGTCCCAAAACATGCTTTCTGGGACGAATTAGAAGTATATACATCTTTGGAAAACAAGGTAAATCAAGTAGTTTTAATTTCCAGAAATCAATAGAAGTACTTGATTTATTCCACATAGCAGACTTCAGATCAACTGCTATGGGACATTCTGAATTTATCTAATATTATATTTATGTTAATGTATGTAAAACATTAATTCTCAATATATTTCAGGCATCAGGTAACAGCAGTGAAGGCACTATGCTGTATTTTTGCTATGATGGAAAAGAGATATAAAGACATACAAAGTGGAGGTAGTAAATAAACTAAACTAAACTCCAATTTTGCATTTAAGCCCAAAAGCCAAAAAGTGCTTCAGCTTCTTTTCACATCTGGACATCAGAGGGGCATGTAACGTGTCGGTGGACAAACTCCTGCAGACCACTGTTAAAATGTGTGTGTGTGTGTGTGTGTGTGCAGAGATGCAGCTGGATGTGTTGTGATACTTCCTGTCTTCCGTCTCCCAGGGAGCCCGGCTCTCTGGTTTTCCTGGAAGGTGGTGATGCAGTGTCGGATTGTCGCTTCCTCTGATCTGCAGTCACACAGCGGATTCCCAGGGAGCGTGTCACTGAGGGCGGGTGGGTGGCGGGGGTACTGGGGGGAGAGGGGGCTCAAATGCTCTGCTCGTTACTCTAAACGCTGCCTAATTAATAATGTATCAGAGAGGACGCGCTGAGACACAGCAGGGCTCCTCTGCTTGTCACAAGCACTGACACACACACACATACACACACACACACACATTTGGGAAGAGACTGATCAAGACTCCACCTTCCCCTCTTCCAGAAGCCCCCACCCAACACTCCTCTCAATATTCAGAAACAGAAGCAGGAGAGAGGAGGAGGAAACAGACACCCGGCTCTGTGTGTAGTGTATTGTTGATGAATCCTCCATCCTGCAGAAGCCCTGTGTACATACTATGTACATGCTTATCGCGCAGACTCACAGTGACAAACAGGAACTGAGCACAACTTGATTCTTTTGGGCTTTGTTTCCGCCGCATGAATTTTCATAAGTGATATTTCATGGTAAACTGAGCTTGTGTAGGAAGGGATGGGAGCAGTGACAGGAGGGTTAGACTCCTCTGACACACACCCACCACCGCACGCCGCCGCAGATATCCAACCTGGATGTAGCGTGGTCCTCGGATAGGGATGACAGGTGACGGTGTGCTGGTGTCGAGGTAATGGCTCCTCCTGTCCAGTTGAGTCTGTCTGTTCTGTACAACACAAACACTTGAGGCCTTAAAAAAACACACGCACATACCTCATTGTGAACTTCTTATTGCATGTTATTCTGTATCAAATCTCAGTAAGCCAGCTGTCATCCAGTGTCACTGTTGAAGACAGTTTGTGCTTTAATTGCAATACTTTGTCTTTGTGATCTTTAAATAAAAACAAAGCAAAGTATTGGATCCTATGGGGGAACATTCAATCATTACAGTATCCATGCAGTGTAGCACATCCATAATCTATTCATAGGTTATCAATATTACTATACTGCTACATGTATATGTTCTGAGACTGATAAACATCCAGTGCCGCTCTCCGCCTCCCGCTCCTCACATTTGATTTATTTGCTTCTTTGTTTGTGTTTGTCATATGGAGAGATGTAAATTTAGCCACCCCAAGGGAGAGCATCCTCACTAGTGCCACAAAAAAGACTGGAGAGAGAGAGAGAGAAAAAAATCAGAACAACATAAGCCACAAAAAGTGAGAAGGGGGGTGGGAGGAAAAAGTAAAGGAGGGATTGTGGTTTGAGAGATAGGGGGGAAAAAACAGAACAAGAGACGGAGGTTTGAGATGCGCAGGACTCTGTAAACAGTCGACGCGTGGGCTGGAAAATTAACGCTGCATAAATTGTGCGAAACATGTCCTATTTTCTCTCCCTTTTTTGCTCTGCACCCTCTTTTAAAAGGGTTCAGGATGCAGGGCTGTCAGATGAACGCCAGACAGGCATTTTCCGACTTCGTTTGATCCCGGCTCCTTTTAAAAACACTTCCCAATGACAGAGGGGAGGCAGAAAGCAGGTCGCAGTGTGTGTGAGGTGCCTGGTGGTGAGCAAGGAGGAACGGGAGAGATGAGCAGACAGGAGACACATGTAGACAGACTTTCACAGTTATCACACCCTCATTGACACTGCCTTTATAGTCCCAGCAACCAGCACCTCTCGCTGGGAGAGCGGCGGGGATTTTGTGTCTGATAACTGTGTCAGCACCTCGGCACATCTAATCTGTGCGCACTGCCACTGTGGCGTTACGGACAGGGACATATAGTGAATAGCGCAGGTCAGCAATGTACACTAAAGGGCCACAGCAGACGGACAAAAACCGGACAAACATACCAGAAAAACGACTCTGACTCAGGCAAGATTGAAATGAGTTTGTCAGGCTAGGTGTTGTAATACGTAATGCGCTCAAACACCACTACTTTTAAGTGTAATAAAATCACACAACTGTTTTTTTTCCTCTGCCCTCTTGCATGAAACAGTCACATTTTTTGGGCCATTCTGTCCGGAACAATAAACCTAACTTCTTTCCTCCTGCTGCTGCTATCGACTTCACCCTTTGTGTCAAAATGCATCTGCCTCTGCCTGCTTCACCAGCTAATGAATTCCAAACAGAGTGAAGAAAATAAAAGGGGGAAAAAAAAGCAGGGCATCTCTCATTGCTCTCTCGCTTTCTCTCTCGATCACAACAACACCATTTCCATTTATAATTTCGATTGTTAATTTGCATGAGAAAAATTAGTTGGGTGACATGCGTGATGTTTTTTCCCCCCCTTTTCTTTTCTGCTTAATTTTCCCACTAATTATAAGCAGCAATGGCACATTATTTACATAAATAATTGTTGTTCCTTCTGTTCACTCATATTTTCCTCCTTTCTTTCTTTGTCATAGTTGTTTTGGCATTTGTCGTCCGCAGGGGCAATTCTCCTCTGAGAACATTTTCTCATCTCTCCTGACTGAAATATCTTGGATCTTGAGTGTTTTCGCCTGATGTTTGTTGTGGTGTTTTGCTGTTCTTTGTTCAATAAATAGATTCATCCTACATTTTTACTTCCCCTCAAAACTTCTAAACTCTTATAAATAAATATGTCAGCTGTGAACATTTTCTACTATTTTTACTTCAAGACAGATCACTTTTCCTCTTCCTCGTCCGTGACTTTACAGAGAAGGTTATGGTATAAGGCATCAAACGCAGGCCCGAGATATGTTTTTCTTGTTTATCGTCACCAGTTTGTTACAGTATGGTATTGTTCCTGTGAGCGTATGAAGGGTGGGTTTCAGTTATATGGAGCAGGATAATAATGTCTTGCACGTATCGCAGGTGGCGCTTAAACTGCCCCCCTGCTGCTCAGGGAGCTTTCACAGTTCATAAAGAACAGAACAGAACAACCAAACAATCGGGCCTGTTATGCAGGCCACATTTCACATGTAATGCACCCTGCCACACATAAAACCTGGTAATTGATATGGATATATATAAAAAAAAAAAGTTCCAGCAATTTCTTTTTTTTTTTCTTTTTTTTTTGCCATAGCTCAAAAGAGGGTTTTCATTAATTAACCCTCAAAACTAAAAGAAAAAGTTTGTCATGCTGCGGTGTTGACTGGAATTCCTAAAAGGCAGTTGTAGCTATACAAAACAATTGTGAAAGTTGAACATTGAATGTGTCTCTCAGTGGAGCTTTTCGTTATTTGCTGTGAAGAGAAATATGATAATATTACAAGAAAAATCAAACAGTTCAAGTATGTGTAAGTCTGGCTTTTATTTTATATTTTTAGTATTACTAAAGACCAGAATCAACTATTTGTAGATCCATCTGTTAATACTCTCCAACTTCCCTAACCTGTCTGTGATACTCAGTTTAAAAAGACATAAAGCTTTAAAAATGCACCGCAGATATGTAGCTTCATTCCTGAAAAAGGTTTGGTGATCTCCCAAAACAACTGGGTACTATAAATCCTACCAAACACTACTCAAACAGAATAAATTGTATATTTGTTGGGGACTATTTCCAGCAGTGGATTAACACATATTTGGCACTTCAGTAGGCATTTAAGGCAGCAGGATGATGAATGTGGGATTGACTCACTGAACGAAACAGTGTCCCTGTAAATTGCAATGAAAGAACATGTCACTTGATGCAGCAGTGTGGCTCATTTATGTGTTTTCAATAGCTGCTGAAGAACAATATTTTATGGCACAGAGTAATATATGGCACGAGGCCTCACCTACATGGACAATGGTTGTCAGTAGGATCAACAAATGGCTGGTTGTGGTCTTTTTATTGAATTTGTTTGCAACAGGACTCCATCAAATATAGGCAGGCCCATCCAATCAGTAAAGACCACTACACTCAGACTGATGGGTTGTATAATTGTGCCTTTAACTGTTCTTTTACCCCACACTCCTGCTAAGCTCTGATGTGAAAGCCCAGTTTGTTCTCCGTAACAAGGGGAGCGAGAAGTCACTGGGAGCGAGGGGAGAGGGCTGCGTGTGGGGTACACACTTTTAATTGAGGGGAGGAAAATGTGCATCAGTAGTGTTGTGAGGGGCGGAGGGCGATCTTCAGAGGCCAATTAATTTGGAATACAAAGCAGCGGTGCAGTCTGCTCAGGTTTCTGTCCGGGTGCGTGGCTAGATCACACCGGCCGTGTCTCTGAGGCATCCGAGATCAAATTAATTTAAACACTTCACCACCCCCACTCCAACTCCCAACGTATTACCACCACTTCTCCACACCGACTCTGTAGAAAAATCTCTCCCTACAAAACTAAATTCACACTATTATTCCACACCAAATCACCGTGCACAAACACAGACTCTTTTTCGCTCCATCCCTGCTTCTGACAGAGCAACCCACAGAAAGAGAGTCTCTTAACTCAGCCAAAAATAGCAAGACTTTCCTCCTCAGACTGCTGTCTGTGTGCCCAGCAAAGAGACATGCTAAAATGAACAAAGTTCGCCACCCATTCCTGGATTTGGTTGCACTCTGACCATTTGTGCTCAAGCTGTGCGAGCTTGTTTAACCCGCTAGTTCTTAATTCTCTTTCAGTCTTTTTCCGCAGCAGAGACAGCCAGCGATTGACATGACAGGTCAAGACGAACTGTTTGGATTTAGTCCGCTTACAATCTTGAAATGCATTTCGGATTTGTGTGCATTATCTTAGTGAGTGTTTTCATTTCTTATGGCTCCAAATGTATGTTTCTGGAGGCTTCCCGTAATGGCCCTTGTAGCAAAAACCCTTAGCAGAATCTTAAACGGACCTTCTCCAACTCATGATGAATGCTGTGCACTCCTGAGGATGAAGGTCTGAATAAGAATGGAACGGAGAGGAAAACCGTGATATATGTCTGCGCTGATGAAGGCCCGAGTAAAAGCAAAGAGATAAGGAAAGCTTACAAAGAGGAGAAACCTAATTGTGGAGGAGAGAGCGGGTTGCAGGATTGAGCTCCTCTGTGAGATGGTTAATTTATAAGACCGGTAGTGGGGGTAACGTGACAGGCCGAGTAATGGTAAGAATAGTTTGAAAGATTCCTTTGTCTCTCAGGCCAGGCATCCATTCATGTCACTCAACTCCCTCTTCTATCTTCTTTTTCTCACTCTCTGTATTCTTTTTTTTTTTAAGTTTTTTTCGGTCGCTCTTCCTTAGTGGACACTCTTGTATTCCCATCCATCGCAGAAGCAATCAATCTTAATCATGGTAATGATATATTTGCCTTGGCCCAGCCAGGAAGCAGCATCTCTGGGCAGGGTCGAGTCCTGTTTACAATGAGGACCGGGAGTTCTTCTACCTCAGGAAACCAGGGTGGGTCGAGGGACACCATGTGGGCACCTTAGAAAATTATATAACTTCTTATCCTGTCATATTTTAGGCTTTTATTTTCTATTTAACCTCCAATTTTATTCACAACAGACCCTCTGTCTCCTGTGGAAGTCGACCTATCTCACTCAGTCACCCCTTGCTCTCTCTCCGTCTCCCCGTGTCTTGCTCTTCCTCTCTCGCCCTCCCTCTTTCTTTTCCACCTCTCTCTATCTGTACCTCATTGCCAATGCAGGGAGCATAGCCGCAGCCATAGACCTCTGCGTGGAAACACCCAGCAGACAAGAAAAATGACAGCCAGCGCAATCTCATTTTCTGAGGGGCTGCAAGTCAGGCAGGAAATGGCTATTATTCCATCGACACTGTCGGTATTAAGTTATTTCCTTCTCTAAATACGAGAATGTTCATGAATATCTATTGAGTTCCAGGTGCGAGCGCTGGAGGTTTTGTCGCCACACACTCGGATGATTGCAGCCCTATATTCTGCCCGGTGCACCCTCACTTCTGAGATTGAAGTGAAAGACAATGGTAGTGGAAATTGGCTAATAAATCCAGAAGAGGCAAAGGGCTGTTTGAGCAATGCTGCGAGCTCATGCATGCTTTTTAAGAAGAATAAAACCTGCTGGCTTTTCTCAACCTCCTGTTTTTCTAAAAGGAGGTGACCAGGCTAAATAGCTAAATCTTCCTCGCTAGGCCCAAAAGCGACCAGCAGCTTTGCTTATGCTGGTAGGAACACCGTATCGCGGCGTGGTCAAAGGGACTCCGCGCCATCTACATTTCACTGCGATGAGATTATACATTTCTGACTATGAGCGCGCCAGAAACTGTAACACAGAGAGTGCGGAGAGAAGATGCTCACGACAGAACCAGGAGCCATTTGCATTTGTTCTGCATGTGCTTCTCTCATTCAGCCGTTGGCCGCGTGCTTTGCTTATCATGAATCAGAGCCATATAGCTGCCAGTCATGAGCAGACGCAAGGAGGTGAAAGCCGGAGGAGGACGCCGAGAAAGGAGGGCAGGAGAGCAAAGAGCCGGGGGAAGCTGTGGGATGATGACCGGCAGCCAATCTAGGATTTGAGTGACCAGTTACCTCCCACTGCACAGCGACACAGAAGGCAGCCAGCAGAGAGAGAGAGAGAGAGAGGGGGGAGGAAAAAAAAAAGAGAAAGAGCTATGGAGCTCTGCTTACATGTGTCCAGTCTGAGGCAGTCCATCGTGGAGAAGAGACGGGGGCAGAATTGATTGAAGGTGGTGGACCATAAATGAAGGTATTGATTCCGAGGTCAGAGTCGCAGGATGAGGTCTTGAAATAAATTGAAATAAACATATCAATACATCAAATATATTACAGCCCGAGCACACACATACACTTTCACAGATATATTATGAGCCTTGTTTAGCCTAATAGATGGTTGATTAATGCACACGTAATGGCTTTTATAGATAACTGGATTAAATAAGCAAACTAGGCCATCATTTCTGATTCTGATTGAAGCATCTGTTTTTTGTGAGGAATATTACATGCCTGCTGATTTAGGTGAATTAGGGATTACCGACGATAATGAGGAGATGATTTTTTTTTTATCTCTTTGCAATATCTGCAATAATACGGGCACCGCAACGCAGCATGTGCTTCTTTATACAGTCATATTATTTCCTGTTTTAAAGAGATTAACTGTAGAGAGTGAATTAGCATCGTTCTGTCATTCATTATGTGCTCTCCTCAAAAAATGTAGTTGTGAAACACAAATTTGAGGATAAAAAGAATCTAATACAAAGTAGGTGTGAGTGATACCGGTCACTTTTTTTAAAATTTGAAAATCCATCTCATCTGCATAATAAAAGAATAAAGAGAGCACTATAAAGTGAGCACTCAGGAAAGGTTAAAGCACTTCCAATTTATGGGTCAGAAGGAGACGCTTTAGCTGGAAGAGGGGGAGAAATTACTTGGCTGGGAGACCAACAGAATCTCAGTGTAAAGACATGGCAGCCAATTAAGAGAAAGGTCAGACCATAAAAGAGGAAGCAGCACAGGAAAGGCTCTGCACACAAGGCAACGGCATCTCCTCCTTTTCAACAATCTCTCACTCCACGATCTCTCTGCTGCTCGCAAAACGTCTTTATGACTTTTATAACGACAATTTGTTTTATGAACCACGATTCATAGATGATTATTCAGATGAATAAAAGTTTATGTCCGGCTGCAGGGGAATTGGCAGCCCGGTCCTGTTCGAGCATTACTGTATATTGAATTAAACTGAAACTTTCTGTGCACGAATTAAATCAACATGCTGTACACAAAGGGCCTGTAAATCCTGAGGATGATCTAAGCTGCTAAACCAAACCAACATGACTGCTAATCTTGAGAATAATCACCCTTGCTTAAACATCTGTAGCTATAAAGACATAAAAAATGTGTGCAACAATTTTGCCTCATCTAAAATCAATGCAGCCTTGCTGTGTGTGCCTAATAAAACACAGACTAGCTCTCTTTTGTTTGAATAGAGATTTAATTGCATAAATACTTGAATCCTCTCCCCAGACTCCTTAGCAGAGCCAGTTTTTTTTTTTTTTCGCTACATGACCTCACTTAAAAAGCAAAAGCAACTGGAACTGCATGGAAATGGGGGAAAAAAGTTGACCACACCATCATGTAATGCCCATTTTCTGGCATCATTGCTGACAAGCTCTTACTGACGTCTTCAAAATGTCCTGCCTGAGGATGATTTTTTTTTTTTTTTTTTTTGCTCAAAAGCTAACTCAACTATCCAGCTCCTTTTTTCTTTAAACCAAACAAACCACCATTGTACAACTTTTATCAGATATGCACTGGAACGTTTTTTATTCCTGAAAAACATGTGGGAAACCAATATTTAAATGTAAAATGAGAGTTTCGATCTTTCATCCATGCTAGCGAGGCCACGTTCATCTCGATTTGAAGTGCTGCTTCCGGTTAGCTGATCAATGTAACTCAAATATTCACTTTCCTTTCTACTCTGTTTTTGGTCTCATCCAACTCTTGAGAAAATTATCTGGATTTTTATCTGCTAAGTGCTTCACTACGTTCACTAGCCATTACTTATACATACTGCATACAGACGTTATTGACCAAAAACACCTGCCTGCTTCTCCCAAATATACTGCTGGTGAGAGCAGTTATAGGAAAATAAAACAGTAAAGAAACATGGATCAGTGGAAGCGGAGAAGAAAAACACAGTCAGATGATGATTCTTTGTTCATTTAGCAACCAAGTTCACACACTAGTATTTACAAGTTGTCACGTAATCTATTGTTATTATAGATACATTGATTATTGCTGCTTTGAATAACTTGATTTAGATTGTGTGTATCGTAACCACCACCTCTAGAAACAGTTTAAGGGAATGTAACATCCACATAATGAATAACCAGTTTGCTCCAGCACTTCTTACACTCTCGCCACAGAAAGCCAGAACATCCTCATTATGACGGACTGATAATGTTTTTCATTCAGTGCTAATGAACAAGTCGGGAATTAAACGGTCGTTGCAATAATTGCAACTGCAGCACTAAATCTGTCTCGCTAGTCTCACAGTTATTTAACCATGTGCATTAAACCCCTGCAGATGCACACATGCACACACACACACACACACACACACACATACATACACAATGTGAGAATGATTTAATATGCTGGGTGGCTGGTGAGGTTAAATGTCCCTCTGTAGTTATGTCATGAATAATACTCAAATGGCCTGTGGAAATAAAAAGGTTTGAGATATTATTCTATTCCCTCCCATTCTCTCCTTCTGTCCCACAGTGATGGATGAGTTTGCGTATTTATGCATGTATGCATTTCTGTCTCTGTGTGTATTTCTTGTTTCATCACCTCTACATCACAGCACCGACCTCCTGTTCCTTCGGGGGCCTCGGGCCGGCCTCTCAGCTTTAGCAACAACATCACAGGTCGCTCCGCAAGACCTGCCCAGCAGGAAGTGAGATCATTGGGGCTGCAAAACAGCCTCCTTTTGAGAGGCTTCTGGTTCCTCCTTCCTGCTCCCGCGGACACAGCCTTCGCCTTCACCTCAGGACCAGTCAACCATGGCCTCCGTTCCCTGCCTCATTTGCCGAATATAGTTTCTGCTTTGTCCAAGCGGTTGCAGGTGGGGGTGGAAGAGTTGTCAGGTCCAGCTATTCTCAGAGACGAAGGACTGTAGGGGGGGAAATACTATCACAGGAAGCATATGCGCTCAGAAGGATGGGAGTCTTTTGGAGTCCTAGATTACATTTGCCAAGGTAATGAGACAGAACAAAAGCTGTCTAATATCAAGCTGTTCAAATGTATTCCTCGTGTACTTAACACAGCATTTTTTTTTTCCCAGAGGCAGAGAGCCGACAGTGATTATATCTTTCCTCTATAAGAAACCTGGGCAAAATGGGATATTTGTGAAGTCGCCTCTAAGATGGGAGCTCCAACATAAAAAAGACACCTAATCACAAAACTGAAATACCAAACTTAGAATAATTTTTTAAAGAGATATTTGGAGATATAAATCATTGCTTGACAATACAAAATCATTTTTTGGAGACTTATATTGCATGTTAGAGTGATCAGAGTTCCTTCTATACAGTGAGCACAGATTTCTGGAGATGATATTTTTTTGCTGGCCAGAAAAACTTATCAGACTGATTATTGGTCATTCAGAACCAAAGTTCAAGTGACATAAGTACATGGTAACAGTGACACCTTGCCCTGTCCTTGCGTTCCAGCCCTGTCTGAGCAGCTGGCCAGGCACATGGGCATGGGAGCGTGGCATGAAGAATGACGGATGTAATGGGAAGTGGCATGACAATTAGACTGCTTATGTGGTACTGGAGGTGGGCTGGGTGTGGAAGGGCAGCCAGGATCTCCGCTGGGCCAAAAACTGGCATTATATGTACAACACATCTCTTCCTGTGCGCCTTTTTGTGCATTTTACTGGGCACAGCAGCAGCTTGTGTAAGAGCTTTCAAATGTGATATTGGACAACAGAAGAAAATGTTAAAAGGACATTTTATCCAGATGAACATGTTGCAATGTATTATTTGAATATATCACATGTTCCATAAAATTAGTTTGTAGGAAAGAATCTGGACATCAGGGACTAAAGCGTTCACAGCCTCATCATACTGCGGCCCACTGCCAGTAACACTGACAGGGACTTACTGCCAAAGGACACGGCATTGATGAATTATGGGAATAATGAAGAGATGGAGGAAGGGAAACCATCAGCATATAAAAGCTGGAAAAAGCTGAGGCTGAAAAATCTAAGAGTTTTTTTTTTCCTCTCAGAGGTATAACAGCTCGCGGTGGCTCTTTGACCTCAGCAAACCACTTTCCTTTCTCTACAGCAAAGAATCCTGATGCTGGGTAGTGACAGCACCCTGTCACCTCCCTGCTTTCTCTCCAAGGAGCTCCTTCGTTGTGTATTTCTCATCTCCAAGCCTCCGAAGTTGACGAGAGAACAACTGGCACTGTACTGTCTGGTGCCTCTGTCTGTTTGCCCCCCAACCCTCCATTTTCACCAGCAGCTGTAGGTAGTGTCGTTACTTGAGGTGATGTTCTTTGTATGGTTGCTACAAAATGGTACCAGCCCCTTGAAAATGAGTTTTCTTCAATTTAAGTATTTAGGTGTTAGTTTCCTGTTTGACTCACAGCTATAGTTGATCTATATCATTTATTATTTGTCACAGGGACTGTGATATTAACACAATCACAGTCCCTAAAACACTCTACAAACAACATCATACAACACAATACTAGCCATAACAGGGGCAGAAATAGCTGTGAGAATAAAGGGAATTCATTTCTGGGCTGTATCCAGGGCTACTAATTTGCTATAGGATGAAAGATGAAATGCTATTAAATATTTGTAAGCACATACACACAGGAAAATAGCAACAGTGTTTGTGTGTACACACATGAAAGGCTGAAAGATGACCCTGGGCTGATCCTGCATGTGTGTATATGCACATTATAGTACACAAAATACCGTATGTGCACAATGAACAATAAGTATATCTCCCACTTGTATTCATGAATTAAATACATGTGTCTCGCCACATTATCTGAATAGACACATGACAGCAATGTTTCATAAAACCTAACTTTAATCTGCAGATAATCTGGAAGATTCAGTTTTATCATTTAAAAGTCTAAACGTCTGCAAAATGATCAAAACTGTTTTTGTTTCTCACACCTCAACACACACTTCAGTGCTGTTCAGTGCTTCTTCAACAGAACTTTGCACTGTTTAAACATCAATTTCCATACTCTATTTCACTTTTTTTCCCCTTTTTCAAGTTCTGGTTGCTTCTCTGTAAAACTTGAAGGTAAATCAATTTGATACATTAAGTGCCCACCATGAGTCTGCTGATGCAATGCAACAATGCAAACTTGGTACAGTATTTTTTTAATGTGCAAAAATATACTTGTTTCCAAAGTATGCCAGCATGATATTTAAGTAGAATATAGAAAAACACATACTGGCAAGCCTGCTCTCAAACAAGCATGTGAACCATAAATATTTTCCTCATCAGTTAAAAGATATTATTAAAATATTATCTGATGAATCATTGTCCTAAGCATGCTAAACTCGGTGTCGATTGTTAAAGGTTAAGTGTCTCCTTTATCGGCAGTTTTCCACTGGTACCGTACAGCAGTTTAATCTTTGTTAGGACTGTACAGTATGGGGGGCCATGCTGTTCTTTAGACAGCAGAGCAGAATGGGAGGCCACGGTACAGAGGCCTCACTCTAGGGGTCTAGGGTTTTGGCAGCAGAATGTGTTTACATTGTAATTAGGACTTAATTGTCCTAATTAGAATCCCCAAACCCTGATTACTCAAAGCCCTGCAACCTGCTGAGCCAAACAACCTGCCTTTCGCTCAGTCGTCAACCTAGACACCCTGCCTAACGTTTGCTCCAAGAGCACGGTGTAATGTTCATACGATTTCTCTAAAAGGCTCTGATGACTATGAAGGGACTACTCAAGACTGTCCAGGGAGCGTTGAGAAAAATGGATTTCCTTGAAATGTGTTTCCTGCCTGAGGCTGAGTATATGTTAGCAGAGGAAATCATATGCACAGAAGTGTATGCAGAGGGGGGAGCCTTTGTCACATACTGCATCCGACAGGAATCTATTGACTACCTATTGACTTTTATTGAGCAGATTTAATGAGATCAATTTTCATACCATCACATCACATTTTTCTTTCTCCCCCTCTGTCCCTTTTTTTTCCTTTGTCGGATTCTCTGTCTCTGCCCTCCCCAAAATCAATGTCATGGGCATCTGTCCTGGCCTCTGCGGAGAGGAAAGGGAGGGGGGGGGGGCAACAAGTGGAACATAAACACACCTGTCTCCCTCACCCTCTCTACCAGTCCTCATGGGGCTTCCGGGCAGAAGGCCCCATCAGCGGTCCATCTGAGCCTGGTAACCGGCACTGCCAAGCCCAGCTCCCAGTAGAGCACACTGGGCTGACACTCCAAACGGTGTGCGGGGACATCAGGCAGGCTGGCCGGCCGGCTGGCTTGCTGGCTGGCTGTGGCTGATGTGCTGGAGGGGAACGTGGAGCATGTCAAACCACAGCCAGTCTCTCCTGGGGCTTCGCATGGCTGGACGGGCTCGACGCTCTCAGGCGCGTGGAGCTGCATCGATCCACAGCCAAGTCATGGGAGGCCACCGTACATCAATGAGAGCGAGGAAGGAGCATAGCAGATTGTGGTCAGTGCTTTTAAACTGTGATTTTTGACATAATGTACTTCCACGTCAGGCTTCCACTCTCCACTATTTTGTCTCAGTGTAACACGTGTGAAAGACATTTGCAGACATGTTACCTGTATCTTTATCAAACTGAAATCAAAATGTATTTTAGCGATAAAATCAGTGTTTTTGTTGTTGGTGTACTTAAGATATTTGGTCAAAGCTTTACTAGTTAGTTTTATTAGATATTAGTTTTAGTCATTTCCCAGGGTAGGTTTTCACCCCAGAAATAAAGAAGGAGGTATTTTTTATTCTGCAGAGACACCATCCCTTTCAACATTGTTCTCAATGGGGTGTGAATATTAGGTACTGACTGATGATGTCAGTACGAGTAAATAGCTGGGTGCAACATCTGTGTCAGCAGGCACTAAAAATGGTTGATCACATCACTTCAATTTCAGAGACCACACAGGAGGTGAACCAGCTGCCGACACTGTTAGCCAGTGCTTAGTTCAGCTGTGATTTCAGCACATGGTACGTTATTATCATTATTGTACAATCATGATTTAAACCATGTAGTAATATGGACTACAAAGGTTTAAGGGTTACAGGACGACCTGTTTCTGTGAGTTTTTTGACAGTTTGGTCATTTGCCATCAACTGTTAGACTCGTTTTTACAAAACAGGAGAAAAATATTACGAGACCAAATGCTGTGTAAATATCGCGTAACTACTTTGTAGTTTTAGACTTTCCAAGAAGAAGGTAGCTAACAGCTTTCACTTCTTGAGTGTTGCTACAAACTCACAGTGGGTTAAAAAAAGGACAAACTGCTTAAACTACTAATGGTAAATACAATAATTAACATCATGAGGGCTTCTTGGATAAAGGGATGCATCTTGTGTCTGTAAGATATACCAGGCTATAACGTCCAGTCGGTAACACACCATGGTATCCGACAGCACGTCTCCTAGCAACGCCAGCTCTTAAATGTCACTCAACTGCTGATATGGGAAACGCCCACCCAGATGACACCTCATATAGATGCAGTATCATTATAATTTAGTGTTCTTTTAAAAAGTGCATGTTTTATTTTGTTCTTTAATATTAACACCTTCCAGTATGAAGTTGGGTTTAGATTGTTTGACACACAGGACACATTCCACCTTCCTATGCACAGATCAGAAGAGACGTTTACATGTATGTCTGTCTCAGGTGCGTCTGAGGCCATATTTAGTTTTCTTTTTTTTCATTTCTGACTGCAAAAGCACCAAATTAACAGAAGAAAAACATGGGGACAGCCTCTCAGTGTGTGATCTGTGCTCAGCCCACACCACTCACTCACAACATTTAATGAACCAAGTCTTCTCACTAATGAGGCTAGCAAAGGACTCAAGGGTCAAGCTCTCTCTCTCTCTCGCTTGCTCTCTCTCAAGCACACATACTTTGTCTCCACTCGTTTATGAAGCTCTGTATTTTAAAAAAAGCAGCAGCAAAATTTAGAGGCCCTTAGTTAATTAGTAAGGACAGGTCGGAGTCTCTTCATTAGACTTAAGTTCATTAACCTTCCACGACACCAGGCAATGCGATATGACAGTGCCTTTTTCACATCACATCGTTGTGGGAAATCACACCTTTATGACCTCGGGAGGTGCCAGCTGCCATTTTAGTTTTATCAAGGCTACAAGTGTTATGATAAATAATGATGCAGGGTGATTGGAGCTGCTGTAAAGTAAATGACAGCGCAGATATTAGAAATCAAATCATTAGAGACTCACACATTAATGTGTTGGCCATCAACCTGTTCAACAACTCTGTTGCTGGGGAGAGTCTTGTGATTATTATTATCATTATGAATTATAAATTAACTCATGCCTCATTCATCAGTAAACCTTGGCCTCTCTTCACTTTTAGTCTAAATATGTGATGCTGTGCAGCCTCGCTGAGGCTGAGTATAGAAATGGATTTCGACAGTCAATCAGCATTGGAGGGATCCTTGTCTTGACAGGAGAATCTCTTTGTAATTTTATTTTAAATATAAGGCAAATAAACATAGCTGTTACTCTGCAGTCTGAGCGAGACATGCTGGTGATGAAAATTGTATCTGTGCATCTGAAGGCATCTTTCACTGAGAGGCATACACAATCAGAAGAAAATAATGCTGACATGCCCGCACATGCGCACACACACACCTACACACACACACACACACACACACACACACACACACACACAATCAGATTCTCCATCTCTGCAGGTGCTGTCATGGGCCCACTCTTCAGCCTCCCATCTTTTCCCCAGCTCTCCTCTTCTTCCTTTGTTCCCAGACTGCACACCGACATGTCCAGGTCTCGCCTCTGGGGAGTTTAGCCTGGCAGGAGGCTTGTTTTCAGAGCTTTGCTCTTTTTTCCCTTCCTCTTCTTCTCCTTTCTCCTTCCTGGGTTTTTTCGTCTGTACCGGTGCTGGCTAATTACCGGCACATTCTCCTCCTGCCAACAGCGTGCTGCTGCTGTCGAGCGCCTCCCACCCTCCCTCCACCACCTCCTCCTCCTCCTCCCCCACTCCTCTGTTTCTTCTCTTCCTCATCACTAGGAGCGAGCAGAGAGAGGGAGGGAGGGGGGGTGGAGGGGAGGGCCGGGGTACAGATGTGTATTAATGAAGCAGTGAAGGGCAGGGGGTGACTCATAGAGAGGGGAAGAGAGAGGGAGGGAAAGAGGAGCAAGAGGCTATTTGCATGCAGAGACAACGAGATTCACCACTTCTACAATGCCTTTCTCTCTATCCATCTCTTTCTCTCTCCCTCTATCTGTCTGCGTCTCTCTCCCTCCACATCCCCTTCTCATCATCCTGCATTCTCCCACTCTCTCTCTCTCTCTCTCGCTCTCTCTCTCTCTCTCTCTCTCTCTCTCTCTCCCTTCCTCTCTCCTTCTCTCTCTCTCCTCTACCTCCTTGCCTCTCTCCTTTGCTCTCCGGCTTGCTGCCACTGCTGATTTGAATAATTCAGCACAAGCCGGTATTCTCCAGGGCCCCATTGTCTGTGCGTGGCAGGAGAATGAGAAGGAGAGAGATAGGGAAAGAGAGGGAGAGAAGAGAGAGAGGGGGGGAGTGCAGGGCAGCGTGTGTTTGAGTGTGTGGGGGAGGTGGGAGGTCCATCCTGCCTGCTTTCACCTAGCTGTGGCGTAAATCAGCCCTAATGAGGTAGAGGAGGAATACCTAGGCCTCGTAACAGACTACCAAACCCATCGTCATGCAAGTGCGCTAATGCACACAGGTAGACACACATTTAGCAGTCTGCATGCATACAACACCTCTATAACCTTCCCTGCTCTGCTGTGTTTCGGTTATTGACTTGTTGCTAACCCTCACTCCCATGTGTGCTCAACCCGGCGCATGTTCAATGTCATCCTGCAGTATTGGCAAAGAGAGAAATGTTCTCAACAAACACAAGAAAAACAATCAGTGTAACTGATCAATAGCACCACTGTTAAGGTCAAATGTTTGTAAGTGGTCAGCAAACACAACTGTCAACATATTTGCATTAATCGTGATGAATAAATCATGCAATTGGAAACTGAGAAAAAAATCAAGATGACAGCCGATGGCGCTAACTAATTGCTGGTGTAAAAAAATAAACACTTTTTCTCTTTGGCTGTTGAGTTATTGTTAATTTCGCTATGTGGAAGTCTGTCCATGTGCTGTATATAATAAATCTAGAGGCTATCGTGGAGTTTGCTTGCAGAATGTGTGTCTCCTCTCAGGAGATTTTCTGATGTAAGACTTTTATCATGATGTTGTGTCCGTTTGTAGTTTTTGCAGCCGAACGAAGAAGCGTAAGAACCGCGTGTCGAATCTTCTACAATAGAAGACAAGATTTGTCTGCACGTCACAGGTCACGATTTGACTTCTCCACCCTGCCCAGGAGTAGATCAACAGCTCCAGACTGAACACTGAAAAGACTGGAGGCCAAACCCAAAGTGCTGAGCGCAACAAGACACAACAGATGCTCTCTCCTTCCACCTCTTTAGCTCTCTTTGACTCTTGCACTTTCTTACCCCGTTGAACCCTCTTGATCCTCACCTTGCATCTCACCCTCTGTCACTCTAACCCCTACTTACTCAGCCCTCCTTCTCACCGTCCACCCATCGACTCTTGCAGAGGAGGGGGCCGAAAAAACACTGTCCCGCCCATGGGAACTTCCTCAGACGACAGGCGCAACACAAAGACTGGACTCAGATCAGCTGAATGTGACAAAGCTCCAGAGACTGTCGTCTACGCTGCGGCTTCTTCACACCCTACTGGTGATTTGTTCCCATAAGAAAATATGTCAGTAATAGCTACACCTTCATGAATATGGACCAATGTGGAAGCTTTGTACTGTCTACACAGTGACTTCAGTCAAGTACCTCTCTCTTAGGAGATGACATACTAGCCCGTCAGATGTAGGGTTCTTAGTTTCTCACAAAAAAGAGAGAGAGAGAGAAAGAAAGAAAGAAACATATAATGTCTAGACATCAAAGGAATGACGCAAATGTTGTGAAAGGGCTTTCTTTTGTAAGTCTTGTGAACTTGCTGTCAGGCATGGGTAAAATGTGCATTTTAAAACGTTTGGGAGTGTAGATTCAGAACTAAGTATTGCACATTATTTCTATCAGTGCGGCTTTAGTTCTATATTTGGCTCCTGTGGGTGAAGAACTCAATAAAAAACAATGAGTATGGGGGAGGCATGATCACGAGTTTTTTATATAGAGGAACTGATTCCCTGGGTACATTTTACAACTGTAATAATGTAATCTGGGGAACATTTATTGGGTTGTTTATCTGAAATAACAAGCTAACAACGTGTTAGATAGGCTCAATTAACCAGCGAATCACAAAACCAGCATAATGTCGTGCCTTCTCCTCATTTTCTCTTTTCCCAATTTCTGCTTGTTCTCTGTTCTCCACCCCCATCTAGTTAAGAAGTCGAAACCATGAGGTGTTTTTTTATGAGCAAAAGGGGGAGACTTTACCTCACATTATCAAGCTTCAGATGATGAATGAACCCACGCGAGCATAATGGTCAAATAATCAACTCCAGGAATTTGCTCAATGAATCAAACACTGTGCTTAGGATAATTTTACTCAATGAGAGGACAGAGCGGAGAGTTACTTTTCCCCATTTGCACTCTGGGCCCTCTCGCTTTGTCTGCGGTATCCCATCACACGCCTTGCCAAAAGCATTGACTGGAGGAGGGTGGAATTCCTCCAGGCCAACTGTAAATTTGAGAGAAAGATCGAGTGAAATAAAAAAAGGAGAAGAAGGGCCGGTGAGGAGGAGAAAAAGGAGCTGCAACGCTAGCGGCCTGTTCGGCACCCACAGTTTTGCCGCTTTCGCGTGTTTGCTGTGTGGTCAGAATTATGAATTCAGTCGTCGTCATGGCCGCCGGGGAGTTATATAGATAAAGAGAGAAAGGAGAGAAAGAAAGATAGAAAGATATCCGACATCTGTTATGCAGCTGGGAGTATTTCTAAGGGACGCCAGGAGAAAAAGGAATTAAACACACGGAGGAGGAGCTGGGAGACGGCTGGGAGAGAAGAGAAATGCGGGACCCAAAATGGCTGGACTGGATTAAAATGGCAGGAACACCTTTCTATTTACGCAGCCATAGCCTGCTTGTCTATCCACGTCAAACAGCCCCGTGCTCTCTGCCATGATTAACTTTGGAAGGCAGCCTAGACTTGAACTAGACTTGCACGCTGACCTTTATGGTAAAGCCTCTTTTTACGATAAAGGTGAGGCAGTTTGCACACAGTTAAGTTTCGCCCTAATAAGAAGTACATTTCCAGCGTGTCAGGGTTCGTGTCTCAGCAATCTGTGGTTGCCGAATGCAAATTCAAAGCCCTCATCCTCCTCCTGATTACGGCTTCTCAGCAGCTGTAAAGTGGCAGTGCAAATAGGGCCACACACACACACACACACTGTGCAGGCGGAGAGGGGACCCAGCCAGGAGCTTGGCCGAGCTGCGTCACTCCTACAGGCCCTGACAGTAATCAGGAGGAGAAGTGAATGCTGAGGAAGTGTCAACAGAAACAAACCCTGTGCTTCGTTTAGGCCAGATTGAACTGATAGCTCATTGCCAGTGACATAATTTAGATGAATGGTGGGTGCAATCCATCAGAAGAGTATCGCCAGGCTTGAGTGTGAGTGTGTGGAAGAGGAGGGGTGCGACCCTCTCCGAGCCTGGCTGCCAGTAGGGATCCCATTACCCTACACCTGTTAACAACACCAGTCCCCTTGTATAAATAGTAAAGTGATCCTTTTATCGAAGGCAGGGGGACGGGAAGAGACAGACGGGGGGGGGGGCAGAAAGGGAATGTGGAGAATGCGAGGGGAAAAGGAGAAAAGGGCTGAGAGGAGAGACGAAGCAGAGGAGTAAAGAAATGTTTTCTTGTTTGGTTTTAGAGGGACTAGCACCCCTGGACATGATGGATGAACCCGGGGTCTGGGGAGACAAGTCACGGACAGATGGCTCAGATACACACTCCAGTCACAACGCAGCAGCCTCCAGACTAAAGCAAGAGGGACATCTAGTGGTAGAGGGTTGTACATTCCTCCCTCCAAAACCGGCTGAAATCTAATCAAGCAAATGTTTTAAATGTCAAGTTTAAAACCTGTAAAATTTGGAAGATATTTTACTTGTTAGTACCTTGCGATCAGAAAATTACACCAATTAAAACTTTGGATAAGACAACATCTCTAACATGTTTTAAATTATTTAAAAACCTGGTGTAATGTCTATGTCTAAAATGTTTGATTGAATTGAAATTAGGCAATTCATAGTCATTGAAATGATTCAAATCTGTTTTTTCTTTTCAATAAATAAACATGTCATTTTATCATATTGTGCAAAAAGCTGTTAGAAAATTTGAATTTGAATGATGGAGTTCTTTATCTTGACTGGCTGCTTTTATCTTATATTATGCTGATTGGAAAAAGTGTGTTTCCTGTTGGAAGTGTATAGTGTATATGTAATTGTCTTTGGCTGAGACACGTGTGAGTGATTATTCACAGCAATGTGTTAACACTTATAATTAGAGAGCCAAATATGCTCTATGTGATCGCTGTACTGTGAGCTTGATTTGTTGGAATCAGTCCTCACTTTCATAGATGCAAGAGAAGGAAGTATTCCAAATTCACAGATTAAAAACAAAAAAGTGAAACCTTTGCGTGGAGTTGGTTTCCATGTTCACTTTGTTACAGGACTCTCGATGTTGTTGAGATACTTACATTTATAGACAAGAAACACTGAGTTGAATTCATTCATTTCAACAAGGATGGTATATGTACTTTATCTACACCATCCTCACTAATTGTTTTCTATTGTTTTTACAAAAAAGGGGTTTTGACATTGCACTGCAGCATCAGCCAATCACATTCCTCCAGATAGTTTATCTGCATATATTCTCATTTTTGTGCTACAAAGATGACCAGTCTTGCATGAAACATATTCTTATTCAGTGGGATATAGAGAATTGTTATAGCAAGTAAGTGGCCATTATCTGCCACTGAAAGGCAATTTTTATGTTGTTATGTAGAGTTTTTTAGGGGGGGTGTACGTTATTATTCCTCGATGAATGGCTCATGCAGAAAAAGAACAACTATTGGGTAAAAGCAATTGCGTCAAGCAGTAGGCTAATTGCCCTTTTTCAGACAGTGAAAATAATAGGCCTAAAATCAAAAGCTGTCCAAAATTTGACTAAATTACCCTCCTATAGCTCGAGAGAGGGTTTATATTCGTCACTGAATAATAATTTGAGTCAGAAAAACACAGAGCAGTGACCTGGCAGGTTTTAAGGTAACCATTAACTGTTTGATAGCTCCAGGAGACTCGAGTATCTGCATGCTTTTGTCATTATTGTTCTGTTTTCACCGTCAGCTTGATTTACTTTAGAGGAAGCTAATAAGGCTGTTTTCAAGGGGGGCGGCTGTTTTTCTGCTAACTCTTGTCAGTGTAACACCGCTTTCTACTGACTTTACACAGGTGAGGAGAGTTGCAACAGCACATCAAGGCTTTGGGACTGAGGTGTGGACAGACTCCCTTCCCCTGCTTTTGAGAAATGGCTGTGTCTATGGCTTCCCATCTGCTGAACTCATCCGATTGTGAGATATTCATTTTGGCTAATTCACTTTGGTTTCAGAGTAGATTTCAACACAAAGCCCCAGACTGGGTTATGCAATCTATCTGGAATAAAATGGTGACAACTTTCAAAGAAAGAATCTGTTTTCTGGGTAATAATGAACCAGGAGTGAAACAAGAACCTGGATATTCTCTGATAAATACGTAGCTATCACCAGGAGATATCATATCATAAAAGTGTAAGCATGAGGACCGAGGCCCTGCGCAGACCTGAGATTAGTATGTGTTTTGGGTTATCCAGTCTGAACGATCTCGAGGAACCAGATTTGTTTTGTCACATTAATGGAACTCTTCTAATGACTAATGACAATGTAATTTTTCTATCTATTATGTCAGTGTAAAAGTTAACTCTAACCTCTTACCCTGTTAACAGAAGGTCATTTTAATAAAGTTTTTTCTTTACTAGAATCAGGAAAAGGATGCTAACACTACATCACAATGGAATAATATAAGTTACAAAACTTCAGGGCACTTTTTCAAAAAAATTGCTGACCGATGAAATTTTGGTGCTTATAACTGTGTGATTAAAATAAAGCACCTCAAAATTGATCTCATCTCACAAATTAAATTCAACTGATGTAACGGTATCTTTTATGATCTAATGTATTAACCCGTCATATGTCTTCGATTTAATATTGAAGTGTAAGACAACACATTATGGTCTTGGCTTCCTGGAGTCATTTCTTGTTTCCTGGTGGCATCCAGTGATGACGAGACTCTTGTTTCTTGTAGGGACTAAACAGGCAAAATATGACATAATAATTAGCACTAGTGAACTTTGCATAATCTGGTAGTTGTTTGTTAAAATCTGTAAAAGCCAGGCTAGCTGATGCACAGACATGAGAGTATCTATCATCTCACTCTCAGCCAGAAAGTGTATTTTCCAAATGTCAGATCATTCCTTTAACATGGCAACATATTAAATAAATGGACTAAAAGTCTTAATAGAGACACAGAATGACATCGGGGAGACCCTAAGCCTGACAAAGTGAGTAATTCTGAGTGAAAATATCACACTCATTAGTATGGCCATCAGAAATTGTGAACGTTATGATGTGATCCATGTGTGATAGCCTATTAGTGTTAAAGACAAACCTGCGAGTACTTAAAAAGTGTTAAACTAACTGAACCTCTAACCTGTGTAGAAACTCATTCAGGGATGTGTTCGTTTCTAAATGAAGTATTTCGTACTTCCACAATGCTAATGACAGTGCAGCTAATTCTCTCCATGTCATCAGTCCACAGTATCACTTATCAATGAGTTTGTGTAAATTACAGTGTGTGGGAGCACAAGTGGTGCAGCCCAACTAACAGCATTCATCCTCGGAGGAGTTTCTCCCGTCCTCCCCATCGCTTCCTCCCCTTCCCCCCTTCCCCCCCTTCCTCTCTCCCTCTCCTCTCTCTCTCATATTGTGTCTCTAACGAGTCACGTCCATCTAGCAATTATTATGAAATTAAAGCTATTTTCCATGGCCGATGTTTGCCCCGGTAATAACCACACCGAGATAGGCTTCATTCATTTAGCATTTTAGTTCAGCTCAATTCCTGTCGCATTAGCAGGAGGAGCAAAATCAGAGTGTCACTCAGATATTCTGCTTAATGGTTTGGCGATGGCCTGGCCTTTTTTTTTTTTTCTCCTTTTCCTTTCGCGATCCTCCTAACCCTATCTCCCTGCCAATTACGCTGTTTAATCTATATGTAGATAATGGTGTCCAGGACCTCCCTGTTGAAATGTCAGGTGTGAAGAGGTTATTAGCTAACTTTTAATTACTGTCCATCATTCAGCAGCCAGCAGGACAGATTGGCCCTCTCCGACTGTCCACTTATCTAGTCTCTGAATGTTGGCTGCAGGCAGGGAAAAGAAAGACATTTAGGAAGCACCAGGTCTCTGACTTAATATCACCATTTTCACACTATTAACAGGGCTTAGTGTTTGGAGGAAAGACACGGACGGGAGGAGGAAACGGTGTGACCAAGCAGATCATGTGTCAAATGGTTTAATGGAAGCGGATCATGTGTGGAACAGTTTAATAGAGGCTGATTTAAAAGTTTAGAAGCAGAGAGAGGAGGAGCCTTAACGAGAGTCAGCAAAGAAAGTGGTCGGAGGATAACACTGCAGAAAATTCTGCTTCGAGTATGCAAGTCATCTAGCACCAACACAAAGCAGATCAACAGACTGTGTTCTCAGATTTTCCCAAATACTTGAACCACATTGTGTTTTGTGGTTCTACAGATGGAGAGTCACGTCCATCTTGGGATGTTTTGTTGGTACGAAGAACCTGCAGCCTGGTTAAAACAGAGATTGGCCTGTTCAAAGCGATTAGCTGGATTTTCCCCTTCTTCAAATGTTTGAAAAATCTGCAAACCATTTTCGTGAACTGAACTCCCCCTGCCCTTGTGTTAAAGCCCCTATTGTACATTTAAAGACCGACAACCCCTGACCCAAATTCTGCTGCTCCCCACTTCCATTCCTGCTCTCCAATACTTGTATTGGGGCCCAAAATAATACGAGCGCCGGTCATGAGCTCCCTGGTCTGTCTGTTTCTGCTATGCTGCGGACAGCAAGGGCTAACTTTATGACACATGAAGAAATACATGCGTAAAATAAGAAAAAAATTCTATTTTGTTTTGTTGCATGCACAGTATAGCAGGAAACTAAAAGGAACCATCACACTTTTCTTTAGAACTTAACACATGCTGCTGTCTGCAAGAAATGACTTTCATTAAAATGCATCGGAGAGGATCTCGCCCTGGGAGTAATTCAATGTAGAAACGCCACTGCTGGTTTACATATATTTGCAAACATATACCTGCATGGGGAAGTTTAAGCTTGTAAAACAGATTCAGCAGCAATCAGTACAGAGCAGGCCTGAGTAAGACTTGCACCCTAAAAATAGAAAACCTCAACATTATAGCCAGATGCAAACGTCTTCATCCGAACTACTACAAGCAGAGACACACATACACACAAACACACATACATGCAGGGAGAGCAATCTATATTCAGCCCTTGAACTGTCTTTGAGCGGATTTACTATTT
>JBAJHX010000076.1:8489466-8503016 GCA_037176925.1 Amniataba percoides
ACTGACGGTCCGGAGGAAGGAGAGAGAGAGAGAGAGAGAGAGAGAGAGAGAGAGAGAGAGAGAGAGAGAGAGAGAGAGAGAAAACACACACACACACACACACACACACAGAGCCGAAAGTGTGCAGGGAAGCCTCGGGACAAAGCAGGAGGATGGGAGGTGTTGGAGGTGCAGAGCTGAGCTGCTGTGAATGAATGAATGAATGAATGAATGAATGAATGAATGAATGAGCCTCGGTGTCCAGCTGCTGCTACAGGTTCACGCTCTTTTGTATGCGCGCCCTTCATTCACCATCTGTGTTTCCTGGGCAACCGAGGACTGCCTGCAGGCTCCAGCAGCTCACACACACACACAGACACACACACACACACACACACACACACACACACACACACACAGCAACCACCTCAAACCAGACGACACCACGGAGCTGTGCTGTGTTGGTACTTAAAGGGACACATTGTGGCATGACCAGTGCTTTAAAATGTGATACTCAACCATTCAGTGATTTCTACAGTGATTATGCACGGGGATAAATGAGCATTTAAGACAGTAACAGTTTATCTGTTTATCTGAATTATTTCAACTTTCATGCTCGATCCTTCATGGTGTAGTTTACATCATTTCACTGGTACCTTGTCTAATCATTTTACTGTGATATTTCTATAGTTCCTGTCTGCTTTATGTGAAGAACTTTGTCTGAAAAAATGTCTTTTATCATTTTTTAATAAGTGAAATATATTTACCAAATAAGACAGAAATTATAATTACTTACTAACAGAAACATCCTTGAGAAAACCTTGCACACACATCTAACGATGCTCATGTGAAAACTAAAATGTGGAGTGATGATCTTGTTTTAGATCTTTACCACTAGAAAAGCAAGTGTATGGTTGTCACTTCCTGCTCTATCAAAAGGGTTGTTTTCTGATCAGTAAACTGTATGTCGTGTGAGATGCTCATCAGAGTTTGTGTAGAGTGGAAACCCCAGAGTGAATCATGATTGAAAGACATACTAAAAGATGCAGGTGATTTCATAATATACTGTAAAACAAATAAATTTCACATCAAGTCTGAGTAGCTGGAGGAGCCTCTGAAACAGATGAATGGCAATGTTTTATTCTGATTGTATTCAGTACAATACAGTTTTCTTTTAGCTTTTTCTTTGAAACAGAAATGCACTAACAGCTAAAGTGGATCATTTTCACATGCCACCATGTAATTTGTGCATGATTTTCAGGGCTTTCTGATAATACTAGACCTGCCAAAATGGTCTTTCTAGCTCCCTGTGAGGCCTCCTCTGACCAGAACAGAGGAGGCAGAACAGAGTCTTTGTCACACATGACTTCATAATGTTTGCACATCTGCATGAATCCTCAAATGATACTATGGTCTCATGTCTCATCTTCCTCACTCAGAGCCTGATCCCTCATGTTCAGTCATTCTCCACCTCAGTCTTTCTTTTTCTTGAGTCCAGTTTAACATCAATTAATTAGCATAATTACTGAGTTAGTGTGAGTAAGACGACTTCACCTCAGCAGTTGCCCTCATTAGTTTTGCAAGTATTTAGTCATTAACTGGACAAGTAAAAAATGTGACCTGATGATGGTGCTACAGGGAGAGATAAAGGATCACCACATCTGCAGCAATCCATCCAGAGAGGGACCATATTTCATGGCGATTCATTTCTTATTTGTAATGATCTTTCACAAAGAACCAAAAATGTCAACCTCATTTTGATAGCAACTGCTCCTTCTCCTGTTTTGCCCATTCTGCCTCTCTGATCCCCCCTTCAGCCTTATTCTCCCCTCCAACAGACCTATGCATTATTTATGCATCTCTGTGTACTCCAAGTCTGACAGATTGGCCACTCTTTCCTATCAGCCCCCTCACCTCCCCCCAGCCCTCCTCCATCCACTTGCTCCCTTAATCCCCCCCCACCCCCCAGTTCTTGTGGCAACCCAGATTGTCAAGGTTGCATTGTACCTTTGCTTTCCTGTCTGAAACCCAAAACCCAATACAGGAATCTGAACTCCAGTCAGTGTGGTTATCTGCACTTGGGCCGCTTTCCATGCTGCCTTACACACAACCACCTTCCCCTTAAGGTGGCACTTAAGGCAAGGTCAGGAGATCACCAACATCAGCAGGAAATGATCATGTGGGCACCATGAATGACAATGAATGTACAAAATGTCATGTTGTGATCCATCTGAGAAATTGAGAAATTTCAGTCCAGATTCGAGTTGTTGCAAGGGATAGTGAAGTGACAATGTGTGTGTGTGTGTGTGTGTGTGTGTGTGTGTGTGTTAACTATTATAAGAAGCATTGATAATCTCAAAATGCTCAGATGACATAAACATGTAAAAAGCACCAAATATTTTTGTTGACTAAAATGAAGCAAAACCAATAGTTGATTATTATTTTAAATTGAGGGGGCAACCTGGCAGGCTGCAGGCAAACAGCTAGTGTTTTCTTTTTTTTTTTTACAAAATGCAAAAAGATAAAAAACATTTCTGACAACTCTGGCCTTTAAAAGAGGTCAACCTAACAGGACCAAACTCAAGTGCTGACAGAAGATCACTTAGCAGCACAGTCTGACCTACCTACCTGAGACTTGGGGGAAACATATATATAAGTATATATCAGGCCATTCAGACGCAACAGGGGATAGACTCCTAATAGAAACCTAATAAACCACCTAGAGTTAACCACAACACGTCAACCTAGCGCTACCTATTACTAACTGCAGAATATAGTAAAAACACCATCAATCACATTTATCAAAGTAACTATAACCAAAAATCTAACTGCAAAACTGCCCAATTAGCAACCAGTCCCATTAAAGCATGTCCAACCAAGCTGGGACTCTTTTTTTCTGGCCAAGCAGAAACTTCCACAGCAACTTACAAGGACCGGTAACACATGTAAACCACATTAATTTCATGGAACATAATTCAAAGTTACTTAAATAAAAAAAAAACTATATAATATGTAATAATATAAGTTGACAAAGTGTCTTTGGTACAGTGTGTCGCTGCAGGTACAGCCATCACAGTGATCAACTGCATAAATAGTTTTTAAATGTGTTTTTTTCTGACTTTTCATTTTAAAAGTCACAAAAAAAACTACTGTGCAGCAAAACAAGCCTCTACTTCATATAATCACATCCTGGGAAGTGGCCCTGAAGATTTTGAAAACGGAGACTGAGGATGGCTCTGAGAGATGTGGATCATTCATTTGTTTTTGGTTGTAATGTTTTATTTAACTATTGCTGATATTTAGTGTTTTATTAAATGAACTGCTAATAGCATGTTGCCACTTAACATGTCAGTCTTTCCTCTTTTCTCCACAGATCAAAATGCTCAAGATAGTTAGCGCTCTTGACCCCATAGAGACAAACATGGTTCATTTTTTCAGATGTTTGAACACATACCTGATTGGAAAACACTATCTCCATGAGATACGTCCAGTTAGACCTCAGATCATTTATATACTATACCATACAAATATACCCGAACAGTTGAGTAAGTTTACCTTTGATGCCCTAAAGAGCACTGGTGTCATTCACATCTGTCTTCAACCAGACAGTGTGATGCTGCCAAACCATCAGATGGTACTTCAGTCTCTGGGTTTCAGGTAGATTTAATGTGAGAAAGCTAATCTTTTAACAGATCCTTGGGATAAGACTGTAATAATGTATTAAACAGCTCTTGTGGCTCACCCTGGGTCTCCCCCTCTCAGGTGCCATGGATATGTGGGATCTTGGCTGCGTGTTTGCCTTCTTATACATCAGCAAACAGCGAACACTTTCAACAGAATGTGAGGACCAGATGGTTCATAAACAAACATGTCAAGACTTAAACGAATGTTCTTTTATACCACAGACACGTGTCCAAACCTATCAGGGAACTTGATGTAGGAGGCTGATTATACTTTATATTCTCCTTCCTGATGATTATTAAAATACTCCACCAGCCAGCTGAGTAACGCCTCTGTGCTGGAAACTACACCCACATATTATTCAAGAAGAACCAGCAGTGGGATAATCCAAGCTAGTGGATGATTTAACCTTGCTCTGCTTCTCTCAGGGCTGCTTGAGTGATTAACAAATTGAGGAAGGAGTATATGATTTATATGTTTTCTTCCTGTAGACCTCAAGGGAATATCAGTTTGATACTGACATTGCCCCTAAAAGACGGAAAGGCTGGATGGGATGACATGATACATGTAAGTGGTCCATTTGATGGGTAAACAATCAATTATTAAGTTTATTACGTTTATTTACATTTAGTTTTTAGTTGGTATGATGAAATATTGCCCTCTTCAATTGAAAATGTAGAAGAGGAACTTCCTTTTGATGGCAAGGCTGCCGAAGAGAGCAAAGGTGAAGCGCCTTCAGTCACACCTGGTACAAAATCTGCAGGCTCAGCCACTCCTTATTCCTGTGATGGCATTACAAACATGCCTTATTTAAATGGTGGAGCAGCAACTGGTGGAGACAGACGCTACTATGTCAGCTGACAAGGAACAGGCAGCGAGCAAATCTAGTCAAACTGAAGTACTGCCAGCCACTGATGGGTCACCTGATAAAGGTCTGCCTGTCAAAGTTAAAAAGCCTTATTGCCCTACCAGGCAATAAATCAAAACAAAAAAGATACATTATTACTATATTTAACAGAAAAAGACAGTAATTTTCACTTTGGAGAAGCTGGATAATATTTAACAGGAATAAATTACTTAAACACTTGACTGATTATCAAAATAGCTGCTAATGAAATCAATGTCCACCTATAGATGCTCATTCAACTATTGTCTTATCAGATATGTCTTATCTAATCTCACACAGGGTCTGATGTGTTTACAGTATTTATAGCAGTTTGTCACTACTACGCAATGTTTTGATATTTTGAAATTCTGCATCTTTTACTCAAGTAAAAGCACAACAGTAGTAGCATCAAAATATACTTAGAGTAAATGTATTCCTGAAGTACAATGGCTCATTTAAAAATATTATATTCTTAAATTATAATTTATCATTGATCGTGTGTGATTAATCACTGAGCACATTTCACTTACATTGTATAGTGCTGTATAGCTCTACCATGAAACCTCATTGATTGATTTTGTATGACTAGGAATCTGAAAAGTAATTAATGTTATACAACAGTATTTGTTTTGAGTGTCTAGTGGAGTAGAAGAGTACAATAGTCTGAAAATTATTCTAAAATACGTGATTTCATTAACTGTACTTAGTTTCATTCCACAATATTTGTTACTGCATATTGCTAATAATCATTTGTCCTCGTGTTCTATTTGCATTTTATTGTTTGGATAATAGTATTAGCAACCAATATTTCTTTACAAAGTACTTTACAAATATAATTTACACATAAATAGAAATAAACACTAAAATAAATCAAACACAGCTTACAGGAATAAACAAAGACGGGTTATCAGTAAAACAAGTCATATTAAAAAAATATGTTTGGGGATTTTTATTTTTTAGATGAAATAACAAACCCACCCAGCTGGGGACGACATGCGTGCTCACACAAGTTTGTCCCTCCTGAGTTTCCGTCCAGCCGGCAGCAGCTGCGGCGCGGGTTGTTTACGTCACAGTGGAGGAACTCGGACGTGGGCTCCGTCCATGCAGCGGCAGCGCCCCGCAGGTCTCTCCGGCCTGTGCAGGGTCACGGAGCATCTGTACCTCAGCAGCGTGAGAGCGGCCAGCGACCCCCGCGAGGTGACGCGCTGCGACATCACCTGCATCGTGAACGCGACCGAGGCCGGGAGCAGCCGCCCGCCTCCCCCCGGGGTGGAGTACGTCCACGTCCCGGTGTCAGACTCCCCGGCGGCCCCCCTCAGCGACCACTTCGACGCGGTGGCGGACCGAATCCAGAGGACCGGGGAGCGCGGCGGCCGCACGCTGGTGCACTGCCGCGCCGGGGTGAGCCGTTCGGCCGCACTCTGCATGGCTTATCTGATGAAGCACCGCGGGGCGAGCCTGCTGGAGGCACACAGCTGGGTGAAGAGCTGCCGACCCGTGGCGAGGCCCAATGACGGCTTCTGGAGGCAGCTCATCCGCTACGAGATGCACCTGCGCGGCTGTAACTCGGTGCGCATGGTGCCCTCCCCCATGGGAGAGGTGGCAGATATTTATGAGGAGGAGGCCAGAAACATGGTGCCCCTGTGAGGAGGAGGAGGCCCCGCACTGCACTTATTGGGGCACTTATTCATAAATATGACATTTATTTACTGCACATTTGTCTATACCAAAGACTGCGGATGAGGATGGACGGATTGACAGCTCCGGGAAAGTTTCTCTGTCGCCCCCTAGTGGCTGAGTGCAGTACAGGTCCTGAGTCCGGCCCCCTCCATGTTAGCAAACGGGACCAAATTAATAAAATCACGTCAACTTATCTTTGTCCTCCAAAAAGGGAATCAGTAGTTACGTAGTTTTTATCACGCTGAAGTTAATCTTTCTCATAAGTTTGGTTTCAGTTAGTTATTTGAGGTTATTCATGGAGTGAAATGTCATAATTAACATCTGTCACTCAAAGCAAAGTAGTTGAGGAGGCAGCTGCAGGAATTCAACAGGAGATGCAACTCTCACTTTAGCAGGTGATTGTTAGTTAGCAGACTCTAATGATTTGTTACCAGCCAGAAGGGTGTATGAGCAGGACCTGCTGCTCAGTCTGGCTCCAAAAGATGTGGCCAGCACAAGATGACACCTGTACTTGGGATACTGTGACATCACTTTTATACAGTGGAAATGGAGAGGTATCATCCATCTGTATATACAGCCAATAGCCTTTACCAAGAATGACAGGCTGCTGTGAAGAAAGTTAATGTGCTCCCAAAAGATGATTTTTATAGGCTTCATACCTCTACTTGACTATACCTATGACAGCTGTATTTATTTGCAACAACTTCTAAATACAAAAAAATGCTCTGCACCAAAGATGTATTTTCAGTCTTCATTTCTCAGAGAGGTAAAATAATACAATATTTAAGCTAAAAAAACGTCAGAAGAGAAAAGGTTGAAATGAATGTGTAGTTTGTTCTTTCCTGGACCAGACTTTTTAACAGTGACAGAAGTAAACAAAATAGTTCCACCTTGATGGACTAAAATGTAAAATGTTACTTTCATATTCTTGCACCAGTAGTATTACATTAGTATGACATTGTATGGTGAGTATTGCATTGTTGAATATTCTAAACGCCATATATATATAATTCTGTATCAGGTTGCCTTTTTCCTGTTTTTTGTTTTTGATAATTTTTTGTAGGATTTTCAATGCAGGGCTTCTCATGGAGTATTTCATACTTTGTATTATTAGTACATTTACAGAAATAAAGGTGCTTCTGTTGATGATTATAGCAGAAGTGACAACAGTGAAGGTAGCGAAGGAATCCAAGTCATTTGAAGATAAAAAGAACAAAAAACTTTTTTTTTTAAATCAGTACACATCTTGATTAATTCTGTGTGCACATATTTATACAATCTGAAATTTCAAAGACAGCAGGATGTGTCAAGTGACAGCATGTTATTTAACTACATGGTTATTAAACATCTTGAAAACTTGTTGCTTTCATCCTGACTGTACAGACAGCTGCTAACAAATTAGATTATTTTTAAAAAATGCTTAATTCTCTTTGCAGATTTGATAATAAAGCATAAATTGTGCAACATAAGATGACCATTATCACCACCACCCAGTAGAAATATAGCTTTAATAAAGGAAACAGGCACAATACAATAATCACCAACTGAATCACAGTAAAACTTGTAAATTGGCACAAGTCTGTCATCTCTTAACATAAATGCACACACGTCTACTGTAGAGGAAAGATTTAAACTAATTTATTAGTGGTTAACCTATCCCCAGAAACACATTTTATATTTTATACTTCAATAGTGCAGTCCCAACAGTTGAAACAAGGCGGCTGTTGGCCATTTCCTCTTACAAAACCGTTTTTAAGTTAAAACCTTTTGGATTACTTTCGTTGCAAAGCAACAAGTGGCACAAGATGGGAAAGTTCCTCCAGAAGAGGAAACCACAAAGGTGTTGGGCAACCAAACAGAAACTAGACCGGCAGTTCTCACCATTTTAACACCAGTCACATCATACAGATTGTTTGGATTTACATGTGTACCCCATGGGCCTGACAGAAGTTACATTTAGCTGTATTTAAAGGACTCGTTCCACATTTTAGGAAATATTCCTGTTCACTTTCTTGCCATGAGTTAAATGAGAATAATGATACCTCATCTATACACCAAATATGCATGTACAGTCATCAGCCAGTTAGTTTAGCTTTGCATAAAAACTTCCGCCTCAGAAACAGGTCAACACATAGCTATAAAACCACAGCATCGGCTTAGGTTAGGATGTTGATCTTCTCATCTAAATCAGCATGAAAGCAAATCATGTCATATTTTCCAAAAGAAAAAATATATAATTTAGCATTTGTTCAGCTGGTTAATGGCCTTCAAGAGGTTAAAGTGGATGAGCTCTGTGCTAGCATCTCATTTGGAAAAACAAAGTTGCAATTACATTCATCTGGCCAACACCATACAGTTATGAACAAGAGCAGAAAGCCCACTGTGATACTTAAATACATCTACATGCGCTCGTGATACACTTAAAACACCTTCAAAGAAATTGTACACAGCCACTATTTAACAAAGATGTTGATGGCTTCTTTAAAATACACAGTGCAACCTCTAATGTACGAAGTTTGGACTCCAAGCAGCTAATATTTTCCTCTGCTACGGAAATATCCTGAGTCAGGACCTTAGTCAGGTCAAGTTACACGATTGCCTTAAAAGTGGATTTATGACAAGTGCAAAAACAACATGCTTATTTCATCCGCACTGCATCTCACTAATTTCCTCAATAAGGCAACAGTGTCATCTGCATAGTCATACAATAAGCATCTAAAGGTACAAAATAGAAGAACGTCCATTCAGCACAAGGTGAAATCTATGCTGAGTACATCAGGGAATCATCCAACGCAGGCATCCATTCGCCCACTTCTAACAGAAACCCCTGTGTTTTCAGTCAATGGCTTCAACAGGATGACTTGAGATCACAGCTGAAAGAAAATGGAGAGAGTTTTAATGATACTGTATTTTCTTATACTAAAATGTTATTTAGATCAAGAACTTACATGCTGTTCCAGCTTCTGGTAGTCTCCGGATTTAGGCCGACGTGTAGATCTGGATTTCTTTCCTTCCAAAGCAAAGGCAATTATCTGGCAGGGGGAAAAAATTATAGAAATGACTGTGGCAAGTTTTCAACTGACTTTCAACTCACAAATCTGGATATAATTCAACTAGTAAGAAGCCCCACATTCATATTTTATCATAGGCTATGCTTTAATTACATTTATGTCATTTACTGGATACTGGTTTATTCTGCTGTACCAAAGTCATATTTCATTCTACTTTTTTCCAGTCTTCAAAGGCCGGCTGCTGGCTCCAGTTATATTTTTATTGTGGAGGCATGATAGTGGTATCAGTAGTCTCACCGAATAAAACACACACTTCCTAAAATGGCTCAGCTACCAAAAGGAAGACTTTGAGCTCAGTTATTTCTAGATTTCAAGAAATTCAATTTACATCTTCATTTGTTGCAACAAAAAGGAACAGGCCATAATGGTTGACACATAAACAACATGTGTAGCTAAAATCTGGGTCAGTGAAAACAGGAAGTATACTGCAAAGAGGTCTGAGTAAGAACTAAAAGTACCTTGCGTTTGTTGTGGTAAGCGATGTAAAGCACGGCCACCACCACAGCAGTAGAGACAAGGTAGGCAAAGAAATGACTGCTCTCTGCCTCGTCCTTTATGCCAGTTGGGTGATACAGAATTCCCGTTTCTTTACGTCTGGTACCCTGTTGATCCGGTTTGTTGTCCTTGATTTCGGGCTTCATTTCACTGGCATCATCATCATCACCATCATCATCTCCTTCGGGCACTGTCTCACTGCCATTGTCACCTTCTGGATTTTTCTCAATGGTGCCCTCTCCATCAGGCTTTTTCTCATCTGTGCCCTGTTTGTCTGTCTTTTTGTCACTGGTGCTCTCTTGGTCTGTCTTTTTCTCATTGGTGCCATCTCCGTCAGGCTTTTCCTCATTGGTGCCATCTCCGTCAGGCTTTTCCTCATTGGTGACATCTCCGTCAGGCTTTTTCTCATTGGTGCCCTCTCCCTCAGGCTTTTTCTCATCTGTGCCCTGTTTGTCTGTCTTTTTGTCACTGGTGCTCTCTTGGTCTGGCTTATTCTCACTGGCGCCATCTCCATCAGGCTTTTTCTCATCTGTGCCCTGTTTGTCTGTCTTTTTGTCACTGGTGCTCTCTTGGTCTGGCTTATTCTCACTGGTGCCATCTCCATCAGGCTTTTTCTCATCTGTGCCCTGTTTGTCTGTCGTTTTGTCATTGGTGCTCGCTTGGTCTGCCTTTTTGTCATTAGTGCCCTCTTCGTCTGTCTTTTTCTCACTCGTTCCCTCTACGTCTGCCTTTTTCTTATCAGCATTGTCCTCATTTTTAGGCTTTTTCTTGTCAGTGTTGTCCTCAACTTTAGGCTTTTTCTTGTCGGTGTTGTTCTCATCTTTAGGCTTTTTGTCATTTGCCCTGTCCCCGTCTGTATTTCTGTCATTTGTGATGGCTCCTTCAGGGTTTTCGTCATTAGAGGTCTTTGCATTCTTGTCTTTCTCTCCTGAGTCTGCAGATTTCTGCGCATTTCCATCTGAAATCTGAGGTTCTAGTGTCTTGGTCTTATGCTGATCTACCTGGTCATTTGATGCTGTTTTGTCAGTAGTGTGTGTATCGGCACCTGCAAGAGTAACACTTGAGGTGTGGTCCTTCGCAGCCTCACTGGAGACTGCTGAAGGACTTTTAGTTTGTGGATTTGATCCGTTTTGTTCCTCACCAGCTGCCCTTTTAGTGAGCCTTGTTTTTGTCGGAGCACCTATAAATAAGAAAAAAAAACAAAATGTATTTTTGCTGTTAATCTTATCTGTTCCACTGCTTATATGTAGCATCATAATTACACAAAATTTGTAAATAGTTAGACAAGTTGGGCGTCCAGAGTTCGTATGTGGAGAGTGTGATGTGTTCTCCTTCTGAATCCCTACGTTCACCACTCTGTTGTCACCTTACAAATTGCGTTTCATGCGACCACAGTTGTGCTGCAGGATTTTGTTGTCATTTACCTCAGTCAGGATAAATGATGATCGCCTTCAAAAAAAATGGTTTGGGTCTTTTCATCATAACAAAACACTCTTACACCACTTACACTGTGACATCAGTTGATTTTGGTTCTTTGACTTTTGGAAAGCTGTTCTCACACAGTACTTTACTAAAACTGTTTATTCACACTGTCACAAACTAATTAGCATATAAAGAAAATTAAATGAGACCAGGCAGAATGCATAAGGATGAGAGCGCTGTTTGTCTGGGTCTGTAATTAAGCAACTATATATAACCTGATATGTGCATTGTTCTTACCGACAGGTGACAGGGTCCATAAATATTGTGAAATGCAGCAGATGTGGGAGCAGATACAGTCGAGATAACACACAAAGCCCAGAAGGCAGCCCTGCTTTGACTCTGTAACATATTATATTTCTTGTTTTGTGGACTTTTGTGAAAGAAACTACATCTAAATATTACAAATATGTCAATATGTCAATGCTTTAGGTTTCCTTAACACACAACATATATGCGAAAAAAAGCAAAAGTCTATTTGTTTGCTTCTGTACGTTTACATACAGCACAGATGAGTTTATTTCTCATTTTTCCATTGATTGAACAGATTAGAAAGCCAAAAACAGTCATGTGATTTGAGCACTGACACTAATAGTCCACTGTGGTTTAGCCAGCTCATCTTCTCTGGCTTCAAACTACTGATTGTGTATTAACACCCCCGGAGGAAAAAAACAGGAACATGCTCCGTGATAATGCTCGATAACTGGCTTAACTGGCTGGCGAGGATTATGGAGGAGCCTGACATGTCTCTTCAACACTGGGGAGTAGACATACGCAGCAAGCAAACAAACAAACAAACAAACAAACAAAACAATAAAAAAAACCGACCTCCGACCAGGCAGCAGCACAGACACACGGCGAGCAGCAGGAGAGTCGTCCTCATTGTGTCCACACGACAATAAAAAAACACGCAGCAGACCGATATAAGCCGCCTTTCTCTTCTGGACTCACGCCAGGATCCGCGTTGACAGAAGAGGCTCGACAGGTTGGAGGATCTGAGGTGTCTTCTTCCTGCTTCCGCCTACAAAAGCAGCGCTTCTTCTTCGTCGTCTCCTTCTTCTGCACGCCGACGCGCCGAGCTCAGTTCAGCGCCCCCTGCAGGAAGAGAGTGGTAACAACAGCACGTGGTCAGAGGCGGTGGTGATAAAAAGACAAACTTTATTAATCCCGAATTATTTTTCCCAGTGGTTATTATTATTAATACTACTACTACTACTACTACTACTACTACTAATAATAATAATAATAATAATAATAATAATAATAATAATAATAATAATAATAATGTCTAAAAAGTAAAAATAAGAAAATACAAATACAATTTCACAGTCACTACATCTCAACACAATGGGGGGATGGGAGATTTTACCACCATCATCAATACAACAAATGAGGAAATGGTGTAAAAAAGAATGGTGTTCGTGTAGATCAGAGACTTGGAAAATCAATGCTAAGGACCACTGAAGACCCATCTGTATATCAACACTCAAGGAAAGTATTAAGCACATTAAAGTAGCCTACAATTTTGAAGTTTTTGAGTATTCAAATTTTGTATTATTCCATGCTTCTGCTCTTTATTTCAGAGAGAAATGTTGAACCTTTTACTACACTACATGTATTTCACAACTTTATATGCACGTTATTTTTCAAATAAAGATTTTACATTAAAACAGATGGCAATCAGCTTCCAAAACACAATGTGTTAAATATGAAACCAGTGGTTGGTCTAGTGCTGCTGCGCTGTCATGACTCACATGTCTCTTAGTTGTTGTTGGGACTTCCCCCCTCTAAACTTTCAGATGGTTTCATCAGCTGTTTGAATCCAAAAGAGATTGAATTATCCGGTTGCCAAGTTCACTAAAAATCAAACAGAGGGAAAGAAAAGTCTAAAATATGACTCTAATTTTGTCTGTTACTGTGGTGTTATTTCTTTTCTCACATAAAGCTTTTAATGAGAGCATTTTATTCATTCTAGCACACCATTTTATTTCCATCATGTCTTTTCACTTTTGTCATTTCATCAGCATTTATCTTATTTTCTTGTGATTGTTTTTCTTGTGGTTGTTAAATTATTCTTTGATGTTTTATTCAGTTTTGTTTTTGTATTGTGTCATTGTCTGATTTTCATCAGACAATCATCATACTTAGTTCTCCATATTCCTACTAACACATATCGCCTATCTATCAAAATAAAAAAATTCAAAATTTATTTATTTAAAGCCCAAAATCACAAACATTGTTTGCCTCAGAGGGCTTTACAATCTGTACAGCTGTGACAC
>JBAJHX010000076.1:8503116-8518875 GCA_037176925.1 Amniataba percoides
GAATTATGTGAAAAGTCCTTGGCTGTAGCACTAGTTGTCCTCATATGGAGCTCTGGTCCACTCGACCTTCTCTCCACCACACAGACACAGATCATGTCCCCACCAGGCCAAAGATCCTCAGACAGGTGGACAGAGGACCAGGACTCCGGCAGTAACATGCATTTTACAGGACGGAAAAGTCTTCACATTAACCATTTTAATCAAATTAACCAATTTAACTATTTTAACTACTTTAACCAGTTTATAGGTTTATAAGCTGACTCCAGTTTGCACTACCACCTTTCTTTGCATGCAGGTTATCTGTTTGCTTGCTCAAGGCATGGCCATCTATTCATCACACCTTCCTTTTCAGCATATGCGTGTGAGGTTTCACTGAGAATGGGATAAGTAGGTAAATGCAGCACTCCTACTACTGGAAAATGAAATGATCTACCGTAACAGAAAATTATACATGCTCTTAGTTAAATAGACAAATATACATTAGTCCTATAAACTTTAACTTTAATTGAGTTCAGTTGGAGTTCAAATATAATTTTGATACAAGTGGGCCTTAGACTATCAACTCATGCCAACATTTGCTGTCATTTACCACAACCACGTTACATTCGAATCCAGTTGTCTGATGGTGCAGCTCTCACGTCACATCTGGAAAATACAAGCTCCATCCACTTCTCCTGACAGTTTGAGAGTGGAGTGATCAGACTCAATGATATGAATGCCGTGACCCTGAGAGGAGTCATCCGAGCACATGCAAGGTATCAGATGCCCAGATGTCTTGCAACTAAATGAAGACAAGCTACAGAATGACATATTCATTTGCTATTTTGATTGCCAAATGGGTTATGGGGTTGAGAGCTACACTTTTTCCATCTTCCATGGCCAATCATTGAAATGATCTGAGCTAGATGTGCACTCTTGACCTGAGCTATTTCTGTCTGTGAATCTCACTTTAGGTACAAATTCAGCAGGAGGACATAACTTTATTTAAATGGCGCATGTGGAGGTGAAGAGAGAGTAAATGTTAAGGCCATATTCAGATACAGAAGCCTCCATCTTGCCAGATCAATTTTTCCTAACGACCCAACACAGGAGGTGTGGAGGAGACACCACTTGTGTCGTTGCTGCCACCCACAGGTTGGGTGCTGACATGATGGGGATATTCACTCCATGTGAGCCGGTTGTGTCAGTATTTGACCTTATCAGCAGATGGCAGTATTGATATACAGCTGTGCAATAAAAAAAAAAACAAAGAACAAAAACGTGACAATGAAGCATCATAATTAGTTTCTCTGTGTGCGATTATATCTGGCCACTTTACCATGTGTGTAATAGTACTTATTCTAGAGATAAAATAATTCATATAAACACAAGTTATATGCAACATTACAGGGATTACAGTTGGAGGTGTGCAGCAGCTTCAGAGATGAGATAATCATCAAAATGTTAATTGGGGTTGTTTTACATCTCAGCTGGGTGTGGGGGACCTGTGGGTTCTTGTAATGAATATGTCTTAATTGTGGCAGGCTATTTGACATTTGAAAAGTCCGATGATCCCTCTCATTCTTGACACTCATTTGCATTTCCATCTTTAAGGTCAAATGGGTATGAATAATACATTAAGGAGGTTGTTAAGCTCACAGCCAGCCATACCTACCTCCACAAAGGCACCAGCTGAGTCTGGCTAAGCTCAGTGAATGTTACAGAAACAATCAATTAATATCACTTTGGGAACCCACAGGTGAAGCAAACACAGCATCCTGTTATTAATGGGAATCTAAGGTCATGAGTCAATGGAAGATATAGGATCAGTCTTTTCTGATTGGTTTCATGTCGTTTATGTCTTAAGCTGAAGAACACATTGGTATGAAATTATAAGTGTCAGCACTCACTCTGTACATTTAGACGAAATTGTGCTGCTGTGCGTGTGTTTCTGTGCTTTTTTTGTAGTTTTCTTTTCCTTTATTTGAGTGACTTCTCACATGGCATGTTCTTGGTGCGATATCACGCGTGTGAACTATCAAAGGGTTAACCTGGAATAAATTCAAGATCAAAGGAAGGCCCAAAAAAGAACCTTGGCAAGAGATTGGAAGAATTTAATGAGCAAAAATTAACATGTATTAAATCTGACCTCGTGCTTACATGGCAGATGTTGAGTGGAGCAGCAACCAGAAACGTTTTTAGAGATAAACAGTGGCATGATACAGTTTGAGAGGGGCACGAGCAAAATGCTTTAAAACCTTACTTGCTCTTGTATCATGTCTTAAATGTCACTGATCAAATTTTGTCAAAATGATCATGTTTTAAAAGATTTCATAGGATTTGCTTTCATAGAATGCAACTCATATCAGACACAGATAAGCAGTTGCAGGTCAGGAAATGTATTTTATATTGGGACAACCCAATATAACCAGCACATTTGAAGTCATTCGCTTTGGGGACTGAGTTTCATAATAAGGGTGCTGTCTTTGGAGAATTGAACATTGCACAGGATGTATGGCCTTGTGGAGACATATTTGCTGGCTGTTTTGACAACTCATTACCTGCAATTTCACTGACGGATCGGTGAAGTGGCTCAGAGTAGGCAGCCGTGGCACCACAGAGTGTGTGGATTGTGCCTGGAATGATGTAAGATAGAACGGCAAACAAGCAAAGACTTATTATGGCTAATGATTGCTTAATAAATAGCGGCAGGAATTTAACAGTTTGGTGCTTCAGCTAGGAGGGGGGTGGGGGGCAAACGGAAACACACCCCTGGACCACCTGTCTGCAGTTTTGTTTATGACACTGACGTTTGATTCTCTCAGGCTAAAAGTAATGATGAATAACGTCAGCTCTGTAAATCGTTATATCTCAGTGAAATCCTGGATATTTATGACAATATCGGCACCGGTAATGTGGCATCTAAAACCAGGTTTAAAATCATTAACTCTGTAGGTCCAGTATGCCTGATGGGGCTGTCTACTATATTTTTAGCTAAATCTTTATTAGTAAAATCCACACACTCAGTTGTCCAGTCAGGTCAAAGGAAATTAACTTTCTCAAGTCTGTGGATGATCTTGTAGATAAATTGTTGGTTAAATCAGTAGTTTGGTAGATTGGCTAGCATCAATGGGCTCGTCCAGGCCACCCCTCCACTCCCCCCCTCGCTCTGACATAATTGGTTCATTCCTGGCACTACTCCTCATCTCCAGAGCCACCAAAAACTGTAACCTACCTTGTGTATTTTTCACTAATTGAAATGCCTAATGAGGTCCCAAGGGCTCCATCCCATTACCTCTGAGTTAATTAAAGCCTAAGCAGTGTGCCAAACGGTGAATAAAGATGCAGTAAAAGTGCAATAGGAACAGGGAACCCGAGCAGGGTTCGGTGTGCTGGGACGGGGCTGACCTGCTTTTCTGTCATTGTTGTGGGACGTTACACTCCAAGAAGGAGCAGATGTCTATTATTTTTTTATTTGTATTTATTTTGGGCTTCAAATTTTGTTACCCTGCAGCAGGCACTCATTTTCCAGTGTGGTTAGCCTAATTCTGCTTTATTAAACATTAAACTGCTTGCCACCATCAGCAGAAGATGTTCCCTATATCTATAAACTATACCATACCTATATAACTTCACCATAACAGGAGACTTAAAATATGACAGGTGTGTTATGGGCTTCTATTTCAGTGCGGCTGTAATAAAATTATACTGCTCATTAAGTACACATTCTCAACACCTACAAAAGGCAGTCATCAACTTGTTATGCATTGTGGTCACTATTATGAGCATTTTTATCCAAACCACATTACCTTGTTAAAGAAACCTCTCCTTACTAAATGACAAAAACACAAACTGACAGAGTATGAAAAGACAAAAGGAGACCTTTCTTTTAAGAAACAATTTCAAATGTTTATTTAACATGTCAAAGAAGGGGCACACACTCGTGAATTGAAAAGGGGGCTGCAATTATTGGCCAGTACTATGACTTAAACTTAATACTAACATTAATCAGGTTTTGGCTAAAAAGAAAACATGTTTTTGTTCCTTTTTGTTTTTATAAAGAAACTTTATGTACATTGGTTCTTTTATACAAGAGGTTCATTGGATAAATGCATCAAAAAGAAACCAGTTCTGCAGTAAACTTTACAAAAAATACATTTCGTTTTCATTGAGAGATGTAGAAAAGGAGACAGTCAAATATTGACCAATAATATTTCTTCCTTTTCGTTATTTAGAAAAAAAGTTGTCCTAATATCTATTTAAAAGAAAAGCAATATACAGCACAATAAAATGGGGAAAATTGCCTTTGCGGATTCATTCAGTCGGTTTGGTAACCAAGGACAGGGGCTGCGACTGGAACAGGGCATGATGGGAGTGAAGGGCAGCCTGATGGAAAGGGGAAGGTGGGGAGAGCATGGAGGGGTGCAGAGAGGTGAAGGGGATTGGCCGGGTGAGGATGGGTGTGGTCGACTGGCTACCTGAAGTACCAATTGGGATGGAGATGGAGGGTTGGGAGGAGGATGAGGAGGATGAGGAGGATGAGGAGGAGGAAGAGGAGGATGTGGATCCAGAAGCCTTCCCGGGTAGGGAGAAGTGGTGGTGCATGCGTCCCTCCGGTTTGGTGGTGAGCGATAGCGGCTGGGCCTGCTCGGAGTGAGTGGCGGCGGGAGCAGCCGGCGAGGCCAAGGCTGCAGAGGGAGTGGCCGGAGAGTCCAGCATGCTGCCGTGGGAGGACGCCGGGCTGTCGCACATCTTCTCCGAGGGCAGGTACTGCACGCACTGCTTCTTGTTTCTTATCGAAAAGTCTGCAAGAAGCAAAGGAGAAGAGAGGAAGCTGAATTATGGATCTGCTGCTGGCTTCAAATCTGGTTCATGTCCCTCAATGCTGCCGGTGACAGAAGTGAATGAGTGATTATTAAAACAGACGATGGCGGTGAAGGCTCTGAAACGAGAATCAAGTTGGAAGCACACTACAAGAGGAAGCGTGAAACAGGATGTTAATATATTAAAATGGTATGCATTTATGACGCACACACAGAACATGACACACTACGTTAAAACGTGCACTGAAGTGTGGAAAGCGCACTAGTTTTGGGAAAATTACAGTGGACTCTTGGTTGCACAACAGCAGACATACCTGCCACTATTAGCACTGAACCTCATAAGCTGCTTGTCAAAGTATAGAAGCAGGGAAAGAAGTTAGTAAGTGTTAGTGAAGAAAAGAAACCATGCAAAATGCAGATCAAAAGAATAAAGGTGCAGTGTCACAAGCGTTTGAACTTTGCAAGGAAAACAAAGCCCTTGTCCTCAGTTTGGACAGTTTCTTTCTCATTCCACTTTGTGATGAAAATAAGAAATAACGGTGGTCAGGAAGAAAAGGGCTCTTACCTTCTGGTTTTGAGTCAGGTTTGTTGTCTCTCTTCCTCTTTTTCCGCTTTCCCTGCACAGATCAAATGATCTCATTAAAAACTGTTTTGCATAGTCAAAGTAAATCACTTGAACAACTTTGGTGAGAGCAAAAGTGTGATTAATATCAGAGCCGATCATGGAAATGTGCTACTCACATAGTTATCTCGTGCTGACCATCCTGGGTAGAGCTGGGAGTGGAGTTGCCTCTCTTTTCTTGCCAGCTCATAATATTTGGCTTGCTCCTCTCTTGACAGGGAATGCCACTGTGGACAAAGAGGAAAGAAGATATCAAAGGGCTGCTAACACACACACACACACACACACACACACACACACACACACACACACACACCCATACTGTATATAGACATTTACTCACAAGCACGTCTGTGTCTGTGTGACTTACCCGTCTTCCAAGGATCTGGTTGATGGCAGCGCTCTCTTTCAGAGTGCACTCTGCCACTACTTTGGCTCTCATCTCCTTCATATACAGCATGAAAGCATTCAGAGGTTTCTTGATATGAGGCCTCTTGTCCTCTTCTTTCTTGGGAGGAACGGGGGATTTCCTGCTAATCCAAAAGATGGCTGTTAATAAAGCGTGACCGGCGGCGATGTGCTAGTGAATTATAGCAAACAAGGGGAAAAACTGTGCCACAACAAAAGCTGGTTTTGATACTCCTGAAATACTGCTAATTTTATTGTTCTTACGCATGCATTGAGGGGCTGATGTTGTCACCGCTGGGCTCCTGTTTGATGGCTGGGGACACGATGGCAGGATGGGGAATGCCGGTCTGGTGCAGGCTGTGAGGAGGCGGAGTCACCATGTGAGGGGAAAAACGGCTGGACACCAAACTGAGAGGGCAAAAGGAGACAACTTTTTAACAGCCGGGTCTAACAGCGAACTTCTGTTAACCTGACAAGAAAAAGGTTGAGCTAACTTGGCACATAAGTGCCCTGCCTTAGCCTCCGGGTGAAATTCACTGTGCCTACTGCGTCTGTCTAGACTAAATTCATACACACAATGAGCGAAATGCTTGCTTTTTGTTCAAATAAAGACTTTTTCAAAAGCCCCTTTATTCTGCAATGGCTGGAGAAAAGTGGAGTGTGTTGTTACCATGGCGACAGCATGGCCGTGACACCTGAAACCACTTTCCTTACCACGTTCCAGACCATGGAGAGCGTTCAGACAGCCGTCCACATAGAACACCTTTACAAAGTGTCTCTCTCAATTTCCAATTGTTCATACAATGGAGCTTTGTAATGAACAATGGAGAAAATTAAGCTCATATCCCTCAATCTCGCACTCTGCTCAATGTTAGATTGAAAAATTCCTCTATTTTAACTCTCTTAACATGTCGCACAGACTGTCAGAGACAATGCAGCCTTGTACTCACATGAGGTGAGTCCAGAGTCAACAGCTTTGCCTAATACACACGGTATGAATCAACCCAGCAGTGACTTATGGAGGCTTTTCTAACTGTTTCCAACCATCAAACACAACAGCATCAGGTCCAGGCTACAGATTCTCGAACAGAAAGATAGATGTTTTCGATCCTCAATCAATATTCGCTGTCTGACCGAATTTAAAACACATGAAATAAACAAAAAAATGTTTGCAATTTCTTGGAGCCAAATAAAATATCTACAATAAAAAAACTAATATTTTGCTTTATTTTCTTCTTTTTTTCTTTGACACACTTTTAATTAATGCTGTATAAACAAGGAGGTGCCACACTCATTCCCTCAGTCATAAACCTATACTGACTATAACGTAAACATCCCACTGAGTCCCTGATGAATAACTCAGTGCTGCTCCAAATGATGGCACTCAGTCAAGCTCCACATTTTGGAAATAAGGCTCCCTTGAGCGTTCATGTAATGCAGTCGTATTTGTGCAACCTATATTGCTGCTATAAGATTTTATTCCTGCTATTCTTAATGTCAAAAATACTTCACTCACAAACGTCTCTGTGGCAGGTTTCCTGTTGTGCTCACCGTAAGCTATGAAAGTGTGCAGATCGGTGCAGTGTGTGCCAGGCATTAAATCAGATGCTTTAAATAATATAAAAACCTGAGCGAGGCATGTTCTGATTGTTGTGAGTAGATCGCAGGATGGAGCTGCACATACTATTGATCACACAGAACCTTGTGAATATTTCCTCTGCATACCAGCACCGGAAGCCTCAATACAAATCTTTCCAATTTTTTGAAAGAGGGTCAGAGAGTTAAGTCTGATGAGACGTGTAGGTTCAGATGAGCTTTGATTTGTCCTAATCGATTCTCGGCCCTTTCATCTCTGCGGTGTGTGTGTGTTGTTGAGAGGCTCAGAACATTGGCCCGACCACAGAAGTTTATCTCTCAGAGAAAAGACAGGAGAGGAGTGCTGAATGTCAATAACACGTTTGCTCTATTTAAGAAGCTGAACTTGTCTGTGATAGACTTAGACCTCATATCCCTTTGCAGCCCTGACACCGCTGTCTGCCTGTGATCCGACCATGTTCATCAGAAGTGGAAAGCGTGTCATTCAAAATACGATTTGTGCTATTTCTCTGAAATGAAAAGAAGTAAACGATCCAAACAATCTTAAAAGCAGGCACACAAGCCATTTACTTCCTCAGCTCGCGTTAAAAAAGGTTGCTGAAGAAAGCGGGAGAAATGTGATTACAGCACGTCAGAGAAGCAGCAGATATTAGATGTCTCCCTTTGGCAGGGTGGGGGTGTTGCTGAACATGATCCACTCACCTGGACATGGATGCATTCATTGCTAGCGCTGGATAGGGGTGACGGAATCCCCCCGGAGGGATTGAGTACATGGGCTGTCCCTGCCTGAGAGACAGAGGGAGACAGAGTGAGCGAAGGGTCCAGCATGAGGTGGATCACACACAGCTGACAGCATTAATCCTCAACTCATCAAGTCAAATCCCCTGTTTATGGAGCAGTACCGTTGCAATTGATTATGAGGGCCGTAGCAAAACCCATAAACGTCCATAAATTCCTCTTAGTAAATGCTCATGTTTTCACTTATTATTGTTCTGATATGATGCACCTGCTCACTGACAGCAGAGCCTAAAAAACAAAAGATCGCTTTAAATAGAAAGAGAAAAAATGTCATCCTTTTTCCATTTTTTTTCTTTTTGTTTCTCGACTTGTACTTTTTCAAAACACTTGTTGTGCTTTCCTCAGTCTCACCACAGCTGTTGGTTGAAGTTGGCCACAAAACCAACAAAGTTCATTCGCTAACATCAGTACAAGTTTTATAGCCGTTCAGAACAAAAACACATCTGGCTGTGTGGACAGCTGAATATAAAAGTAACCTACTGTGGCATGAGCCAGCCCAGAGGGTGAGCGATGGAACCAACAGCGCCAGGAGACAGGGGGTAGTACGGAGACAGCTCTGATGGGTGAGGTGTCCGAGGAATACCTGCAGGTGCCACAGACAGAAGAAACCAGCTTTTAAAATGCAGCGCATACCTGCCTGGGTGACATGTTATTTTCATGGAGGACTTACTGAAAACAATACTCTCCCATCCACCCGAAATCTAGCGTAGGTTTGGGGAGTAGCTGTATAAAGTTTGTAGTTTCATCCCTCACAGAGCACAGCAGCGCTGGTGAATTCACTTTGGTGATTTCAAAGTTTTCAAGGTGAAAAAAAACAAAATGTCGATAGAAACCTGCTCAGTATGTTACTGGCAGAAACTGTTTTCCACAAATGTGTCTAAACAAACAGTTTCTTCTTCAGAGTTCACCGCTCTGTCAAACTTGTGCGGTTCTTCGTTTGCCTGCTGCTTTCTGTGAATGTCCCAATAATTTTTTCCCCACTGTAACAAGTTGCCAATATTTGAATTCACTGACATAAATTTAAGACTTCAAGAATTTATTTGTCATTGCACGACAATAACATTATCCAATCATTGTCAATGAAATTCTTAAATCTCTTGCTCCCTAAATTTAAGCCAAAAGATAAAATTCTGACACTGAATTTTCAAGTTTTCTGACAGATTTGAGTGGAATGAATCTATGTTTGCACGTGGGACTTTACCTGTCTTTGGGTCGAGGATCTCTGGGGAGAGGTGTGACGGCGGCGTGCCAGGAGAGAAGTGTTCATTGCTGTAGGTGATGAGGGGCGTCAGTGGGTGGACATGGTGGGCATGCTGGACCACTGGGACTTTGTTGGACTATTGAAAAAAAAAACAAAACAAAAGAAAATTAGAAACAAAGAATTGACGAGCAGGAGGAGACAAAGACCCAACAAATGTCAGACTCATTTCATTCAATACAGAGCGAGCGCCTCGGTGCTCACAGCCGAGACAAGCAGATTACTGTCCCATTCTTTGTACATGCACAAGATATGTGTTGGCCATTGTTCAAAAGAAACGCATGGAGTAAATAGGGCATCATGTGTGAATGCCCTGCATGGTAAACATCACAGTCTGTGCGTGTGACCGGCCCTGTGATGCAATCTGGACCAGCACCAAGGAACACTAAAAAGCCTTGCAGACACATGCCAAGACCATTACGGTCATTTAGCTGAGGAGAGAACTGTTTGTTCAGCCCAACAAGAAAAACAACAGTGCCACCGAGTCCAAAAGTCACACCAGCGAGCCACAAACAAACACAATCGGGCTAAGGTATAACTGAATGCCCATAAACAAGTGGAGACATCATCTCCCACTCCGTCTGACAGCACTCACTTGAGGGGAATAAGCACACACCCATGGGTGGATTACACTGCCACGTTATACTACAGATGACCCTAATGTTAGAAAAACACTTCAGATTCGGTATAACTACAGATAAGTGGGAGGAACTGTGGGAGAGTCTGGGGATGAAACTTTTTTTGCATGTGGTGTGGATCTCTTATCTGCTTCAACAATACACTGAGAAAGTGCAGATCGTCGCCGAGACCTGAGTGGCGTCAAGTCCATGACGAGGACGATGAAGACAATAATAATAACCAGCGTCTCTACTTTCATTAGGCAGCGCTCAGCCTCGCAGTCATTTCCCCTGGCTGCCTGGCTGAATAGAGCACTTGTTGGCTCAACTTGTCACATGGGAGGGTCAAGGGGTGGGGAAGGGGGGACGGTGGGGAGGGGTAGAAAGGAGTCTTGTTCCTCCAGGCTAACCTTTCTTCAATATCCCTCCCCCACCCCCTCCTCAACCTCTCGTCTCTCTCCAGCGTGGTCTGCTAGGGAACAAGGTTTGCATTGAGACTTCTGTACACTCTCTCGCTTCACGTCGCTCAGAATTGTTCCAAATTGTAGCTTTTTTTTCTGCCACTCTTTTTCTTTTTAAAAGGAAGGTCCAACCTTTTCCTCCTTTTAAATCTTTAGCAAATTGGTCTCTCCCACGTCTAAAGCACGCTTTGATTCTGGTAATGCCAGATGGAGGGAGGAAAATATTTACTGGTGTTAAACATGGCTATATTAAGATCACTTTGCTCGGGACTTTTTTCAGTTTCTCCAGACTTGGATCATATAAGGTCAATGCATAGGATGATGCGCAGAGAGCACGTTTTTTACACAACACAGAAAGGCAGAAAGGGCTTTGATAAAGCTCCGTGGCAGAAATGGTGTTGACTCGCTGTGCTGAAATCCCAAGTCCCACATGTCATGTATATTTGAGTTGTGCTTTGTTGTTCTACTTCATGTACAATATGCCTGAATTTTCCCTATATTGTGAGGGCTGATCGAGACCTCTAGACCTGTGTGCCAACACATTTTGGGAAGCACTTCAGTGAGAATTTCAAATGATGCCTATTAATTATTCATATCCTGGAATACACCAATCGTGTGCTCTAAACATATTTCTAAGTTTGAAGGCACTAGTTTCTACTCCGGGCTGTCTCTCAGTTCAGCAGCCCGACAGAATGTGGAGAAATATGGAGTCTGCAGGTTGCACATATGCAAAACTATTCTGACCTGCATCCCACCTGCCAGAGTTTCTCCGTTAGGAATAAAGATGGCTACTCCATCAAGCGAATTCCTCTTTTTAAATCGGAACATTTTTGAATAAAATCGATCAAAATCAACTCCACTTTTGTTTGTTTATTTAAATTAATTAAGCTCTCCAGAGCTCCAGGAGCGTATCATGCGGTTTCATAAAATTGAAAAACTCAACTAATGGCTCAATCGTGACTGAAAACTAAACACAAATGTATCAATGCCGTCTTTCACTTGCTTCATGTGTGGAGGTAATATTCCTCCAGCTCATGGCAGCTTCATGCGTCTGGTTTCATGATCCACAAGCAAAGTGTAATAAGGAAACCACAAGGAACATGAGCCATGTTTTAAATATAAACAACATCTACGTGATAGGACAGATAAAGGGCAACCTGGAACCAGATGGTATCTACATCGACAGGCACAAATCATGCTCCTTACATAGACGTGCTTGTTGCAAACAGGCCTGCAGTGGCACATACCTCTCAGCTTGCAAGTAAAAACAACCAGAACTGGTCTTAGAGCGATCGGACATAGTAACAGGAAGGTTTAAAGGAAAAAAAAACACGGCAAAAAGTTGCTGAGCCGGTATGGAGAAAAGATGTCTGTCTCTTAAGAGGGTTTGAAACTAAAAAGGCCGAGGTGGCAGTACCTCGCTTGGCTGTCCAACTTGGAACGGCGCTAAGAAAAGCATAGTCCTTGGTCAATGTGGGTGGAGGGGTGGATTTCATTCAAGCAAACATGTTTTTGGATCCTGCACATCTGAATTGAATTACTAGGCAAACAGCCGATGGGGAAGAGAGCTTAGAACAAACTGAATAACCCCGCAGCTTTGTGTGTCTTTATGCTCGGTGATTCTGGGTGGGAGGCTCAGAGGCCTTTCAAAACTCCAGGAAAGACAGGGTGAAAAGAATGCCTGGCATGCTGAGAAATCCAAGCCTTGTTTGTCAACGCCAACAGGAAGCGGACGTGAGAGGGGACTGACCGTGTCGTATGTCTTTAAAATCAACCGCTCCAAAACTGCGCCATTCATCACAGACAACGTGTGCTTTACGTCTGGTCATCGCCTCTGAAAAGGTCAATGGCAGTAATATTCCAGCTTAAAATAATACCGTCCGGAGCGGCATCATATTACTGGAGCGAACATCCCCCGTGGCCATTAAATAAATTAGGGCTCTACCAAAATCAGCACAGCATATCTGGACACAAACATGGGGAGAGAGATCTTGTGTTTGTAAATATTTGTAAACTACCCGATGCATGTTAATATTATTTCCTGGTAAATGTGCCACAAATAAACGGTATCCTGAGTAATTTTAGGTATTCTGCTATCTTAAATCTCTTCGTTTCAGAGCTTGACTGGAATCAAAGCGCTGGTTCCTTATTCCATTTCTGAGGAGGATCTCGTCTCTGCAGTGGCCCAGCAGGACTGCAGAACTTAGATCAGTATTCAGTTCAGTCCTCCCAAAGCCTTTGATTTCATGATGGATCCCGGTTGTTCACTGCCTAATGCAAAACGAGAAACTCTCCACGGGCTCCCAGTCAAAGGTCTGTTGGAAGAATATGGGTCGAAAGCAAGCATATATGTATTGCTCGCAGAGAAGAAACACCGCATATTTCCAGTTAATATCTGTACTTAAAACTGTCACATAGCTCTGTGAGTGGAAGATTGCGTTGGACACATGCGGGGAGACAAAAAAAAGGCATCTCTGGAATGCTGCCACGTACCTCGCCACTTCAATTCGCTTAAACAATTCGTTGACCAAGTGACTTATGACACGCTGACAGGACCGGGTCCCTCGATGCCTTGATTGCTCTATACACTAACACAATATTGAAACAGAGAGGACGATTCTTGTGCCCCTGTCAAGTGAAGATCAGCCCATATCTGAGCGCTGAGTGCACCCTGATCTGATAAGCAACCGGCGAACAGGCACCCTGGTCAGTTCCACCTCATTAGAGTCACAGCTCCCCCTAATCTGGAGCAACACTGCTAGTCAAAGTGGTCACTAATGACACAGAGAATCGGCACTGTGGACAAATCGCTGCAAGTGACTGAGTGACCTTAGACAGCCAAGTATGCAATCTTGACATCATTATCAGCAGAGTGTTAATGATTGTGAATCAGTAGGTTGTAGAAGATGAGGCGCACATAATTCAGACCGCAGTGCCACCTCCGCTTTCACTCCTCGCCTCTCTTCTCCTCCCTGGTCCAGCTCGGCCACTACTGATGGGCTGACAAGTTTCCCATACTGCATCACCTGGCCCTGCAGCGCCTTTGATGTATTATTCATGAAGAGGCAGCCCTCTGAACACGGGAGCTTATATGGGGGTTTCGGGGTGCGGTGTGTGTTGCATGCGTGTGTGTATGCACGGCGGGGTGCGGCATGTTCATAGAAAAGCTTGTTCCCTTCTTCCCAGTCCTCCCACCACCACCATTACTACCAAAAGCAATACCAACTGAATGCTAAACAAACCTGTCTGTTGAATAATTGAGGAACTCAGGCCAGAGCTGCCTCCGATTAGCATACAGGCCTTATGGACCCAATCTGCACAGTGACAGGATGGTCTTTCCCTGAATGCTCTGATTTCTATTTTACACCCTCTTATCTTATTCCACACTGGCAAAATGAGCCAATTTTTTGTTTGCTTAGGCGACAATAATTGCATTGATCTCTGCAGGCGTATGTAGGAACATGAGATGATTCACACAAAATAATCTAAATATCAGCATTGTCTACGTGTGATGCCTCGCCGGTCGATGATTTATTAATCTGCTGAGGCGCCTGACTGAGCATGCCTCTCGACTGCTAGTTTGTAAAAGGCCTAATCAGTAAACTAACGTTATGCATAGTTGACATGCGTATAAAATATAAGATATACATGTGCCTACAGGCAGGTCTTGACAGATATTCCAAACCATGCCAGTCCATCATAAAAGCCACTGCAGGAGTACAGGTCTGCTTCAGGAGTCCCTGCTGGTGTCTCCTCACCTCCTCTCCTCGGGTCTCTCTCTGGCTCCTCTTGGCCCTGGGCAGTAATCCCTGGCCCCCCGTGTGTGCCCATCCGCTCCCCCTGCTCTCATTAGTGCAGTGTTGGGGCCTGGGGAGCCTGCAGGCCTGGGGAGCCAGCCTGCTGCTCCCCTCCCACTCTCCCTCTCTCTCCTCGGCTGGAGTAATGAGCACATAATCAGCCTGGCTCCCTGTCAGCAGCAGCACACCAGAGGGGCATGTGGGCTCCTGGCCCAGAGTGGGGGGGTAAGGCCACAGCGGGGTGTTTCACTTGCGATCGTCTGTGCCCAGGGTACACCGTTCCCGGTGTTCGAGCTTCCCACCACACATCAAATGACCCTCTGGTCGCAGGTCAGCAGATCAAGTATGGCGACTTCCTCTTTAAGTTTGCATACTGAAAGCTGTTACACTTCCAGTGAACTTCCCCAGTTTATCTGTTTGAAAATGGTTTTAAAAAAGTGTTCCATGACTTCTAAAACTTCTGCTAATTTAGGGTTTCACTTGAGTTGTTTGGCCTTGGACTGCCCATTCATTATAGCAGCCATTCAGCAGCAACACAAAATATTAAATTGATCATAATAAATACCATGTATTGTCTACCAAGTCATGTTTCTGTACACAGAAGTGAAGGCAACTTATCACTCAGACAATGTGAGTAACATTTTTGCCAGGAAACAGTTTGATCCCTCACATTCTCAGCCATATACAATGTTTCTTTCTGTATTGACTTTTCAAAGAGATGAAGGCCAAACAAAAACAGAAAAGCACCAACAGAGAGCCACGTGAAAAGTAGCAGCAACCACCGAAGGACAGAACAGAAACAATCTAAGCAGAGAACTCAACCTCTTTCAAAAGTGCTTTCATTTCCTTTAAATTGAATTGCAATTATTGTACTCATTGTTTCGACCTTTTCTATTAATTCTGTCTTCCTAAGATACGCTTTGAGACATTTAAGAATGAAACACATCACTTCAGCCCGGTTGGTTGTGGCAAAACTTCACACAGTAGCTGCTATGTCCCACAGAAATATAAACAGGGTCACTGATAGGTCAGCATTTATCCCAATAAAATATCTTTAATTGGTTTCCATTGAGACTTAAGTCAGTCCTGGATTCCCATGAGCAAACTTTATCTCCTTGCAACAATTTCCCATTGAGTTTGTTCAATGAGGACTTTGTGTGCATCACTGCGATTATGAGATCCAGTGAATCAACCGCAAACCCAGCGAGCACGTCTACCCGGGATATGTAAGGTCAAGGGGGCTGAGTCACAACGGCTCTTTCTGCTGAAGTGTTGTGACAGCGTTTTTTTTTTTTTTTTTTTTTTTTTTTTTTTTTTTTCTTTTTTCTCCTGCTCCATGCACCGCTTAACATGACTTCCCAAAACAGACCGGAAAAGCACACATCTGAACCCCCGTCACC
>JBAJHX010000076.1:8518975-8615720 GCA_037176925.1 Amniataba percoides
TGGTCTGAAGAAACCCCAAACCCAGCGAGAACTTCTCCCCGGGAGGTGGAGGGGAAAGGGGGCGGAGTCACAACGGCTTTTTTTGCTGAGGGGTTGTGACAGTTTTTTTTTTTTTTTTTTTTTTTTTTTTTTGCTTTCGTCTTTTTTCTCCTGCTCCATGCACTGCTTAACATGACTTCCCGAAACAAGAAAAACACCCTGATGCAATCAAACAGGTGAGATTGTAGATAGATGCTCTGGCTTCGCATTATCTAATGTTTTCAATCCCAAACACACATCCCTCAGCGAAAGCCACAAACCAAACAGGTCTGCTGAGGCCCCGCATTGTCTAACCAGAGTGAGACACCGTGATGACTAGTTCACACCTGTGTGGGAAAGTTCAGGAATGGCAAGGAGGTTCAAGCTTGAGATTTATGGCAGAGGCTGAGTTATTGTGGTAAAGACAGACAGACTGTTCAGCAGTTGGCCTGCGGGTGCTGTAGGGATTGTCGCGGGGGGTGGCGGCTATACATGGATGGATGGGAACCAGTACATTAACATGCATGCTGTAACTTAATTATTGTGAATAATTGCATTATGGTGATAGTTTGGTTAAACCATTTATACGGGTCGCAGTAAACTGATTCCCCCAATAAGTTTACATGATTTGTTTGATAATTAGGTTAATGTCCCGTAGGATGTAGCCCGGAGGAAACATCTTATTAGCACCGCAAAACAAGGGAGGGGAAATGGTGGGACTCTGCTGGTGAGCGCCACTGAGCACTGAGCAGCGTAGTTTAATTATTTGCTGTGTGAATTTTTTTTTTTCGCCCTTCTCCAACCAGCTGTGTTGCTCTTTTGTCCAACACACATTCTCTGGTTTACTCCACAATCCTTCTGACGCAGGGATTGAATCATGTAGCAATGTGAAACAGTATTCTGAAATATTGATGAATAAAAATACAAAATGTATTGATGATTCCTGACTATTTATCTGACCTGATTTTATTTGATCTCATTTTAATTATCTATTTATCTATTTTTGGCTTCATTTTGTCATCATTTTTCGAGTGTGTCTACTTACTAAATGCCCCGGAGTTGGAGAACGGGAGTCTTTTATTCCTGCAGATCCAGGGACATCCAAAAGAGGCCATTTCATCTGCAGATACTGTGGGGGAGAGAGAGAGAGAAAAAGCAGTTATACAACAGAATCAGATGCACTTCAGGGAAAACACACACACAGTGATCAAAACATCAAATACGCAAGATTTAATAAAATGCAGACCAAACAGTTAAATCTAAAGCTCTAATTAGGGAAAAAAATCTCTTTAATATTTAGGCTACTGTTATTAAACCGCAGGGACTGAATTTTTTTTCCTACAGCGTGTAACAGTGCTATGAATGGTGTCAAGCCGAGATCCGCAGAGATCTCCAGCGCAGACACCTGTACGAGACCCGCGTCAAGACAGCGAGTTCTGGCGCGGGAGAGAGCAGGGAGAGCGATGTGAACACAGCGGACTGGTGGAGGACTGTGAAATTGCCGTTTGTCAAGGAAAAACAAGAGGCCAGCTGTGGGCGCCCATCGCTGAGCGGGTGGGAAGAGACAGCTGGAAGGAAGCCTCATCTACAATGCAGCGAGAGGTTGCGCCGCGGACTCAGAGCAAACTCCTGTCCGCCTGTCTCAATTGGTTTGGCCTTTTGACCCAAACGTGGCCCCTCCTCTTTTCTGTATCACTATTTTGCACACACATATCAAAGTTATCGTACAGAGTTGTGCAAGTGTTTGCTTTGGTTCTTTTATTTTCCCCCCTCACACGTCACAAAGATTTCCACCACCATATTACTGCTGCCCTGTGCCACGGAGCGAGAGCTGTGTTCTCCAGGAGCGAGTTTTTGTGATTTACTGCTTGATACAACAAGCTGAGCAGTTTTTTTTTTTTTTTTTTGTCCTCCAGCAATGGAGATAGCATGAAGCCAGAGCTCCAAAAGCACGGCTCAACCATCTGGTTTATGAATCAGTTTAAATACCGGACACAGCAGCTTGTCATGCATGTGGATTTTCTCCCTGGTACAATTTCAAATTAATTAAAACGGTTTTATATGATAGGTTGTGTTTGGCTCATCCAGGCCCCTGTAGTGCAGAGACATAAAGGTATCATAGTTTGCTGTTTAAGCTGCCTCTTGGACTCGAAAGCGTATGATTATGGGTTATAAATTCTATCAGTAAGATTACACAATCTCACCACATCGCATCCTCCTTCATCCTTCTACAGTATGCTATCATTGTTATTTACATAACATTGCATTTATGAATTCCTATGCTCAAACTGTTTGACGTCCACCCACAGCAAACATCTGATGAATGGAAAAGACAAGAAAGTGTATCTGGCACTTTAAAAAAAAAAGAAGAAAAAGGACAAAACCAGTTAAAGAATAAATGCAAAGCTTTATCTGCCTTTTAAAAGTCGGTGCAGGATAAATGACCACAAACAAGCGGACTGGAGGAGTCATGCATTCATGGATCTGATTTTTAAAACTTCATTCATCACTCAGGGTTTGTAAGGAGGAAGGAAGCTTGGATGGCTGTGGGTTAAAAATGGAAAAGACATTATAGCAGGAGGGGGAAAAAGGAGAGGAGGGAAAAAAAAAACATTTTCAGGAATGAGTTTGTCGGAGCAGGCAGAGGGTATTGTTTCCTGACAGCTGGGGTCCAACAGAGCACTGAGGAAGGGGGAAGGGGACCCTTTTTCCCTTCGAAAAGGGGGGAAATTCTTGGAGTTGACATCAGCCCTCTTCATTTTCACTATACTGCTCAGGGCTGAATCGTAGGTTCCAACTAATGGGCCCAAGTCCATACAACTGTCAGGAGGCAGTTGCTTTTAGAGGCTGCTAGCTCCCTATTGAAACTTTACTCTGCTGTGTGCATGGTGCCTAATGAATGCTACTCTCCAGAGAGAAAATCCAAAACAATGCAGTTTTCTCTGTCTAATCTATGTCAATCATGAGCCCTTCCACAAATGAAACAAGCGCTATTGTGAGCGTTTGGTCTTGCCCAGCCGTGCCCACCCGGGCTCTCCCACCCAATCCATCCCTTATTTGACAGCTTCTGCCAGGACTGAGGAACATGCCCCCAGGCACTTTTTTCTGAGCGCCTACTTTTCTTTTAATTGCCAGTGTGCCCTATGGAGCAACTGTTCACACACTCGCTGAAACATCCAGCCAGGTAATGCCAGCCGCACACTGTCACATTAGCTTCAGACCAGACTAACAGCAGCACAGCACTAACACATGAGAGGCAGGGAGAGGGGAGGGTGTTTGGGTCTACGAGTTGTTTCAGGAAACAAAAGGCAAGGAATTGTGGGCCATGCTGCTCAGCAAAAACTTCCTCAGCGTTACAGTGAAAAAAAAAAAAACACAAAAAAAGAACAAAAGGGAAGTGTACGAAAAAAAGTTAGGACAGCTGAATGACAGCCAGCACTTAAAATGATGATTCAAATAGTTATGACATGGTTTAAGTGATAGTAAATGTTCGTAAGAGATTGAAACAGGAGATAAACTAATATCAATGTAACTGTAAGACATGTAGTAATGCTTTACATGTGCCCTTATTTTATTGGAAACAAATACAGACATATGGCTGGGGCCCATAGCAATGTCTGTTTCAACATGGGAGCTGGAAGCTCTGGTAAATAGACTCGGACGGAGTACTGAAAGAAATGTGTAACTAAAGTGAAGTTTAGCTGATCCATTTTCATAGCTCTCTAATTGTCTTCCAGCCTTCCCCACAGCCTCCAACACTCAGAATAGACATCAGTAGAATGTGCTACTTTTACAGGACCCAGATGCGACAAAGGTGGCAGTGATGCCGCTGAAATTTTCCAAAAAGCTACACTGGAGCCCTTTGGTTTTTTGAACAGAGAAAATGTAACATATGCTCTGGGGCATGTGGCCTGCCAGAGCTGGGTTCTAATTGTTACATTTCTCTCACAGAGCGCAGGAAAACACAGCCAAGAGTCTTTGTCATCTCTGAAGTGTGTGGTGCCATACTGCAGGCCAACATCAGAGCACGGAGAAGAGACAGATGTCTGGACATTTGCTGTCAAACTAAGTCATACACTCTGCCAAAGGGACAGAAAAAATCCCAAACTTTGCAGGCAACTATGTGCCGACTTCAGGGCTGGAGAGAGAAGTCAGTCAGATCAAAAAAAAAAAAAAAACTTTTGTTATAATAATTTTTCTTAAATCTATAAAATGGCATTAAAAACTACACATAAAACATAACTGTCTAAAAAAGACTGCTCTGTCTAATAAGTATTACAATTCAAAATAGGCTATATGTTTTTGCATGTTGCTAAACTGCATTAATTCAATCAATCAGGAGCAAACAACCAGACAATGTCCCACGACAAATAAAAGAGTGCATATGATTAAGTGCCAGCTCAGACGCCTGTGAAATGGCTTCGGCCAATTTGTGCTGAATAGCGGAGCAGCAGGAATGCCTCCACGGATCGCTCCAGCAGATAATGTCAATCACCTACTGTGTGGAGAGCCCCTCCCCATTGTTTTCTTTTACCCCCCAACAGAAAACAAATGGGCCGCACAGCTTGCTGTTGGCTGAGGTGTTAATTACCATCCCCTGCCCATATGAACAGCAACTTCAGACAATGGCCCTGTCAGGCCCCCTACACAACAGACCCTCCCCGGTTTGCTCTGCTGATATCACCTGCACATACGGGGGCCATTGACACCTCAACCTGATCTATGCACAAAACACAATTAAAGCTTTTGGAACAAAGACAATGTGATAAGTGGCCCCCGCCATGTCGCAGAGTTTGCATTAAGGCTCATTGTTTGCCAACATTAGAGGCAATTACACTGACAATTCTTAAGCAAACCTCGGCAGTCATTGTGCTAATTACTGTGTAATTGACAGGGAAACGACAAGCAGCTCAGTTGGTCAGGCCCACAATGCACTATTGGGCCACTGCAAATTTTTCTGAATGGGGACCATGTCCTATTATCCAGTCCACTATGAAGTAAGTAGATTAGTCAGGGAGGAAGTTATTAATTAATGCTATCTTTAAGGAAGGTACAAGAGGAACAAAATAACAAACATGTTTTGGTGAGAGTGGAAACGGATAAATTAGTCTTTTTCATCAACAACAACAACCCGTGTGGAGTTTTGACCCTAACCTTGAAGAACTATAAGACTAATGCTGTCCCTTTTTTTAGCTCAGTACTTGAATTTCATATAAAGCTTAGTCTCCTGGTTTATATTATATTAACCCTGAGAAGCCTGTTGGAGATAGCATCCTGCTAATGGCGACCACATTTGAAGTGTCCATTAGCCCAGAGAGGAATGAAGTTAAGTGACTATGACAGGGGCACTCCCTCGGTTTGCCGGGCCTCTATTGTGACCTGGTTGGTCGTCCTGAACTCTTATTCACAGGCAGTAAAAAAAAAACTGGGTCAAAGGTCAGACATCCAGAGTGCTGTGGTTTCTATGGCAACGTGGCCTATTAAGGCCAGGCTCATTGGCCTCTTAACATGCTCTTGTACACAAAAGAACTATTAGTGCAAAGAGGGAGAGAGGAGAATGAAGAGGGGAGGCAGCGCGAGGGAGGTCCTAACAACACAGCGTCAAGGTTTTTCCAAGATCTCCAAGATGGTTACACACTCTGCCCGCAGCTCCGTCCGTGGCTATATATACATGGCACACATACTTTCAGTGGCCCCATAAAGAGTTTAGAAGACACACAGAAGAAACTAATACTTGTGGATTGATTAGTATAACAAAATTTTTGTGTGATAAAAGCATGTGCTGCATATTAAGTGTAAAAATCGAGGATCTCCAAGATATTAACTTTAAAAAAAAATAAATGAGCGCTGGTGTCTTATGGCTGCCTCATGCATTTTCTGTACAAGGCCAAACTGGCCTGCAAACTGGATTTATTTGAAAAGTCCTGGGAGTGAATTTACTGCTGTTTCAGTAATAAAACAGCATTAACCAAATACAAGGCCAAGATAAACCCCCCTAAAAAACTTCTTTAACATTCTGTCCCAGCGAGTGAGCTGCGACTTCAGCAAGAGTTTGCATTTCTGCAACTCAAGCAATTATTTGTATCAGGGTTGTTGGGTTTTTTTTTTCTTTTCTTCCTTTCGCATGATCCTGAGTTATTGCTTCCTGTATCCACAGCTTTAGTGTTACAGTGGAGCTCATGTGAGTCTTTAAACTGAAGCCGCCATTGTTCTAATTCTTTCTCATTGACTTTCAGGTACCTTTAATCAGATGAAGCTAAAGGAAGAGTTCTTCAGTCTCGCTGAGGTTAAGGTTAGGAATAAGTGAGTAATTCAGTTACAGAGCACAACAGCAGGTCGTATAAAACTCACTGTATAATTAGACACACAAGAAAATAATTACGCATCTGGTAAGAGCAAGGCCATCTCATAAAGACAGAGAGGAGGGTGCAAAGCTATTCAAGTCAATTATGTGAAGTCAGTTATGTGGTTTCCCGTACCTGGGAGATCTGCTTTCAATTGTCACGGACCGCTCCGCTCACTGTCAGCGTGATCTGATGTCAAGACAGGCTACACCTCAAATGTCAGAGAAGTCGTCCTTTTCCATGTCCTGTGGCATTGTTTGTCCAGTCGCACAGGAACACAACTTTTTATTGTTTGGGGAGTAGCCTCGTTTCATTGAAATTCACAGCCGTAAACGTCTGTATAATTAACTCCAGAGCACGAGGTGGTTACCAGCGGTTGGCTGGATGTTTACAGTAAAGCTCGACTTAGAAATCAAATGTGTGTGTGTGTCTGAGCGTAGGTGTGTGTGCGTGTCCGAGCCTACGCCAATGACACACAAGTGAGACCTGAATTTTTCATTTATGACCAAACACAAATTGACTGGAGACAGCATGGGTTACCAATATAATACAGCGTTTCCTGCCAAGGCATTTAGGAGGCAATAATAAGTCCAGCATGCACCCCTCGCACTGAACAGGGCAAATACCACAGCACGGTAATCACTCCAGACTCTCGCTGAAGACATAAAAATAATCTTTTTCTCTTCTTTTTCCAGAGCTTGCAAATAAATATTTACCCCGACCCTCCAAGAGTAAATTTGTGCACGTCTGCTAAAAGTGTGTCTTTTTTTTCAGACAGGACACAGTGGGTGATTGTTTCTTTTCTTTTTTTTTCTTGACTTCTTTTTTAAAACTTCCTAAAAGCAGCTGACAGTGGCAGGAGAGGCAATGAGGCATCTTGAGGGGAAAACGTCAGTTTTGAAAAACTGAGGTGGGCATAAGTGGGTGTAGTGGAGAAGGCAAGAGAGAGAGAGAGAAAAAAAGGGCCTAAATTAAACACATTTGTTTCTGCTCTCACATACCACAAGTCTTATGAAAACAGAGGGCTGATTGTGTTCACTCTGCAAGTCCACCCCCCCTTCCCCTCCTCTCTCTCTCTTCACCACCACCCAACACCACCACCCAGCTCCACCCCCCCCCCACCCCCCCATCCTGAGCGGCAGCCCCTCCCCCCCCCCCTACACACACACAGCTGCCTGCAGATGCCTCCTGTGTTTGCTCTCCGAGTGCAGGCGCAAATCTCCAGGCCCCGCAGACTTCTGTGCCCTGCCTCATCTCAGATTTTACTACCTGACATCCCTATCACCCCACTGCTAACCCCACTCACTCCACTCTCCGTCTCCGTCTCTGCCCGCCCCTCCAGCTCTGCACAAACACATTCACATGCCACAGGTATGCTTCGACGCTCAGTCCTGTCGCACAGGGACACAGAGGCTGACTGTTTAAAATAAAACCTACATCATCTATGAACGCTTTTAGAAACTTTAAATGGGGAGACAACAAAAAAGGTGTCATCTGCACATCAGAAAAACTGAAATATGTACATTTTAAATAGGATAAATGCAAATTACTGTGGCATTTTTCCAGTGCTAACTGTATAAACGAGACAAACTAAAGCAAAAAAAATTTTTTGGGAAATCTTATTTGACATTTAATGCTTGGTATATTTTCACACATAGTTTCAAACTTCCACAGCATGTGACAAAGCTCACAACCTACTACCATGACATTCCCAGGGATTAGTTATGCGTATTGTCAGCGGACTGCGGGGAGGTCTGGAACGTCGCCAAAGTATTTTTATACCTGAAACATTTGTAAAAGTCATTGCAATCTACAGGCTTCATTTTCATCGTGCTGCGCGCAGTGATATTGAGCGCTAAATCACAATCTAGTGATAGGTCTGGCTGTAAATTCAATTCACATTCACATTCAGGGATCCTCTTACATGTCTGAGACTTTGTAAAGAATAAATTTTCCAGTAAGAACGTGTAGGTTTTCGGGGTTTGGAGCAAAAAGGCCTTTCGAGGAGACACAAGGCGGGATGAGGTTGGGTCATGAGGTCTCCTACTTCTTCAAGGTTCATCAGGTCTCTTGAAAGCAAAACAATGGAGGAGAAACACAAGCAAGGGACTGTGTTTCTCCTGAGAATGTAATTTCTTTTGTTCTGTCAATGCTTAATAAATTATTTTTTGCATTACAAACTTTTTTTAGGAACTGAGACTGATTTCTATAAGCTGTGACACTTTTTAAAGTTGCTGAAAAATGTCTTCATAACACTAACCAGACCGCTAAGAGCTAATTTAAAACAACATATACAGCTGTTGCTATCTTTCAGTTTCAATACAACGTAACGAGAAAGGTGATTACGATCAGGGGCTGCTGTAAATATCAAATTCCCAGGGACAGAGTTTAGGAGAGGCCCCCTTACAATTACACAGTATTCAGGAATGCAGAGCATGAACCACAGGAACATGGAGCTGAAGACGAAATGCTCACATCCCATTTTGGACGTTTGGCTCACACCACGTGACACAAGAGGTTCACGAACAGTATTAAAAAAAAGAAAGTAGGAAAGTTTATCTTTCATGAAGAGCTGTTTTTTGCAAGCCCCAAATCTGCGCCACAATGCAACAAATGTCTACTCAATCCAAACTGCACACTTCTGCAAACAATTAGTGTTAACCCCAGTAACTGTAAGCTGCTCAGAGAGAGGGAAAGGGGGGGTGGGGGGATGGGGGTGGGGGGCTGAGAGAGAAGGAGAAAGAGAGAGAGAGAGAGAGAACGAAGGGGGAGTGACTGGAGAAAGAGAGGGGTGCTTGTGCACAATTACAGCAGGGATTTATGGCCTGAGAAACAATTTATAAATCACAGCGCCTGAGCTAATGTGCTCCAGATTGTTCTCCATGCAGCTGCAATTTTGGTCTGCGTGAAACGGCATAATAAACCTGGCTGGAGGACATGTTTGGGTGGTGGTGGGGGGGCAGGGAGAGAAGTTGAGGTTGTGGGTGGTGGCTGGTGCGGGCGAGATTGTGGACTCACAAAGTTTCTGAGGTGTTTTGAACAAAGAAACTGGGGAACTTTTTATTTTTCTTCTCGACGGGCTGCCGTGTGAGATTCTGCTGAAGTGCAACTCCTGCTTGTCTGCGGAGAAAAGGGGGAACGAGAAGGTCTTTGCAGAAATCTGCTGAAATACAAATCCCCAAATCACGCAAATAATACCAATTAAAGAGCTTTTTCTGCTGTAATGGTGGGCTTGAACAGTAGCTGGACAGCAAAAGCAACAAAACTCCTCCAAAACAAAAACTGCAACTGAATAATAAGTTTCCACCGAGAAAACAATTTAAGTTTCAAGCGGCAAATCTAAGCCAGTTTTTACGACCTCATTGTGAAACCGTGAACTATACCCCTCTGATTCTTGACACAAGTGAAAATTAATTTTAGCTTATAATAAGAAAAGACAAATGTTGCAAACTGATCCCCTCATTGTGGCTGCGGGCTGGTGTGGAAGAAGGGATCGGATGTGCTGAGGGGAAGCCTGGGCTTTTGTGGCCACTCAGCCAACTGGCCCTGAACCTTGACCTCTAACCCTTCACCCTGGGGGGCAAACAAAGCTCTGAGTGACATCTGAAACTAGACACTCTGTGGGGAGAGAGTGTCTGGACAGGACTCAAATAACCCCATTAACTCTGCAGAAAAGATTTATGGCTTTTTATTCTGCCCCTGCAAATCTCCGAACTGAGGAGTCACACCGATCTGTCAAAAATAATCAAGCAATTAGAGGTGCGCTTCCAAGTTTCGTCTTGTTTACTCGCCAGCATCTCCATCTTGCATGAGGATAAGCAGAAATGTTCCATAATTAACGACTCCGAGCAGCGTTGTGATTAGCAGTGATATACACATACCAGCAGTTAAGCCTGTCTCCAAATAAATTCTGCCTAATACGAACAACATGAAGCTGATCTTCAGGCGGCTTTAAGCGAGTCGCCGATACATATTCACCCGCACCTCTGACGGATTCTATACAATGGATTACGTGAGCAGCTCTGGAATTAGTGGACTGTAAACAAAAACAGAGAGAAAAAAGTTGATGGCAAATGTGCGGTGGTGAATGCGAGCCTCCGTCGCCAGAATGCTGAAAGCCACTGTAGTATTTAAATCAGGCAAGGAGGGAGGAAGACTCGGCCAAGCATTCTGTAGCTCAGCTGTGAGGCTCTAAGCCGTTGCCCTAGGGTCTTTGTCCTGCCTTTCAGGGCAAGTCTGAGGTAGTCAAAGACCCTATTCATGACCGGCGCTCCCCCTGCCAACACGCCCATACAGCCCCAGTCAAGTCAGCCGAGAGCTATAGAGCCTTCCCATTTCACACGAGAATCAGACCTGCCCCTAAAGCCTGCTTCAGGGATTTCCAATAGCCAGCCCCTCCAACCCATGTACAAATCAAACAAAAGGACTCCTTGGCCTACTCCATGTCATATAGGGCTGATTAGATTTTTTTTTCTAATGTAGCTACTCTAAATTTGAAGCAAATAAGTCAGTCACATTTGTAGGGATTTGGTAGCCGGCCATGTAAATGGATGAGGGGATTATGTCAGCAGAGGTGTGGAGCTGCCATCCAACCCTCCCACGCCTGTCGTCATCACCTAAGTACGTGATTCACCTTGTGTTAATACCGATATTTTGTGGCGAGGGCGCGACCAAGGGCCGAACCTGAGTGCATCAAATCTACTGACAAAGAAATCGAATGATGCTGATCATCTGAGGCAGGCGCAGGGGAAATCCCACCGTCAGTAAAGAGTGTCTTATGTCTGAGGAGCACAAGGCCCTCCATGGCAGCCATTACTCATAACTAATCAAGAACATTACCTCATAATTTTAAATTGAGCAGATAAGGTCAGGAAGGAGTGAGATTCTGCGGCCGGGGGCCAACCCGAAAAGGGGGAAGAAAAAAAATCCGCCCATCAGACGTTTCTGCTGCCTCTGCTGTTTATTCTAACAGGATCCACAAGTCTGCTTCCAGATAAGGACGCTACACATTTTAGATGACTTTAATCCAATTTGTTACTCTGCAGAACATTGTGACTTCTTAACAAGTACAATTGGTTTATGAGGGTAACTGAGGGAAGCAAGGGGCACCCAGAGGTTACGTTATTATCAATATTAGGACAAGCAGTCTGATCTCATGGGGGGGAAAAAATCCACAATTACGAACTATATGGACTCATCCAGACTGCATTTTAGGTTAGTTAATCATTTATTGAAAATGTCTATATCCTCTCCCTTACCTTTGACAAACTACTTTTGATTAACCTTAACCCGAGGAAAATAGAGTCATGTGTTAATGACCTAAGTTGTGGCAATTCCATAGTTCTTTGACAAATGGACACATTTATAGCAATGATGCATAAAATAACCTTTTGTACAATGCCATGCAAACCACAAAAAAGAAAACGTCAACACTTAGCATGACTGCTCAAACAAGTTGAAACTACTTGTTATGTTTTCTATATGCAACATAACAAAATCCTATTTAAGCTCATCCCTTCCCTTCATATTTAAAACAAATTTAAGTAAAAAAGTACCCACTTGGTAACCCGTGTCCTGCTTATGTAAATATATTAAACATGGGAAATTCCCTGTAGCGCCCCTTAAGATTTATATAGTGAAACATATAATCTATTGCATAAATTACTTGTGTTTTTAGAACCAGAGTTAAATTCAGATTACAGATGGCATGTTGGCCTCATCAGTTACATCAGCAGTTACAGCTCTGAGTTTATAGCACATGTAAATTTTAATCTTTGTTTTTTCATGCATCCAAGCTGCAACATAAAATATGTAAAAGAGGAACAATGTTCTCCTATCAGTAAAGTAATAGTCTGAATTAGTTAAAGCTAACCCAGCCAAGCATGACCTGGTTCTGGTCTATGTGCAGTAGGCTGCACGTGTATGCAGGTGCAATGTGTTGACGTGACATGCGTCCGCCAGGGGACGAGAGCCGCACCGGCAGTCCTAACTCATTCCACGGTTACAGGACAAACTCGGTGGGAAGCATCCAAACTGATTTATAACTCCTACAAGAAGAGCAGCTGCTCTGCTTGCTGTCAACTAACCTCATCCTGGACGGATATCCATCCACTTCTTAATTTAGTATGACCACTACAACCTCAGTGATACTACACATGTACGGTATGACACGGCCTCCAACAGGCCCGGCGCTGGGGGAACACATTTCCACAGCCCGCATGTGAACTGAAGCGAAGCCTGACACAAACCTTAGCGGCGCTGATGCAACATGTGCATGATCTGATAGCCCCCTGCTGTTTGCTGATTGGGCTGTGACTGTAAGGGAATGGCAAAAGCATTGTGGTCTACGGCGGAGAAACTGCCCTCTGTGGGAGACAGAATCCCTCAGATAAGTGAGTGCCTCAAGGTCTGGAAGCCGGCCCACCTCGGGATAACAGGCAAAGGAATAGCAGGACCCGTATCTGCCCCAGTTTATGCTCCCACCACCACATCTCGTCAACAATCTCTCCTCCTGCCTGCTCTCCCTCTCTCTCTCTCCCTCTCTCTCCCTCTCCTGCTGCCTGCAGTGCTTAAACTGAAAACAGCTGCTTGGAATACCAGACTGATGAAACCCTGTTTAGAGCTTTTTCTTTTTCTTCCTGCTGTACAATCACGTTTTATTAGCATGGAGCGAAGCATTTAAGGTACAATTATAGAGGGAAAACATTTCTTTATGTGAGCTAAACAGTAGTGGTTATGGCTATGCAAGGCCCACATACACTTATATGGGACAGTCCATGAGCACAGTTTACTGTCACCCCCCCAACCCCCCATCCCCACCAACCCCCTACACCCTTGCCCCTCCCCCGCTTCTCAGTTAGACACAACTATGGCAGCAAGTAAGGACTATTTTCAGTCATCAGATCATCTGAAAGGTTCACTTAAATCATTCACTTGAGAGCTGAGACAACTAGTTGGTCAATTGACGAGTTCAGGGACGGAAAATCCATCAATACATCAACTCATCAATCTTATTAAAATGTTTAATCAAAACAATTAAAGAAATAAACAAAAAAACAATAATTAGATGTCGTCTTGATGTCTTCTTATCACTGATTTAGTCTGACTGTGACATGCTGACATGACAGGATAAGAAAAGAAGATGCAAAAGTGCTCAAGTTTGGATATAAAGGATTTTTACTGGAGAAATGATTAAGATGACAATCAGAGACCACCGAGCACAAACTTTCAGGACTTTGGTCACCTGGCAGGGAGGCTGACTACCCCCCCACCCCCCAAATAAAAATCTGGCCCCTCCCCCGGCCTGCACCAGGACTCCAGGTTAATACCACAGAACAGACATGACTAAGCTGGTATTCACATGACACATGATACGTGTCTCCACCTCCCACATCTCTAACTCCAAAAACTTTTCCTTTAACTTTAGCAGCTGTGGAGGACTGAGCAGAGCAGGCTTTGGACGTCCATTGTTTCAGCCTCAACTCGTCTGTCTTTCAGTTTCGTAACAGCTCAGGCCCACAGTGACCATCCACTAACCACACAAGCAGTGCAATTGTTCGAAAGTAGAGACAGAACATGTGTTAACATGACCAGCAGTTTCCACTATAAATAGCTACAGATTTTGTGTTTATTGAAGCGTTTCTAACTCCACACAGGAGTTTTTTGTTTTTTTTGTGAGGATGTCGAACAGACACGGTCAACAACACATGTTTAGCCTGCTTCAAAGCTGTAAGGAAAAGCAGAGATTTTGGCGTGCACTCAGGTGCATTAGACATGTCCACCTCTGGCTAAATGTCTCCCAACTCAAACACAAGTTCTCCCAAAATTCTCACAGGGGAAAGCAATGTACCAAACTGTGCAGTAGATCTGGCCAAACATAGCAAATGAGAAAAACATATTAATTGATAAAAACACATTTGCACACATATTCATCTTGGCACATCAAAGGGATTCATTGATGTCACGGAACATGGGGAGTCTGCGGCTGGAGAGGGGAGATGTTGGTTATCCTTTCCTCAAAGGGTGCTGAGATGCTCCTGATGGGCCCCGCGCTCGTGAAGCCAGAGAGCGCTATAAACAGAATTTCTAATGTCAGGCGGGCGAGTGGGTGGGTTAGGTACTGAACTAGCATGCTACGGGGTAGCGGGAGGAATTGACGCCAGCTCAGGCTTTCCACAGAGACCAGAGAGGGAAGGATACAGACCAAGACTGACACCATTTCACACAGCTCTGTACAAGAGATGTTAGGATGCGAGCATGAGCGAACGAAGCTGCGCCTTCCTGCAAAACTCCATATGCTCCGTCACACGTGAAGGAAGTGAAGCTAAAGATTATAAAATGTGTGCTGTCTTTGCTGATTTAGATGTCTGTTGCATGGTGAGTGGCTTCGACACGTAAAGGGGAACATTTGCATCACATTAAGGCAATATAATTACCACTATAAACTGCTTTGGTTTGTGTCGGTCTAATTAGAGCTGACCTCGATTTCCCCTGTGCGATACCAAACTAACTGTGGAGACATACAATTGTTGAAATACGTAACAATCCATACAGTGATCAATGCTTTTATTTTAAAAGTGAAAACATCGGTCCACCCCCCCCAACCCATGATTTAATATTTCAAAACACTTTCTTTTGCCAGATTTAATTGAATTTCCTCAAGAGTTGATTATGAAAATTAATCACCCCAGGCAAGAGCTCGTAGCCAGCGATGGCGTTTCTGTGGTTGCTGGCGATCTGCTTTTAATTGAACAGAGCCACTAAAGTGGTGTAGATGTGTTTGCCTTTGAAGGAAAAATCTTTTAAAAACTATCTACCTAGTCAAAAATGTTAGCTCTGTTGACACAGCGCTTGGTTGAAAAAATATTTGCACGCCAGCATTCAGGAATACAGCACTGAGGACTGTCAGAATGTGCGCCCCATACACTGTTCCTTCTGTTGCACAGTATCCACAGAGCCTCACCTGAACACCCCTCCTCCCCCCTCAACCCCACCCAAACACTCACAGACTTTACACACAAACGTGCAGCATGCATGGATGCATGTGTGCACATTCACACACACAAGCACACACACTTATGCACAAGGTGAGTGAAATGCCAAGTGAGCCACCTGATGAAAAGACACCTCCACGCAAACAGCGTTTGCTTATGTAGGGAGAGGCCCTTTTATTCAGCAGGACAATGTCTGTGTTGACTTTTCTTTGTCTGCACATTTTTAAGCACCAAAAGCAGCAGAAAGAATGGAGGTGGGGGGGATAAGTCAGAGAGGCATGCAATCGCAGCCACTGACATGTTCAGACTTATACAAGCTCTCCATTCATATCTCAATCTCAAACAGTTTTCTATTCAACAATCATGCTCGGGAGTTCGAGTGTCCCACTGCGTATTTGATGAAGATATATCCGACCAGCTAACCCCGCTCCCACTTACTCGCCACCTCTCACACACAAGAGGCATTTCACTCTTCAGTGATGATGATGATGTGCTCGCAGCGCTATCTAAAAGTGCTGATGAAGCTGACAAGAGGTGGTGTCAAGCGGAGTGTGTGTTCACCAATTAAATCTGGCACCAGCCTGTCACGACGGGAACACTACTGCAATGGTCAACATCAATGAATTGACAAATAATAAGCAGGATTTGTCGGGATGATTTCGTACTGAGGGGGAGGAGAAAAAAAAAGACACTCTCTCCGGCCCTGCACCCCACAGCAGGCAGAAGTCTGGTGGAACATCTCTGCAAACATAAAACCTCCTCCTCAGCTCTCAGTGGATTACAGCAGAATGTCAGCTCTGAGCAGGCTTTAAATCAGTTATGCTTGGCCCTCAGGGGAACTCTGTGCTGATCCCATGTAGGCCTGTCTCTCATTGCTCATGATAGGGTTGCCACATCCAAATTTAAAAGTTCAGGCCCCGAGTAGCACATAACGGAGTGAAGCTCTTGCACGATGACTCTTGAGCAACATCTTGTATCTATTATCATTCAGCAGAGTGTTAAATGCCTATATAAATATATATATTAAGTAAATATGCATATTGTTGCTTCATTATTACACAAAAATACAATAATGTCAGAGCGTAAAAATGGAGGACGCTGCAAATAGATACATGCACATGCAGGAAATGTCAAAACGAAGATGCACACGTCGCTCTATATATAATTACAAAAGTATCCGCTCTTCACTCAGGGCTACGAAACTGCAGCTGTCCACCTGGAAATGAAATGATCTGTTTGAGAGGCATAACTTTAATGCGTCTCATGCAGCACAACCGCATACCACAGCGCACTTATAAAACAAATCTGTCAGTCCCAGCAGGGCTTTCCAAGACACACAACATAATAAACTGTTTGCAGGCTCCGGGATTGTTTGTATCTCAAGACCGGAGAGGTGACAACGCAAATTGGGTTACCCCGCGGGCAAATTTTAAGCGTCTCGAGCCAATCAGCGAGTTATTGTGCGTGATACAGCGAACCCTGGAGCTCATCCGCTGGACCGAGTTGCTGGCCAGACGAGGGTGCGGGCCACTGGTGAATGTCATCCAGGGAATCTGACTGTATTGAACTCCATCCACAGGTGTAAACAAACCAAACCCTCCAGAATGCGAGCCTAAAAAGGTACTGAGTCGAACCTCTCATCAATCAGGTTCGCTGCATTCACACCGAGGCGTGCGCAATGCGGGAGACCTTAAGGCGTCTGCTAAGTATGCCAGCCATTGTCTGCCTGCATGTTTTCTGCCACGCTGATGATTGACAGTGTCAGCTCACTCTGTCCCATTGACCTCATTCTTTTCTCCCTTTCTTTTTTCCACCAACCCCCCAATATGGAGGATTATACCTCTGAATTTTAAATCCTTCCCAATTATTTGTTACTTTGCCTCGAGCAACAGGGACAGACGATTTAATTTTCAACTTTGTTTGGCCGGACAAAAACACACAAGGAGAGTTATTCATACCAGAAACACGAGACAAAACACAGACTAGATAATAGACCGCTAAAATTAATTACCCTGGGTATCATGTTTGTCCCTTAGTTATTTAAAAAAACACATCTATTAAAGTTTCCTGCAAACATCCCTCAAAAAAAAACACAAAGCACAATGACGCATTTACACTCCAGCACGTGTTTATCTCTGCTATTACTCCTGCAAAAGTCTGGTGGCCAAAAGCAGCGAGATAGACGATCGACATACCAGTATCAGCCAGTGCGAGCAGAGTAGCCATTTAGTTAATGAGCCCCAATGGAGATCTCCAATGAAGCCATCAAGGCTGCTCAGAATAACAATGGTCAACTAACGCCTTTCTAATTGAATGGAAGGTAGAGGGAGGCGAGGGGAGTGGGCTTGGAACAGTGAAAAGGAGACAGAGAAAAAGGGAAGGGGGGGCGTCCTTTCAGTCAGATGCCTGCCAGGCCTTAACGAAAGTACTTGTTTTTTTGAGGGGGGGGTTGTGACATGGATTGGGGGATGGACGAGCACGGAAGAACACAGCTCTCCAGCAGGGATTATTTCAAGGAAGTTAGCATAGTCGCATTCAGATTGTATTCAGTAGGCTGCAAGCCCAGTTACTTACAAATATAGTTGGTCAAATTAAAAGCTTCACGTGTCTGTCTGGAATCGGCTCTCACTGTTAACACGTTCCCTGCATCTTCTTTTGTGACTTTGCTGCCAGCAGCCATCACAGCAGTGCTTAAGCTCCGCCGGACGACAGACGTGATGCAACAAGTAAATGAATCATTGCAAACTGTGCATCAGCAACACTTACTCAAGACTGTCGGCCTTATCTGCACTTTAAAAGTCTCTGGACAACAGCTGTCGCTGACACTGCAGGGAAATGCCTCCCGTCTGTGTCAAAGCAAGGTATTACATTGTTCTTATTGTTGGCTATGACTACAGGAGAGCAGGTTTTTTTCTCCTCTAGAAAAGGTGAGCAGAAAGCCCGTAGGGTCTAAGATGCACTGGGCTGATAGTTACATGCCTGCACAGTGAAGAAATGTTTGCCTTTAAACAGCCAAGGAGAAAAAATAAAATAAAGGAGCAACCCAGCAACTTTAAAATTATCTTGCAAGTTTAAAACACATTTTACAGAGGAAAACCAGCCTGTGTGCTGCAACATGAAGGAAACTAATAGTGAAAGTACGCTTGATCAGAAATCTACCAACAAGAGAGAAAGATATAAAACCAAGAAGCAGTATGAGAGTGTTTCAGGGTATTTTTCGACAGGGAGCAGTCATAAATCATTCAAAAACAAAATAGAATGACTAATGTGTCTGAACTTTGAGCCCAAAGAGAAGTTGTCAAACGCAAGTCCTGTCGAGGGTGGGTGGCAGGGAGAAATTTATACACCACCACCCACCCCCCTTCTCCAAGCCAAAAAAAAGAGAAAAGAACAAAGAAGTAGTTAGTGCTCCTTGAGAGGCCACTCGGAGGGAATATGGCGGTCTGGCAGCGCACAACTTTTACGCACAGCCAAAGTTTTCAACATGAGGAAAGTAAAAAAAAAACACACTGCACAAGAGGGACACAAGCAGCAGGGTGAGGACGGGTGTGTCGGGTGGTGGTGGGAGAGAGGAGAGGTGGAGGCACTCACAGTTCTGGCGCTCGGAGACAGTGATCCATTGGACAGGTACGGGTTGGTGAGGTCCGGGATCATGAGAAACGGGTAGCCCGGGTAGTGAGGACTCTTAAAAAAGCCTCCATCTTGCTGCCTCCTCAGAGCTGCACGGAGAGAAAGAGAGAGAGAGAAAGAAGTCCAGGCTGAGGAATTAAAAGGCGCAACACAGACACGAGCAGCAGCTGCAGAGGATGCGTTTTATTTCTTTATTTTTTCTCCATTTTTACCTTCACTGAAGTAGTCTCTCGCTTTTTCATAAGTTTCTGAGTCGGGTCTGGTTTGGGGGCGCCTCTCCGCTTGCTGACAAGGAGAACACACACACACACGGAGAAGGAGAAAGAGGAGGAGGGGAGAGAAGAAAACTATTGAAACTTTCAACACCATTAAATCTTATTTCTCTTTCGTGCCCAGCAGTGCGGGGAGCCTTTCTCGCTCTCTCACACACACACACACACACACACACACACACTCTTACCTCCGAGTCCGACGAGCTCTCGGACTCGTTCACCAAAGAGGACTTGACATCATCCAGGTCTCTCTCCGCAGACACGTTCTCGGAGATCTTCTCCTCCTGCTCCCCTTCGTCTTTGAACGAAATCATCTCATCGTTGGCCCCCAGGTCGTCCCCGCCGCCCCCGTTCAGCTGCGGCATTTTTCTGCCTCTCTCTTTTTCTTTTACTTATGTAGTGTCCGGGAAAATACGAGGAGGGGGGAGAGAGAGAGCGAGAAATAAGCCCGAGCAGCGCAAAGGGAAACACGTCTTCCTTTTCCCTCTCGTTTGTTTGCTTGTTGTCAGTGGTAAAAAATAAACTAACTGTGCAGGAGAGCGTCCATGTCTCAAAACTCCCTCCCCATCCTCTGATCGCGGTCCATGGTCAGAGTAAATCCACGGGCAGAGCAGTGAAAAACAGCGAGAGTGGTGGTGAGACGGGAGCGAATGGTCGGCGGCCGGATGCGCAGCAAACTTGGCAAAGTTTGTCCTCCGTCGCAGGCTGCGGACAACTTGTGGCCCCTGCGCGAGGAACAGGACTCCCTCCTTCTTCCTCCCTTTCTTTCTCTCTCTTCTTCTGCTGCTGCTTCTTCTTCTCCTCCTCCCACAGAGCCCGGGGTCCACATAAACTACCAGTCCGAGCAGCGAGAGTTTTTTTTTTATTCTTCTTCTTTTTCTTTCTTTTACGCAAACCCGAGAAACGCGTCCGATCTCATCTCCTAATATCCATGTGTGAGAAAAAACAACAATGGCCCGGGTTAGAGAAAGAGAGAAGAAAAAGACGGCTGCAGTTTTTGTTCACTTCTCCCTCGCTTTGCTTTTCCACCAAACAGGACCGACGACGGTTTGTTTTTCTCTCTCCTCCCCCAAAAACAAAGTTCCTAAACTGTAAAACTGAGATTAAAAAACAAAACCCGATGCACCAAAGAAAAAACAAAGTATATATTTCTTTAAAAAGAAAAGAAAAGAAAAGAAGGAAGAGTGTTCAGCTGGACGTGCTCGCCCTTTCCCTCCACATTGCTGCCGGGGAATGCGCCCTGAAAAAACTACTTGGTTGTTCAAGTGGAAGAAAAGCGCAGCCCGTCCGTAGGGGAGGAGTTTGCGCTGAAAACCGACACTTCATTGAGCGCCGAGCAGAGCAGATCAGCTTTTCTTCAGCCTGCAGCCGCCTGCGCGCAGCGGCACCGGGCAGCAGAGAGGACACGTTAATAAAGCCATTAATAATCACGATAATCAGCACTAAAATGACCAGAAAACACAAGTTACCCTCCTCCTCCCCCACCCTGAGCCACCCCGGGCTCGCCTGTGTGGGCCTTCTGTAAACGAGGATAAACGCAAATTACGCGTCTCCCTGCGTGTGTGTGTGTGTGTGTATCGCGCATTAAGTCATGCGCTATCTGTGATGTCTCCCGCATTGTCGGGGAGACCACACTGCCTCCGTGTGTGTGTGAAAATGACAGGCCGGGCTTTGGTGAGAAAGTCATAATTACACGCTGCCGTGCAAATTGCATGTCTGCGTGTCCTGAAACAATACTGCTGGGGGAGGACAATAACACCTGGGATAAGCATGGCCCATTATGGCACAAGTGCGCAGCGAGAGCGGGGCAGGGAGCCTCCGAACATGTAGGCCTCTCCGAGGAGCCTGCCTCACTTCTCTCTCTCTCTCTCTCTCTCTCTCTCTTTAGAGTGCATGGCCCCGTTGTTGATTTGAGGAACAGGATTGGAGGCCTGGTTTTGCAAGCAGTCTTGGAAGAACAAGGGAAGTGGTTTCTTTCTCTTTTTTTTCTTTGTTCCTGTGGAGTAACCTGCATATAAATCTTAATCATGACTGGGAGATGTGTTTTTAATGCGGGGTGAGGAAGTGTAGCGTTTGCTCACCAGTTTTTCTTCCTGAAAGTTGCATCGTTTTCCAAGGTGTAACACACACACACACACACACACACACACATATATAGGCCATATGTTTAGCTCCCCTGTCCCTTAAGTTCTTTAAAACACTTCCTGGGCCATCCTATCTCCACCTCTCTCTCAGTCCGAGTCTGGTGGATCTCACACTTCTCTTTACTTCTGAAGCAATTCGACAGGCTTCCCCTGTTTGAGAGAAGAAGTCATTGATGTTGTGGACTGCGTGTCAGCAAGCTGAGGGTTGACTGACAATTCAGCAGTGTCTCCACGGGCCTCATTAGATCCCCACTCCTCCTGGGTGTTTGTGTGTGTGTGTGTGTGTGCACGTCAGAGTGTGTATTTGTATTCAGTTAAAAGCAACATATACGGTAGTTGCATACCACATCTTCTATGAATTGCATGCAAGGTATTATGCGCAGTGGGTTTCTTGTACACAGAAATACACATGTTTGCACTTGCATGCGTGCACACAGGTGAATATTTGCCCTCGGGGTACACATCATTGTTTTTCTGGGCTACAGTATGCAGAGAATATGAGAGAATTCATTTTTCAAATGATGCTCTGACAAGATGTTCAGATTTGTTCTCACCGATTTATGATGCAACCCTTAGGTTTGACACTGATGCTACTATATTGTTTCCTACACACACAAAACCAGCACGAAACAAAGAAAGTACAGATTTTTATTTTTTCTAAATGCACCACATGTCAGAGATGTAATGGACTGTGTATGTCCCAGCAGGTGTAATTACAATTATTCAGTGCTCATGCACCATAGCCTCATGAATGATTAATAAAGAAATCAAATATTAAAACAAGTCAACACAGAAAAATAATAATGACATGCATACGCAGTTGCCAAACAGGAATATCTTTTAAACACTGACACTTCTCACACACACATAAGTTTCAGCAGTGTGCTATTAAGCACCACTGGCATGCGGTAAGTAGACTTGTTGTTTGCAGTATGCTGTAACAGCACAGTGAGATATAACACTTCTGTGATGAATTAAAAAAAAATCCAGTGGTGTCTGAAATGTTTTATTCTGACGTGAGAAAGCCACCATTTCCAAAACAGAATGACGCCTATTGTTGCAAAATGGTCGCTGCCGTGAAAATAAAGCACATTAATTGATTGCTTTTAGCCCTGCTGGAAAAGCAGGTTTATTATGTGGACAGAATCAGACATATATATTTACTGATTGATACATTTTAGTTGCCTTTTGTGTGTTTTGCCTCACGCTGATAAATTCAACAAAGAAGCTGCACTTTTGCTTTTTTGGAAGATCTGGCAAGAGGGTATTTGATGAAAATTAATGTCTTCATACCTGCAAGTCGTGTAAGGAGGGTTTTTATCTCCTTTATTTTTACCTACGTCTTCCTCCCTCCTCTCTGCGACTGCCTTGTTAGAGTAGGATTGGTTTTAACTGGGAGTTGATGAGGGGTCAGGAGAGATGCAAACAGCCACAATCTTAGCCTGGGGGCAGATCGACTGGTGGCCAGAAAATTTATTCAGAGGGTGCTGTCCCTGCATCTGCCTTACTTTGAAGTTGCTCTCTCAACTCTGGCTTGTCGTACGTGACTGTGTGTTCACAGTCCCTCCTCTCTCTCACTAAAGAGAGTGCGAAAATGCAGCGATGGAGCACTCATGTGTGTCGATACCCATGTGTGCGTTTCTCCATGTGATGTGTGTTGCTACCGGGGTGTGCTCAGGCGCCTGCGTGTGTTTGCGTCGCGTGCGTGTGCATTTGAGAGACAGCGAGAGTGGATGAGAGAAAGCAGGAGAGGGAGAAGAGAGAGCGAGAGAGAGAGGGGAGAGATGCTGTGTGCCAATCCATACTCGCTTTGGAGAATTCAAGGTCATCCTTTCATGTTTTGCCAACCATCGGTCAATCAGTTTCCAATCAAAGTGGTGCTTAATTCAGCAGTAATTCCCATCTCCTCATCACATTTTCGCCTCACTGTTTCAGAGCATTTCCCTTGTCTTCCCTCTGATCTGCTGCAGTGTGTCCAACATGTCTTGCTAGGCCAAACCCACTCTGTCAAGCTCTCTAATAATACTAGTTAAAGTGAGCGGAGGACATGTCAGATCACACAATATGCTGCTGCTGCCTCCATCTATCTCACTTTAGGAGATGTAGGTCTCACTTGATTGTCTCTGAAGCGTACCCAAGTCATGTTCTTTTATTAATCCAAAAGAGCCCCACAGAAATGTCTCCATTCGGCTTCGCGCAGCTCGGATTTCTTGAATTGGCCCAAACACGTGTGAGACAGTCATAATAGATGTGGCCTCGTATCGTTATATTTATAATGCTGCCATCCACATGAGACACTTTATTCACAGTGTGTAAAACACTGTTGTCCGCCTTTTTTTCCTAGTGTTTAATTCAAGGGTTTCGAATCATTCAGTATCAGCCACTGGTGAGTATCCACTTGCACCGTTTCTCTCCTACATGACCCTGTGAATGTTAAAACGCGTGCCAACTTTCTTTCAGACACAACAGAAGGGTCGACACGTTTAAGAGACGGAAAACAAAACATTTGCCTTTTGAACCAAAGGGCAGGATCCCTTGCAGATGAACTTACACAACTTGTTTGCATCACCACTGTGCCATATTAGCTCACCTCCTCAGTCATCACAACTAAGTCTGGATGGGAGTGCCTCATGCAATCATGGATCTCACAAAAATAACCTCATATCCGTTTTAATCCACAGAAAGGTCCCCTTTCCAGGCTGGTATGGGCGTATATGGCATTTAAGACTGTGTGAGGATATGATTAGATGACAGTTTTTACTGCCTAAAGGGTGTAACTGAAACACTAAACTGTGCAGAGAGAGGGAAAATAAAAGGAGGGGGAAAAAAGAAAGTTTTATTCCTGCCTTTCTCCTTCTCTCTGGTGTTGTGTTGCAGTTGTTGTATCCTTTTCCAGAAGGGTCCTGTTGTCAAGACATGAGAGTTTTGGAGAGAAAAAAAAAAAAAAGAACAGTCGATGCAGGCTTCCTACTTTAATTAAGTGAGCGTTGACTGCACTTATTTATATATGATCAAATTACAATTATGACAACATTTAATACAGTGAGATGCAGCGAGAATCAACACTTTTCTGTCTAGCACTCTGACCATTTAGACGCTTAGAAAGGTAGTAGCGGTAAAGGTAATGAACAAATGAACATCGCCTCAGCAAAGGCGAGTCGACGCTGCTCGAGCAAAGGAAGGGAGAACATTATAAGGCTTAAAAGACATCAAACATGTCCAGGTCCTCCAGTGCAGATTTACATGGTTGCTAAGAAGTGCTCGCTCACACCTCTTTACTGAAATACATGTTCACGTTTTTCTGTATTGCAGAGGATGCTTTTAAGGAGCATTATTTCTGAGAACTTCAAAGCCTGCCAAAAGCACTCTCCTTTTGGAGTGTGCGGCAGCTTGAAAATGTACTTATATTTTCCAAATGGACAGGAAGAGGCCCCTCACTGGTATTGAGGTGATGCTAATGCACTGTGGCGCTGTTTTTTCAGTGTAACTCGGTTTACAGCTGAAAAATACAGCCTGTATTAAATACTATTAATCTTTTACAGGCTTGATTTTATATTAACTTTAATTTCCCAACGTTTTAATTACAAGAAGACAAACATACCCTTTATTTTGCTGTGTCTGTATGGAAATCTGTCTTTTACGGTTTAAGGAAAAAAACAAGCGCAGCCAACAATGCCAACAGGTCCTCATGGACACCATTTACTATGCACAGCTCTCTGACTGCCATGATTGTCCACAAAGTTTGAGTCAGACTCTTTCCAGATGCAGGATCCAGGCTTATAGCTATCGCCTGGTTTTATTGATCCGGTTAACATTACCGCGCGCAAGGTCACAGTCTTCAACTGTCTGTGTTTTCTCAGCTGAGGACGCACCGCACCGCTCCTCGGAGGATTGGAGATTCTTTCCTGTGATGTAAACCCTGCCCAAGTGAGAGGCTGTTGACTTTATTTAATATGTCCACCAGATTCTTATGAGCATTACGCAAATGAAATGGTTTGCATTATGCGTGAACCATACATTCCGCAGAGGCATGCACGGCTGCAGACAGCTGGAAGTAACTTGAGCCCCTCAGTCACTTATCAGCCCTGGCATCCCTGCCATTTCCCATAGCCATCTTCAAGCCAGAAGAATCCAGCCATTGTTTTCATCTCTGTGGGCCCTGTGTTAACTCAGCAGTGCCTCGCTGATTGTTGCAGAGATATTAAAGAAAATGGTAGATTTGTCTTTGTCCACATAACCCTGTCTTGTGACATCCAAGCTCTACGTGTGTGTGAGTATCTGTGTGTGTGTGTGTGTGTGTGTGTATGTGTGTGTTTTGAGGGGGTTCTACTTGATGCAGTTGTAAGAGAGCAGCTGCACCTGCCCTGTATGTCAACAACAGGGTCTGGAGCAGACACTCAAGAAGAGAGGTGGCTTTCACACCACTGGCCTCGCTGAAGCTGCTTACTTTCCAAAGACAACAATGACCACGCTGCTCCGCTGCGCCATGGAGCTTTCAGGCTCTATAGGCTTGGCGCCTGGTCTGTGTGGCCTCGAGATTATCTCCCGACTGAGCCCTCTACACACAAGCTTATTGGACTTCCTCATGTCCCCTTGTTTTCGTGGCTCTAAAGTTTCCAGGATGCTTTTTGACTGTCTGTTTTACACATAGAGACAGGATCCCCCGTGGGGGTTGTTAGGAGGTTACAGGGGGGTAGTAAAGGGGTCAGGGAGAAACTGTCAGTCTATTTCCTTTCTCTGGCCTTGGGAAACTGCACCACAAGTCTTTGGCATATTTTTAGCGTCCTTGCTGGCTTTTGTCTGCATGTATCCACAGGAGGAGTTAAAGTTATTCCCAGTCCATGAGGACTTTTATTTTTCACATGGATTACTTATTATTAGTGTTGTCTTTTCTTTTCTTTTTTTCCTCTCTAGCTATAGAATGAGCATGTCCAGCACACAACCAGAATAATGGACAAGGTCTGGAAACCATCATGTTTATGTGTTGGAGTGTAAATCTTTCTTCCATAGAGTTGCTGCACAAACCCTCTGCTGGTAGTTGCCTCACACTTGAATATGTACAGCTGGTAGTGTGTGCACAATCGCAGGAGGCGGGGTTGCTGTGGGGGGAAAGAGAGCTTGTGTGTGTATGTATTGCATTTCTTGTGTCTACCAAAGTCTATATACTTTAACTGGAAGTTCTTGGACAAAGGAGAGAGGAGGATCTCCCTTGTCCAGAAAAATATTTGTTTACAGTTGTGCTGATCTGGGTTCAAATCATATGATAAATATCAGTTAGATTAGATCATTTGTAAGGGTTTTGTTAATTTGGGATAAAATCATTTTTTGTCTTTAAGCTGTGAGGGTCTAAATATTCTCCTTGGAAAGCACAGATCTATTTCCCAGTACTTTGAATGCTCTTATTAATTCAGAGGCTAAAATAGGTGTCATGTTTTCCTATTTGTAAATTGATATGCTGGCAGGGTCCTCTTTGCAGGGAACTGAGTCATGTTGAGCAGATGCATCCGAACTCTAAGAACTGAAAATTGACATGATTGTGGAGGACTGTGCAAAAGAAAAAAGAAAAAAAAATCCAAGAGAAATGGCATGAGATGATTAAGTGAAGCACAAAGCTCAGTTCACTCTCTTCTTTGGTGAACTTTGCTCCAAGGTCAGGGCAGGTATTGAGTGATCACACTCGGGCAGAGAGAGTGAGCTCCTGCAAACCTGCTGAGCAGACACGCTTATTTACATTCAGACATTATGTACAGAGAATCACCTTAACGGTGCCGCAGCCCAGATAATATTGCTCACAGACATGTCTTACCTGCTGCACCACATTTCTTCCTGTCTTATCTTGAGGTGCATCAGCGCTCTTTCTCTCTCTCTCTTTCGCTCAGGAGCTCATTCCTTCCCATGCTATTGACAAGCTGCTCATGTGTGGTCGTTAAAAGTAGCCGCTGTATGTCTGTTAGATAATTGCAGCATTTTTAACCACTGTACATGCTGCTCTGTAGAATTTACATCATCTTTAAACCATGTAGGTTATTACCATTCTTTGCGTTCTGGCGACAGTCTCTATTTGCGTAGTTACTCATGCGCTTCAACATCATACAGTAAGCGCTGCTAGTACAGTATGTCTTCTGAAATAGACTGTGGTGAGAAAAGATAATTTAGTTGTGAGAAAAAGAGCTACTGTAAAAACCCTCCGAGTGAAGAAAACCACCTTGAAGATATTACATGTGCATAGGCAGCGCGTTTAACCACATTAACATTATCTGAAGCAGGCTGTTTTTCATGCCTTCTAACTCCACAACACAATTATCACTCGGTGAATGGAAAGGTACATGCCAATAAAAATAAGTCATTTCTGTTTTGCTTTGGCCCACCTCTCTATAATGCTCGAGTCTGCAGCTGCACCGCTCTGTGGAAAACAAACAGTGCAGTGCAGCTGGGCTCCTCAAGACAGCGAAAGGGGAATTTTAATCCCATTTTTTTTTCTTTGGCACCAGTTAGATTTATTTGGTCATAAAGAAAGGAAAAGCACCCCACCATCTGAGAAGGATTGGGAAGTGAGAACGCAAATTATACCAGAACCCTAGTTTCAGACTTAGAAACACAACAGGGCAGGAAATGAATCCCCAATAGGTCAAAGTGCTCAAAGTACAGAGGAGTCTAATTAACTCAGATAGTGACACATTACTGGGATACCTGGACAGCTGAGATCAGCCTGTCATACTTGCAGAGAACACTAAGAGCAGACTAAATATGCTGCAGTGCAGATTTCTACAGCGATACCATTCACAGGAAGAGTTTTATCTCCATGAGGCACAAGCGCACTATAGCCAAAGGCTAACCTACATGTGTCTCTCATCCATTCCCCGCAGCGCAGTCTGAAAACAAACTATCCGGAGAGCCTCAAACCATTTCCAGCTGTCACGTCCCTGCTCCAGTAGAGCTCCTAACCTGATATGACAGGGCAAGTCGAGGTGAGGGTCAGGCCTTGAGGAAGATTCATAACATGTAACTCAAACTATGAGCATTATATTCATAACTGCCTGTGGTTGAAAAGTGAAGATGGCCAAGTGCTGCACCTATTGTTTCTCATGTTACCTTCAGTAATGTCTCATCTTACATCAGACACCACAAGTCTTCGTTCACACAATAATACAGCTAAGAACAATGGAAAAGCATAGTTATGCAGTGGAATGTATCATGGATACTTATAGAAGCTCTGTACTAAAATAGAAATTTGAAATGCTTTTTACTTGAGTTCTTCCATTTTAGTGAGAGTTATTTCATACATTTACACCACTAAACATAAAACATAAGATCAAGTAGTAAAATTAGGCACACTGTTATATATTGAACTGTCAAACGCTGCATAACAGTTAAAATTTGAAAAACAGGAAATGCTGTTTCCACAGTAATCAACCTTCAATATAACATACATCAGCTTTCTGTTTACGTCACATTTGGTGTATATAAATGAAAATAAACAGTATCACATTGGGTACAGATACAAACGTAATCATCACAGCTTTTTTCGGTTGTTGTTGTCAGGGTGCTATGGATAGTAATCCAATAGTAATAAGCTGATAAAATGAAATGCAACAAGCATCTGGAATATTGTTGAAAGCTCCAGATAGCTGAGCTCCATAAAAAAGATAAATGTGTCCCCCTGAATGTCCAGAGAATAGCATGTCTCCTTTTCCCATTCCTTCACTACACTGAGGCACAGGACAGTCTGCAGGCCCTAAAGCCATTCGGTTCAAGTGCAATAAAGAAAATAAGGCTATTGCTGAAAAGCCTTAAAAATTAAACTTCACAGGGAATATTGCGCGGATGCTGTTTCACGGAGACACAAGAGCTTAAACCGATACACACCTCAGAGCCCGCTGTCAGCTTGTATGTAGTCTCAAGGGAGGTACGAGAAGTTTCCATTATGGCAGCGCTGTGTCTCTGTTTAACTATCATAAACGCCGGCTGTCATGAGGCGACATATTTAATCGGGCTGCAAAAACAGCATTTATACGGCTGTTTATGTGCTATGCTATTTAAAAGGTCACTGCAATCAGACGCATGTATCTGCGCCATCGTCTCAGCTAGTGTTTAAGCTCAGTCTGTGGTTAAAGTATAACATTTGTGTGGCAAAAACGGCACAATACAACCACTCCTTTCTTGCCTTTTTTTTCTTTAATGATATGCCTTACCCTCTGTTAGCTGCTTAGATTGAATTTCCCATTTTTCTATGGGAAAGCTCGCGGACCAAATCCTCCATTAAAGATATGCAAAGAACGCACGCAAGGAACAGAGCTCTACACATGAAGGACGCACTAAAGGCAACCAGGATGTTCAATATAAAATAGTCTGTCGGAACATTGTCCTGATTTCATTTCCTGAAACTCATGATAACGACTTGGATTCCAAATGAAAGACAGAGTGACAAGTGAGGGAAAAAAGAAGCAATTTTAATGTTTTGTTTTTTAAGGGGTGCCTGTGTGGTGCTGGTGGGGGCTGGCTCTTTATCATGCCTCCCTATCCAACCTCTTACCTCCCCTTTTGGGCCTTTAGGAGCATCCTGTGACCTCTGACCTCCTGGACAATAGAGGCCAGGACGTTTCCCAGTGAGCGGCGATGGAGCCAACAACAGGAACATGAGGGGTGCTCCTGGGAAACAAACTGTTTATTGTGCAGCAGGATGGACACCCCCCCCCCCCAGTGTCCCAGTCACTTACTTTCACACACAATCACAGACACTAACTACGCACCTCTGCACAGTAAAACCCTGCCGAGCGACAGGTGGCATCTTTAATACCTCGGATTCATGTTGCAGCAGTTACATTTAAATCAGCGTATCTTCTGAGCTTAGGGCGTGCATGTGTGTGTGTGTCTGTGTGTTGGCTGTAACCAAAGCAGAACGATGACATGGATATTTCCCTTTGACCGAGGTCACAAATAATATCATATGCTGTGGATGTTTTACTTTTTTTTTAATGAATCAGCTCTCTTTGTGCATATCTCAAGACTCTGTGTGTAGAAAACACATTGTTTCAACTCTTGCTTTCTCCTTCATTTCTGCACCGGTGCAGGCTGCAAATGATAAGTTTATATTTAGTCAGACTTTCTATTTGATAACAGTACCAGGCCATTTGTTGGTGCTGCCACTGCCTGTCTGTTTCAGAGGAAATCCCTCCTTTGTCTCTCAAGGAAGCTCAGCAAACTGGGAAAACCTGAATTTGTCATCAGAACTCAAACAGCTGGAACACATTTGATTATGGAGAGCCACCGCTAAATGTATTAGTCAACACTCCAGACTAGTTATTACCTAGACTCCGGAGACTACTCATTGCAAGAGCAGCACCGTAAAACAGTTTCCAGAGCTGTCAATCACTGTGCCAGAACTGTGGCGCAACACAGAGACACAGAGGGCTCTGGGGATTGCTCTTGAAGTGCTTAACCCCAAAGGATCACTGGTTCTTTATGACTATATGTGTGGTTTCTGCCTGTGCTCCACATGATGCACATCTGATAAGGGTGGATCAGAGGCAATAGACACAGGGGACTGGATCTGAGCTCATTCCTTTTGCTCCCTCTGGAGAGACATTAAATCCTGATAATCAGAGAAGAAATAAAAAAAGAAAGAAAAAAAAACATAAATCATTTTGGAAATGATGAATCCATAACTTGTGCTTGCTTTTACAATAATAACAATATTTGATGACATGTTCATTGTTTTAATCCAAATGTGGAAGGTAAAGTGTGTTTGCACAAGAATTTACATAACTGCAGTTTAGAAAACTGGTTTTACATTTTTTTTCTCCCTTCAGGAAAATCTTGCACATTAAACTAATTTATTTCTCCAACGGCTGACTTTCCATTCCTTGTTATGATGTTACATGAAAACGTATGACAGGCTATAAATTTGATGCATTACTATAGCTGAATTACCTAATGTAAGATACTTTTAAAACAACAATCAAGCAACTTTGAAAGGGACCACTCTTCAAAATAAGTAGAATTTTTTCTTTTTTGTATTTTTAATGCTTGTTGAAAATGTCATTCAGCAAACAAGTCATCACTCAGGCTGTCACTTTAAACAGGTTTGGTCTCTGAAAAAACTAAAGTATTATATTTGTGCTGGGACCCCTGCTCATAAACGAGACATCCCGTAACCAGCCATGCAATTAGGCCAATAAAACCTGCAGAGTTCTCTACAGCCACAGTTAAAGTATATAATGCCATTTAATAAGCACATCCTTGAAGCTATAAATGTTTATATGATGGCATCATTTAAACGTTTTAAGCCAAAAAAAAAAAAAAAAACAGCCAGCCATGTAACAACTTGTAATGTCCAAAACTGAAGGAGACGACTCTTATTATGGACTTTTAGTTATTGATCCAACTCAGTCATACTGATACCCACAAAAGCAAAAGGGATAATTCAGAGACTCTCTAGGTCAAAGGCCACCTTAACACTGACAAGCAAAATCAAATCACAGCTAGGGAAATGAGCCATGAAACACTGATTGCTCCATACATAATGACCCTTTTTTCCAGTTGCTTAGCTCAAGAATTATTTGATTGTGCAGAGTGCTGACTTCACTGCAAACATGAGCACTGCTTGCACATATTGCCTGGGTGTATAATCAAATCAAGACCATTGATACAAGGGCAGAACAAATATCTCTTAGTATGTTGGAACAATGGATCTTTGTTCCATAAGAGAGTCCTCAGAAAGCTAATACACTGACCGAAGGTAGAACACCTCTGGGGACTGTGAGCCCAGCTTGTGCTCAGCGTTAATTGGTTGTGCTTTTATTGGATAATTCAGACATTAGCAAGATCCATTTAAGTTAATTCTGAAAATGACAGTGAGCATATGTGCTTTGTCATGGCAACCATGGGAAAAGTGCCATTGAGAGGAATATACTTAAGCTCAGACACGTAATTGCCACAATAAGTGGACTGCATTTTGTTATACAATGGAACAAACTTCTACTAATGATGATTCATGTGACCAAAAAGACAGATCACTGGAGTCTGCTGAGTCCACGGTTTCAAATAACAGCACCATAGGCTATATTCCTCATGAGACAGGTCAACTAAACTCCTACCCCCACCCATATCATCCCAGTCTTTCTGACACATTCAGGCCTCGGCTCATACATCAATTTGGAACTTGGGGCACCAGCCCTGTAACTAAAAACTCAACTTCTGGGTATAGGTGGGAAATTCCCCATACAGGCCAGTCAGTGATATGTTGCCTTATTGAAACAAAGACATTGCTCGCTTATTGCTTTGAACATTTACAGGACAGCATCACCCCATAACTGAGGGACTCACGGTCAGCTACAAACCTTATAGCTTTAAGTGCACAGTAGCGAGCAAACCAATGCGATTTGAGATTTCAGAGGAAACTACAGTAGGGTGACTGTGGGAGGCTTTGTGAACTGAGGCTTCAAGCCAACAAAGTGTGGGCTTGACTGTGTCTGAAAACCTCATGCTGATAAATGGCCTCTCCAAGTAGACAAACTCAGAACACAAGGCCCCTGCTGCACAAGACCCAAACTGCTACCTCTGCTGCTGCTGGCTGAATCTGATTACAGGCAGGCCCTGAGGACAGGCAGGTCATTGAGAGCACAGAGATGAGCAAACAATAAGATATTATCTGAAGGAATCTTCAGCTTTCCAAAGGAAAATGGTCCCTCTCAGTGTCACATTGACGATAGGATCCTCAACCTGACACTGAATCAGCCATTTAAGAAGAATGAACACTGCGGCCCATTCATACATACTCACTAAAATAATGAGAGCTCTTTTTTCACCCTTGTTTAAGACATATAAAGGGAAGCTCATGAGGCTTTGCAAGACAAGGCTGCGCAGAAACCAGAGCATGCAGCTGACTCAGATGAATATGCCTTTACAATGATTGGGTATTGAATGAACAATTCTATAGTCTTTTTTCTTTATTCTTATGTTCCTGTAAATAATACACGTTGGGCTCCATTGTACTTTGCTGCTCCACTGTCATGAGCTTTCACACATGAACGAGTTCAACTGAAAATAAAATTTGAAAAATCAGATAAATGAACTGAGTGTGTGCAACACTCAATTTAATAAATTACACTCTGAATCTTACAAACTCGTTTTCCGGTCGAAGCTGAACATGATCTATCATGGCCTCGTCTTTCCTGTGTGTGTGTGTGTGTGTGTGCGTGTGTATTTGTTCTTTTCAAATAGTGACATCTTGTGGACACCTGGTCTCAGTTACTGTGTTGAAGTCACTGTACGTGTTTGCAGTATTACCATGCTCTTACATCAGTGCATTCCGATCTCTATTATTAGAGCTGTGAACTTTATGATAAATGTGATGATTGTATTGATTATGCCTTTTTAGATTACAAATAATGAAAATAAAAAAAACTTCATATAAGGTAGCATGTGATAAAGCTGCTAAACTAGTGTTCACTGCCAATGTAAATGGAAAATATACATTTTGGGGAGAATGGTGGGTGGGAGTTTTGGTTCACAGCATTATATAGGGATAAAATTACATTTAGATGAAAAAAAGTGTAATACAGTTATTTTTTATTATCTAATAATTGAAAATCATCTCATTTTTATTTATTGAGTTGACCTTGTCAACACCATTTACTATACTATTTATTTATGTATAATGTATTCATTTACTATAACCAGTCTATATAAATTGAATACAGTCTAATTTCACAACTATCCCAAAATCGTATTGTGAACTACAATCATGGACGTCGTAATAGCCCATTGACGAGATGTTAGCAAAGTCTCGCGGTATTACCAAAAATACTGTTTGCAGAGACACGAAGAGGAGAGTAAGCTAACGGTGGATGAGAGGAGCGAGCAAAACAACCTCGCCTGCCCCTGTAGCTGAAAAACAAGAAAACCCGATTTAAACACACAGTTCCTCGTCTAGCTTGAACCAGAAACCAAAAACCCAAAGCCCCCCGTGTGTCGGACGTGATTCCCAGACTGTGCGTGAGGTGATATTTTGGGGAGGACGCGGCCACTGAAGCGAAATTGTATGTGTGAGCTGCTAACCGTTAGCTGACAGGCTACCTAGCACAGCCATTGATGCAATGGCGTTGAAAAGGATCCAGAAGGTGAGTCTGTATTTCTCTCTTGAGCTATACAAAAACATCCCTGTAAACTCAGATATTTAAGGGATATTTTGTGAAGACCTCAGCAGCGTGTGGCCTCCTCTGTGTCTCCTCTTAGCCTCGCTCCTCAGTGTTTTTTTGTTTGTGTTGTGCTCCCTTTAGAAAAAGAGATAATTCACAGACAAAAGACGAGCTAACCCCCGGTGGCCCTGCTGCATTGCCACGGCGTTATTAGCCTCCAATAACAACTCTCAGACAGTCGCCATCGTTTTGACAGCTTCGTGTTGTGTGTGTTTAACATTTAATCCGCCTCTCTGCCTCCTCATCAACACTTTTAAAAAAGGTGGCCGGCGTTAAATAACAAGTGTTTTCGCACTGCAGCGCTGGGCTAGCTGCGATGAGCTAATGGGTGCTGATTTGATCGATTGATTGGTGTGATCGGGGTTTGTTTTTAACCCGTCTTTGTCCCATATGTGAGGGCCGCCTGGGAGTAATGCAGTTGATGTGTTCAGTCGCTGAATGACAGCTGCTTGCTGGTTGCCAAAATTGAACCCTGGTGTCAGTGTTTCCATATATGGGGTGGTAAATGGGGCACTGGAGCAGGCCACGGTGTGTATTTATATAACTGAATAGATACGCTCGCCTTCAAGAGATGTTAAATAACGGGATTTATTTCAATTTAACCATCTGTTGTGTTTGCTTCCTGTGCTCATTGTCCTCTCTCAGGGTTTCCATTCCCTGGTGATACAGTAAACTGAACTCAACGTACTGGTTTATGCCTTTGGCTTTGTTATTTCTACGAAATGTATTTGTTTATTTCTACTTGGCTTTGTAATGGACATCTGTGAGCTGATGACTGAAATGTTCATGTAGTCATCTGTCCTTAAAACAACCATTTATATGGCTGACAGTCCTTGTGTCACTGTGGACTGTACTTCAAACATGGCTGCCACCAAAAAGGCCAGTAATAAAAGTCTGGTTCAAATTTGGGGGTTGAAACTCACAAAAAGGTTAAGTTATCCCACTGCACACAAAGCTGGACATCATGTGGACTCAGCTCCAGTCACATTTCAGAGGTTGATTGTTGTTGTTACTGTCTCTTGTCTCTGCACGAACTGTCACTTTGACATATTAGTGCATTGCCCTAATTTGAGGCTAAAGTATCAGCCCACATGTACCCTTATTGCATAAATATGAAACAACCCCTATGACAGCAAACCCAGTTAAAATGTTTGTGGTGTCCTTCCTCACCAGTAAATTCAAGGTGCTTTCATGACGTGTTTGTTTTTCCTTTTTTAGGAACTGTCGGACCTGCAGAGGGACCCTCCTGCTCAGTGCTCCGCTGGACCAGTCGGAGACGACTGTAAGTAGTTAGGAAAGTGCTGCATCAAAATCTGGCTGAACATATAAATCTGTATAACTTTATTTATATTTTTATTTTAAATTGCATCAGTAGAATATATCACTGCATTCAGAAATTTCAACTAACTCTCAGCTTTTTTCCCTCCAGTGTTTCATTGGCAGGCAACAATAATGGGTCCGGTAAGTGAAAACAGTATCTTAACTCAAGTGATATATGACTAAAATATGCAACAAAAACAAAGAAACTGCTGTGAGCGAACTTATCTTGTTTCTATTTTTATTTCAATAGAGCGACAGCCCCTATCAGAGTGGAGTGTTTTTCCTCACCATTCACTTCCCGACAGATTACCCCTTCAAACCACCCAAAGTGAGTAAGGGTCTGCCAAATGAGGCACAATTTTCAGCTCGCTTTAGTGCACTGCAGTGGTAAAGATTAAGGCTTGTCTGAAAGATTAAAACATTTTCTTCCTATTTTGTCACAGGTTGCTTTCACAACAAAGATTTACCACCCTAATATCAACAGCAATGGAAGTATTTGTCTGGATATACTGAGATCACAATGGTCTCCTGCACTTACAGTATCAAAAGGTAAGAGGTGATTAAAGATGTATACAAATGCATTGACAATTTTACTTATTTATTTATATGAAGTTGTGAATGTTGACTCAGCAGGCACAGTATTAGAGCCATTATTAGTACTCAGCAAAAAGTGCAGCAAAATGTAATGCAAGTATCATTATGACATTAAGTTACACTTTGTAAGATTAAATTGTTTTCTTTAGATAATTAGCAGCAATCTCTCTGGCTGAGGCAAGAAGGCAAACATTCAGCAACTTCATTTAACAAATATTTAACATTTTTGTGTAAAATCAAATGTTGATTATATGTATGTAGATTGTATTTTGGGCTATCCTGTTTTAAATTGATTTCCTTTCAGCTGTTCTTCGACTTAGGTGCTCACATCTCATATACTTTCAGACAGACTTTTGTATACCCAGTACTAAAATATTGTACGAGCTGTACTGTATGTCAGAATATTGCTCTTGTTGTTCAACACAGCCAGAGCAGGTTTGTATCACGGGAAAGAGTGATGTTGACACATTCCCTCAATTCATCTTTTATATGTAAAATGTCTAAATGTAAAAGTACATGTCATGTCCAGTATCAAATGAAGTTTTGAAATACTTTTCAATTTAATATTATCATTGTATTATTTATTTCTTTATATTTTAATATAGAATACATGAAAACAATACAAGCTTCAATCCTGTCTATAAATATTTGATCATTAAAGTAATATTCTCAAGACTCAAACACATTATCAATTATATTTTAAGGTATTTGGTGTTGTTTTTATTGTATTTTGATATTGCTCAATTCTGCTGTGATAATTTGCTGAAGAGGTCAAAGTTACACTTGGCTGTGCTGGTGTTAGTGAGTAGACAAGAGTAAAGATATTGTATTTTAAGTAATCTGAACACTCTGCTCCATTCTTCCACAGTATTATTGTCTATCTGCTCTCTTCTTTGTGATCCAAACCCGGACGACCCACTGGTGCCAGAGATCGCCCATACATACAAGGCCGACAGGGAAAAGTGAGTGTAAAACATGAATCAATGAGATTTACCACACCTCTGTCATTACCGACTTCTATGTTTGTTTGTTATGTTTTAGAAAAACTTCTTTGTTGGCTAGCTGACCTGAAATCTCTCCCACATTTGTGCATGTGTTTTGCAGGTACAACAAATTAGCGAGAGATTGGACACAGAAGTATGCAATGTGAGCATGCCAGGGAGATCAAAATGCAAATGAGAACAAAAGAAACACGTTTGATATGTAACTTGAGGCAAATGAGCAACAGAGAGAAAAAAAAGAAACTAGACAACAGCCCATCTTTTGGAGGAGGAAGCGATACGATGAGGTACAGTGCCACCTGGCTTTCCATGTGCTGAGCTGCTACCATGTGCTGTCCTTCATGACTTGTATGGATCTGCTGAGCAGGACCTGATGGGCTCCTTAAAGCACTCCCATATGGAATACCGGAAACTCTTCACAGTCCATGCCGCCACACTCAGACTTTAAACTGTTACTCCTGCTATCGTGATTATCACTATCATCGTTGCTGTCCGTAGGCATAATTTCTCACCCTCATATCGTAGTGCTACTCGGAAGCAAAATGTTTTTGATTTCTTTAGGAGATTGGCTCTCCCTTCATTTCAGAGGTACTGTTTGTGTCCCACTGGATGTCTTGTTATAACTGTATTTCCATGTATTTAGTGGCCTTTCTTTGGTGTTATTATTTTTTGGTATATGTGCAATTGAGGCAGAATGTTCCCTGTTCAACACAAAATGGTGAGGTGCCATTACCAGCAGCTGATCTGTTGGCACATACTGTCTCTACCCCGAAACAATGTGAAAAAAAAGTAAAGAATCATTGGTCTCTATCACCCACTGCATCTGAAATTGCAACAGTATTTGGTGGTTTTAAAGGCATCGGGGTGCTGCTGTTAGGAGCTAGCTGCCCCTCACCCTCACTGTTGCGGGGCCCCACAAGGTGAATGTCAACATCCATTTTTCTCACACATGCTGTCATTGCCCTTATATCCAGTGTAAGTAACCACCCATGGCTGGTGTCCATAGTGCACAAACTACTACTGTTGTTTGACTTGTTACTTGTTGTGTAGCTTTGAACATAGCTACTCTTTTGGCACATAGCTAAGCTGTGTGCCGCCTCCTCAGTACAGTTACTCAGGTATCCAACCAAATCATCAGCCTTTGCATGCAGTGACCCATGGTGAGAAAAATGACCGGGGCTCATATCATCAGGCTTCTGAAAGCAGTTCTGATCCAAGTTCACTGGCTTGCTCATAAGAAAAGAAAACACTTCCTGAAGAGGCAAAATGATCAAAGACAGATCAGCGCTCCTGAAGCCCTTTATGCATATAGGCCCTGATGTCCTGTGTTGCACAAACATATGCTGTCCCACAATTACTGTCTTCTCGTCACAGAGAGGCTATTCTTTTTCGTTCCTCCTCTCCAGTTCTCTTCACCACCATTTCCATTTATTTTTGAACAACACTTGGATGTGAACAGCTTTTAAATGATGCTGTTAAACATGTACATGCTACTGTTTTTCTAAAATCAAATGGCCTTTGGTTACAGCTGGTGTTATTTATACTCCAAATGGGAACGTACACAGACTTGACATTTTGCAGAACCATGTCATTTTAAAGTCACATGCATTTTGTTACTTGAAGTGAATAAATACAGTAACTAGCAGTGACACTTTAATCTGCTTTAAATATCGGGTGATGGGACGTTTGTCAGCATTTCTTTACGTTCGTATTCATGACCGGGTCTGCAAAGGTTTGTTTTGTTTTGGTATTGATAATCCACACTGACAGTAAAACAGTCATTTGTGACATTTTGTATTGTTCTTTGAAAGCTTTAGTTGTAGGCCATTTTTTTCATTCATGTCACCAGAATTTAACATGATTGTGATGTGTCATAATGTAATATTAGTTTTAATATAATCCATTGTGACTGTTGGATAAAGTAGTTAGGAAATGCTATGATTTAAAAAAAAAAAATCAAGGCTCATAATGTGCCGATGCTGCCAATATAAAGGGAATTATTTGATGTTACAAAGAGGAAGAGATTTTGCTATTGAGGCATCAAGTGAATTCATCCAGAAAGGTCTGTAGTAAAGCATGAAAACTGTAGAAGCTTTGATTGTAGAATTAACACCACAGTTTAGGCGCCAAGTATAGATTTTCATTGTCAGCTGCTGCAGAGAAAATTGTCAAACTAAGTTCTCCTAAAATACAGTATATACTTAAAAGGTTCTAAAAAAAAAAACTATCCTCTAAATGCAGTGAAAGTCTTTTCACTGCCACACCACAACTAAAAATGACTTGTGTGTAATAGTACTAGCTCAAACTTTGTGTGCGCTGTTGTTCATCTGGCTGTTTATTTATTTGAAAGCCGAGTATCTTCCAACTTTACGGTTGAATGCAGCCTGGATTCATCATGTGATTGATGCAACATTGACTTCCTTTGTCCAGTGTGCTCAATAGAGTTTATATAGGCAGCTTGGCATGCTTTGCACTCTGGAGAACCTTCTCTCAGCCATTTGCCAGATATCAGGGATTTCGTTACAATTCATCTGCCTAACACCTCTGACTAAAATTTTAGCCTTAACCCTCATTTTGTGTATATATAAATGGAGAGAACGTTGTCATAAACTGTAAATTTGCTATCAGGGCTGTATCCCCAACATGGGTGATTCATTTCATCAGTAGACATTTAAACCTGCTTGAACAGCACCAATATTTTGTTTGGAAATTTTTCAGCCTGGCTTTCTCTGAATGCAGGACCAGCCTTCATGCATCTTTAAAATTTGGAATATGTGTGCTTGAACTGCCACCATGAACGTCCACATGTCCTCACATAGCCTACACAAGATAACTATTGACCTTGTCATAACATGAATAAAGCTCATCTTGGTTTACCGTTGGCTGCAGTCGTTTGTGTGTGTCTTCATGATGTAGTTACAGTCCTGATGTGCGTTGATGGTGTTACAGAAGAAGCAGACACTTTTAAACAGCAGTAGAAGTATTCAGACTTGTACAAAAATGTAAAAATACAATGTTCATGTACATGTAAAAAGTGAAAGTAGTATTCAAAGGGAACATAAAATCATACACACAAATAAACAACATAAATGAGAAGAAATAGAAATTAACTAAATGGAAAAAAAGGGTTTGCTGCTGTTACTTAGGCCCTATTAACAAGTGTATTATTTATAGGTGCAGGTTTGACTCCTCTTCCTCCTTTAAGAATCTACATAAACCACACTGCAGAACTAAAGTACTCGCTAGAAAGAACTGTCTCCTCCAGACTGAAATATATCATACAACATGATTATTATGGGGCATGCATTAAACTCTGTATATTGCTTCTCAGATTGATCTATAATAATCCATTCGTATTTGTTATCTGACTCATATTTGATTTTGATAATCTGAATATACAAAGTAAGATGTGTTATAAATGACAGAGAGTAAGAGCTGGTTTCCAAAAATGTAGTGGAGGAAAGAAGCATAAAAAAGGGACATGCTCTAGGAAAATACTAAATAAATAAGGTAAATAACTCAAACTTGTTTTTTGTAAATAAGATAAATAAATATGAGTACTGCACATGCACTGGTTCAGTTTTCTATATAAGGTCAATAAAGACAGTGCTGCTCCTCATCGTTACCTGTGAGAGCTGCACTCAAGGGTGCGCTTGATTCATTCTCCCCCATGCAAGGATAACGCAGAGAAAACAGTCCTGGCACTTTCATCTAATTTCTCTTTATTAAAACCACATGTCGGTCCACTGTGATTAGTATTATGAGAAACTGTTGCTCAGACTGACAGCCAAGAGTCGAATAATTAAAAAGCGCCACTTAGCTCCGCTCTTCCAGGGTGTGTCGTGACCACAAATGCAGCGAACCCAGCTTCCTGTAAAGTCAGCAGCATCACCGCTCCTCCTCCTCCTCCTCCTCTTCCTCCTCCTCCTCTTCCTCCCAGTAGGAAGGGCGCATCCCGGATAGCTAGCTGGCTAGCTGCACTCAGCACAACCATGGCCGTGAACCTCAGCAAAAATGGCCCCGCGTTAACAGCAGCCTTTAAAGAAGTGGTGGACGAGAAGTCAAACACGAACTGGTGAGAAGCAGCTCTGCTACCGACCTGTCAGCCCCGCCTGGGAGAGTCTGTGTTAGCTGCCGGCTAACACCCAGACAGACAACTTAAAGTTAACACAACGCGAGATAAACTTAACCTGCGGCTCAGTGAGACTTCGCAGCAGACCTGATACTCATTGAATTATTGAATACGTTCAGATAAAGCCACCTTTGTTCTCGCTGGGGCCAGCTGGCTCACGTTTACTGCCTGTATTAATTCTGAAGATGAGCTAACTGAGCAGCTAATTGTTAATTAGCTGACCAACTAACAGGCTGAGCTCTTAATCTCTGTGCTGTGCATGTTGTTTGAACTATTTTGATTCTCGCCTCCGTCTGATATGTGGATTAATAAGTTGCTGCTGGTTACCTCAGCTACTTCCTGGTTAATGTGTTAGAAGTCTAATGTGTGTAAGTGAAATGTGTGAACTTCCTCTTTGCATTGGCTAACTGTACTGTAAGTGTAAGTGTGTGTGTGTGTGTGTGAGAGAGAGAGAGAGAGAGTGATGAAACCTGTAGGTGACAGTGACAGTGTTTAATGATGACCTCAATTAACTCATTCATTAACACCCAGTGAGGAGCTCAGGGAGTCTCACATTCAGTGTCTCTCTCCTCGCTCAGTCTGAGGCTTTCTGACAGCCGCCGCCTAGCTTTTCTTCAAGTGGTGCTGACAGGACAAAGGAAGCATGTAAGGGTGGGATGAAGAAGTGATCTTGCATCGACTAGGTTCAGTGAGAGCGAGATCAACTTAGCTTGCTCCCAAAGTATGCACCAAATGTCAGTCCTGCTCCAGTATTTATATTTTTGCAAACGCATACTGTGATTGAATTATTACTGCAGTATTTAAGGTGATTATCATCAGTAATGAGCAGATCTTGTGAGTTAAGTTTCAGTTTGAGAGTAAGATGAGCCACGTGATGACTAATCGAAGGCAAAATCATAAAAGCATTCTCTGTAAAAATATTATTTTCAGTTTATTTGCTGAAACGAATTCTGTGTGTCATTAACTGATGGCTGCAGCCAGCGATTAACATCATCAGTCTGTTAATCTGCAGATTTTTTTAAATTGATCAAATACTTGTTTAATGGTAAAATTTCAGAAAATAATGGAAATTACCCCTAACAGCTAGATACTCTGTTTAGTGCTACTTAGGAAAAGCATGAAACCTGCACATTTGATTCAACCAGCAGAGTTTTAGAAATGACTGAAATTATAATATAATTAAAATATTTGCAGATTAACTTTCTGGCGCCCAGCCAGTCTATTAGCGTGGTTACCATTTTGGCTCTACATTTGGTCATAGTTAAATCCCTGCCTCATCTCTTAATAGTCCGCAGTGACCACTGAGTAGAATAAGAAAACAACTCACCATCAAACTCCCGTAAATCTGACTCACTTAGAGCCACTCTGGTAAGGTTGTGTCAGCGTAATCCTTTAATTGTTATGTTTATCTAGTCTTTTCTTACTTTTCGTGCATATAAAAATCCTCTTTAATCCACATAACCTGAAAAGGCAGTTTGGCTTACCCACACATCAAGCTGCAAGACCACAGAGGCAAAGACTCCTTCAAATGCACCCATGCAAATGAAAATGATGGAGGAAAGTGTTCCTCCATCCTGTAGAGGAAATGTTCCTTTCCTGCAGGAGATTTGCTCAGTATAAAGTGGGGTTTCAGTGTGTGAAGGGCTGTTTATACTTAGTCATTTTTATTGGGCATTTAATATCAAAGAAAGTCAGTGAAATCTTTACTGGTGTCGGGGCATGCTACCTTTTAAAAGTTACTGGCGTGGCTGATTTAAAATGGGATTAAAACTGCAGAGATACTGTAGTGTGTTTATACTACCCAACTTCCCCTGTAAATTGTGTCCTGTTGGGAAAGGCTATAAGGGCGAAGGTTGCTGAAAATCGGTTTACAAAACATCCTTTGTTTTGTTTAATGTGAAATGGTGCTCTTTGTCCAGCTGGTGTTTCAATATGCCTAATCTTCAACAGGGCCTTGTTCACCTACGAGGGAAACAGCAATGATATCCGCCTGGCAGAAAAAGGGGGTGAGTGACTCGAGTAGATGTTTTTATCAAGTTTTTTTTATGATCTCAATGTGATTATGATCAAATGAATTTCATTGTCAGCACACTGCTGCAGTGCTGGAATATCAGCACAAAAGGGCCGCCCGCCTCTGCTCACTCACCCCATCATTTGTAAGGGGAAAAATGTCTGCAGTTACACAACCGACCACAGCAACCATTTGACTTTTCCACAATGTTTATGTATCAGATGGAGGACTGGAGGAGCTGGTTGAGGAGCTGAACAGCGGAAAAGTGATGTACGCGTTCTGCCGGGTCCAGGATCCAAACTCTGGGCTGCCTAAATATGTCCTCATCAACTGGGTTCGTGCTTCACTCGACCACTGTACAGTTGTTTGTCCTCTCTGCGGTGGCTGCCCTTCAACTTGTCGACTAATTCTTTGTGTTTCAGACCGGAGAGGGAGTGAAGGACGCCAGGAAAGGAATATGTGCAAATCACGTCAGCGCCATGGCCAATTTTCTTAAGGTAACACAGCACTCATTTTAGAGTCTGGTTTAAATATGCATTTGAATTTTTACTACGGCCTGTTTATGTTCACAGGAGAGGTTATTTCTGTGCTAAACTACATGTTAACAAATGGCTCTGAGCATAATTTACAATAAAGAAACAGAAAATGCCATACAGCATGCTGCAGGCATTTCTAATAATTAATAAATAATTATTCAACAGCTTTGTTGGGTTGGTGTCAGAATGATTTCACATGTAAACAATCTGGAGGGCGGTGCTTGCATAAAACAAAATAACTGCAGGTGTTTCTCTGTTTTGTCCGCCCATTAAAAGAACTTTTACGCTGTTTCAGGGGGCCCACGTCACGATAAACGCCAGAGCAGAGGAGGACGTGGAACCTGAGGCGATCATGCAAAAAGTGGCCAAAGCCTCAGGAGCCAACTACAGCTTCCACAAAGAAACTCCCAGCCGCTTCCAGGACAGCGGTCCTCAGGGTCCTGTGGTATGCAGTTTCTCCTCCGTGCCCTCCTGTTTGCTTATGTTTCAAGCTTGGAAGATAAGCAGATCTTAACTGGGCTCCTTAATCTCAAAATGTGGATACATTTTGAAATGCTTGTGTGTGTTTTTTTCTCTTTTGTTATGACCTTCCATTCACACTAAACCAGCCTCTCTAAAGACAGTTTTCAAACAAACGCTCCAAAGCAGAAAAATTTAGAAAATGCTGACCTAAATAAATGCACTCTCTTTTTTTCCCCTTCTTTGTTTGCTATGCTCTCTTTATCAGTGAAAGCAACCAATGGTGCTAATAGCAAGCTGTTAAAAGATCAGAACAACTCATATACATAATATAGTATAATATAATATAGCTTCAGTTAGAGGGAACCTAAATGTTTGAATTTGTGTCCATTTAATGAATCATGACTGAAGATAAAGTGATAACAAAAAAGGTAAACAGTCCTCATAGTTTGATCTCACTGCACCTGTTCTTTGTTGTTTTGTTTTGTTTTTCTTCATGTAGGGCTCAGTGTACCAGAAGACCAACGCCATGTCAGAAATCAGAAAGACCAACAAAGACACCTTCTGGGCTCAGGCAGAGGTAGGCTCCTGAACTTGCATTAAGGTAATGCTGACTTTAACTTCACCTCTTAGGGCTTGAAGCAACTCTTAAAAATGACTTCCAAGAAAAGTTTTTTCTGAATCGTTGACTTGTTGAAATTGCAAATAACTCCCCACGATATTGCACGAGTTTGCAGGTTTGAAATATTTGCTCTCTTTTAAATCCAATATAAAAATACAAAGCAAGCACTTTTTATTCATCACAAATGTAACTATAGTCAGCAGTTTTGTCCTTTGTTTGCAGTTTTGCCTCATCACGTCTGTCACAGACACCAGTCAGAAAGTGGTGCTCATTGCATTGCACCTTCCTTAGATAAACTCTGGCGGAATCAAGTTTTTCATTGAAAGTAATATTTGCGAAATGCCAAACCGACGCTGAACCTGCTGGTGTGTTTGGCTCTCCAGAAAGAAGAGGAGAAACGTCGCCAGGAGGAGCGGCGCAAGGCAGATGAAGAGCGCCAGAAGCTGGAGAAAGACAGGAAAGACCGAGAGGCCAAGGAGGCACTGCAGCGGGACAAAAGGGACAAGGAGAGGGCCACTCAAATTGAGCAACAAAAGTAGGTAGCAACGTGTAATGGGTGAGACTGGTTTGCAGCAGCAGCTATTAAAAGGTTCATTACGTTTCCCCCGTCTTCTGAATGGTCATTTGTCTGACAGGAAGTACCAGCAGCAGCTGGAAGCCGAGAGTAAAGAGCAGGAGAAGCAACGTTGGGTGAGTTTCTGATGAGATCACACTGTGACAGAGATGGAAGGAACAGAGGCAGAAATGAGTGTGAACGCAGATTGTTGTAAAATGTACTTTCACACTGAAGGTCAGCCACTTTTCTGTGGCCGTGCTGATGGTCAAATAAGTTTGGGTTGGGAACACATCTTGTGCACACTTTAGTCAGGAAGGTAGCTAATGTCAGCAGTGCAAACATTGATATCATCAGGAGGATCAGCAGGAGAACCAGGCAGGCCAGAAGAAACCAGTCAAGAGAGGTGAATCTGTGGAAAAAGCCAACGTGAGTTCCCCTTCCTGAAAGTGCTCTCTTTTGGCCAAACTACTTTCCTTTTTCCTGACTCTTTGTGAACCCACTGAAGTTCAGAATAACTCTCTTTTCTGTCAGTCTTTCCTGCACAATCTTCTTCCTCTGTTGTTTCACTTTGCCCGCTGGCTGCTTATTGTACATATGATTTACTGTCTCTTTTTTTTTTTTTTTTTTTTTTTTGGCTTTTCTTTTTCTAGGAGGCAGCTTCTCTTATCTCTCAGCGTGCCGTAAACCCCAGAGAGATGTTCAAGCAGCGGGAGAGAGGAATAACTCCCAGTGACTCCGACGTGCCATCTGCCGCCCCTGCCAGCCCACAGCCAGGTATCAACCCCTGCACACGCTGTGACCCCGCCATGTAGATCTGTTTTGCTTTAAATGTCACTGCTCCTCCTGCATTACCGAGAGAATCTCTCTCTGTCTCTCAGGCAGCGGTAGGTACAAACGGCTGATTTTCCTACAGCAGATTGTCTCTCGACGTCGTGTTTTTCTGAGCTTTTAATCTCCATCAGACTGTCTAGTGGTCTCATAGTCATACTTAACGCTCTGTCTCCATCATGGTCTCTTCTGTTCTTCTGCTCAACCCGTCTGCACTTTGTTCTCTCTCTCTCGTCCATTATTTGTTTCTCCGGGACATTTTGGGGTTCCGCGTGTGTCTCTGCTCAGGGCGTCTGCAAAGCCCTTTTCTGTCTAAGCCAGTGTATGAAGGTGAGCGAGCCAGCTCACCTCAGCGCCAAGCTTCTCCTGTGCCAGCAGGCTCCGCCTCTCCTGTCCGTGCCGCAGGTGTGAGCTCGCACACACACACACTCACAACACACACACAGGTACATACACGAAGAATGCACACACAACATATTGGGTGATGGTCTCATACTGAACTAAAAGCTGCATACTTCATTTCTCATTGTTGTTTCTGCGTGTTATCATCTTCATATTCCTGACAATCAAAAACATCCCCATGAATCACGCTTTCATTCAGCGTACTTTCTGTTTCCTTAGAAACTTCCAGATTATTGTTTTGTTACTGCGTAAGTGAAACATACCCAGAATGCCTTTCTGTCTGGTGGTGGTGGTTTCCAGCCTGTGTGGACTTGTGAATGTGTTCCTCTGTGTACATGCATGTCTGTGCTTGTGTTTTGGGTGATAAGAACCTGATGTGGATGATGGACAGTCCAGGTGTGAGTATGATGAGCAGGAGGAGACCCCCCAGGAGCAGCTGAGAGGTGGGGGCTCATTTCGCACAACACCTTCAGTGGTTAACCCTTTATACACCCGCTTTTCAACTCCTCCATCTGCTTCTTATGGATTTAGTGTTGTGATTTGTTATAAGCACATATTATTCTCTCCAGCAGTACTGTGCTCTTAGATCAGAAGCTTCTGCTGCCACCTGCTGGTAGATAGACAGCACAGATCAGACACAGTCATACTGATACAAATATCTCTTTTCAGAGGAGGCCCCAGCTGCCAACTCCTACGTCCAAGAGCCAGCTTACGAAGAACCCGCCCAGGAGGTTGTTTACTTACCTTCAGCAGAAAATGCTATGACTGTTTTCTTCCATCATATGAATAATCCTGAAACGTAACTCAACGTCATTCCTTTCCCAGGTGGAGGAGAATAACTATGAAGCGACTGCTGAGGAGACACCAGACAGAGGCACCTGTGCCAGAGCCTTATATGACTACCAAGCTGGTCAGTATTTTTTTTTTTCATCATTACACCACAACAACAGATGCAAACAACAAAATGCGTTCAGACCCAGACTAAAATTAGTGGTATTAATGCCTATAATATATCTGTCCCTTGACCCTGTAATGTCAATGGCTGGTAAAGGTGTTTTTATTTACTGAGCAACAGGGAAGGAAGAGAGTGAAGTGAGCTTTCAACAGATGCAGCAGAGGCAATGGAGAGTGACGGAAAAGAGGATGTGAATATGTGGTAGGGAGGATGAAAATTTGCCCCCACGCTGTGACGCTAATCAACACTGGAGTAGGAGTGGCAGTAGGAGTATTTACCGCTGTAGGTTTTGGAGGTCAATAGGACATAATAGCTTCATTTTGAATGGGGAAATAATAAAATAACTTGTTAAAATAAACATCATAGACTGGTAAAGTGTAATCAGGTTCCTTCACATATGTTAAATTAAAAAGTGTATTTAGTATTGTGTTATTCTTTAAGTAGTTGCTTATTTGTAATGTTGAATTATGGTTGAATTGACTTTTGCTTAATTGAAAATTCAGAAAATATCAGCTTTGTTAAACATACATCATGCAGTAACTTAGCTGATGAGACACTGCTCTGCTCCCTCAGCTGATGACACAGAGATCTCGTTCGATCCCGACGATATCATCACCGGGATCGAGATGATAGACGAGGGCTGGTGGCGAGGCTTCGGTCCGGACGGCCATTTTGGAATGTTTCCAGCCAATTACGTGGAGCTCATCTAGTCCAGCGCGCCCACGCCGCCCCACCACCACCTAATTCCCCTCCCCCTCCCGTAAGATTATAACGCTGGCAGCCTCAGAGGACCTTTGCCATTAAAAACAACACACAGTAAAGTCATTCCTCGCGCACAAGTGTGTGATCAGGCTGAAGCGGAGCAAATGATCCTCAACGTCACGGACCAATGAACAGATGTAATCGCGGGCCAGAAGCCTTTGAAATCTCTCCCCATTTCAAGAAAGCAATTCCATTAATTTGTTGACGTTGTGAACAACTGATGGCATAGTTTAGGGATTTGTGAAGACCCATAGGCCGACCAAAAGTCCCCCCCTCCTCCCCAAACTAATACATCTCTTTACCTATAAATGTGATGCAGTACAGTATCAGCCTTTTGTTCAGTCTTCAATTCAGTTGTGAGCATTAATGGCACTTCTAGTTAGCATTCCTTACAAAGTGACTTCAGTTCGATTTCAGGTATAATTATTTTGTTACTTGTAGCAAACGGTCCTGTACATTTCAGGAAGAAAAAAAATCAAAGATGGCGGTACAAGCTACAGTGTAATCCTTTGCCTTGTTTTTGCCTTTCTTTACCGGCAGACTGAACTTTCCTATTTTTTTTATGTGATTGAATTTAAATCCTGTGTGAATTTCAAACCATGTTGTAGTACTGATCTGACTGTGGTTGAAGTGAATATTTAAACAAAAAAAAAGGAGAAACAGATGATGTTTGCTGTGCTCTGGGTGGTCCACATAAGTAGGGAATGCATCAGCGGTTAAGTTCCCTTTAACTGTGAGAATATAAAGGTTGTCATCATTTCATCATCTGAAACAGATCATTTCAATATATTTAACATTTCAGGGACAAGCTGAAGAGAAGAAATCATACGCATTCTTTGTCTTTTTTTTTTTTTGTCTTTTTGGGATCTCGCTGGTCTGAGGTTGATTTTGAGTGCACACCAGATCTCTGATGGTATTATGGTGCCATAGTGAGGGGCAGTGAATGCAGTGAGTGATGACATTTTAAACGAGCATTTAGACATCAGAATTTATGCAAGTTCACTGTTTTTATCACAGAACAAAATTCCTGCTCTTTTTAAGCTTTTAGGGTCGATTAACAGAAGGACGAAATGAGTTGATCATGAGTGGAAAAGGGCATCATGTATCTGTTGCATTATTCATGTTTGTTTTCCAGAGTCTATTGTAATGCACAGACATTCTTCATAATAAAAGAAATAAACGCTGTCATGTCTCCTTTCATGTTGGATGAGCATAACATGGCATAGGTGCATAGCATTTAGAAATAGTTGAAATAACATCTTGTAGGGATTTTTACATGTCTAACAGGAACTCAGAGGTATACATAGACTCAGTATGTGCCCTACAATCAGTTTCCTGGAATGAGGCAACAGCTGGGGAATTCACCTCTAATGCATAGGTTTCATTTTCACACGAAAAATCTGATTTTACTGCTCCCACATCCTTCAGTTAAATCTTGTGTTCAGGTGAATGACGAGTGACATGTCCTGCAAATTTAAAATTTTTGAAATTATAAAAACCTTAAAAATGTTTTTATGAAGTATTTATAAAGTATTTATGTAGTTTATATTCATAAACTCAAATGTCAGGCAGCTCAGCAGAGATGTCCCATTTAGTTTTCATTGTGTGTTACGGACATTTGTCACAGATCAAGAATACTTTGTTATGCAAATTACACTTCTCTGCACAATATTTCTAAAAAAAAAACCTTCAAAGTGTAGGCCTTCAGCAGTGGTTCTTTGAAATCCTGCAGTAAAATGTCATCTTAATAACAGAAGTGCATTTGAATCCTCAAGTGCCACTAAATGCGTCAGCCTCTGTCTAATTTGAATGCATTTGTTTTCAAATGTAATTTAATATTTAGCTTGTTGCTGAATGAATCACCTGTTATCTGGACTTTTCATAACCATAATCCAGTTTCAGGATAATTTCCTCTCACGCCTACGCCATGTAGAACTGTAAGATATTAACTCCCACTGTTGAAGTTTTACATCTCAGTTTTTCATGATTGCAGACATGCCTTCGTAACTTTGAAGGATCTGAACAAGCAGGGTGCATCTTTACACCTCATTCTCTAACTAATGACAGTTTCTCACCATGACTGGAATCTTTATGTGCCAGTTACATGTTTGCAGATTGTTCCCAGGATAGTGACTCACCTCTTCTTCTGTGCTGGATTCACAATATTTTCTCCACACGCTCTCATTTACATTGTGCTGCCCTCACCTCAACCTCGAGTGTTTATGTCAGTGAAAGTCTGAAATGAATAGTTGGGGATTTTCTCACTCTTATGAACGCTGTTTTTGCTCATCGTCTTCACATTTGTTGTCAGCTGCATTAGACATAATAACTGTCTGCAAAAACATATTGTCACAATGCCATGGAATTTAAAATACGTTTCCAATAAAACCTCAAGTATGACATAAACAGTATGTTATCACAGAAGTTCAGATGTCACCACACACCTGACCACTGCCAGTTACTTTCTGTATTTCTCAGCAGTGCGTCATTGCGTTTAATTGTGTTTTACGTTTAAGCAGTGGAGAACTTCTGATCTAATGTTTTATTTCTTCATGAAATAATCACAGGCAACAATGGAGTATCATTTACATGTGTGTTTTAGAAGACCTTATTTCTGTTCATGTGGGAGCTGTTTAATATCACATTTCAGCCCTATAGGTCACCTTAACAATCACAATTTCTCAAAAAGCAAAACAAAAACTTGTTTTGTATCAATCAAAGGCAAAAAAATAAAGAAAAAAAATCCCTCTGAGATTTGGACAGTTTGTAGATATTTGGTTATTTTGACATTTAAATGTTAATCATTTTGAAATGTCACACTCTATCCGCAACAGATGGTGGAATAGGGCATCCCCTTTTCAAACAGATCAAAAACATGCGGAGGAGATGTGGATAGTGTCGAGTGCAGCTTCATCACTCAACTGTGTTTTTATCACGAGATCTGCGTGACTGTGTGAGTGTGGGACAGCCAAAGGAAAATGGAGGGAAAATACAATAAGTTCTGAATGTGGCCTCGTGACAAAATGTGAGAAAAAAAGTTATTATCAGATATGAAATTGAGTTAAAAGCAACTACACCCCGATGTTTTCCAGAGACTCCAGTTTTTGCCATAAATGACAAAGTTTGAAGGCAACTCCCTCTGAGTCATAACTGACAGTAGAGAAACAGATGACCACCTTTTCTGTAACTCATTTCTAGTGGAAAAAAACTGCTTCTGCATTGTCCTGGCATTTTATTTTAAACAATATCTTTCAGGCAATAGCCAGCAGGAACTATTTTAAAGAAGCAGTGCTTCCCCTCTTCTCTAAAATGTAAAGTCTTCAACCTCCGCAGCTACCAGGCTGTCTCGAAACTTTCGTTTACCAACATGTGAGGTTTTAGAGAATAAAGTAAAAAAAAAAAAAAAAAAGTAAAGTTCATTTTAACACAAAGCAATCCTATTTCATCAGCAAATCTCTTCTGTCTTTTCATTTTAACCTTTTAGGTTAAAAACTGGCGGTTTTATTTACTATCTCTCATTCCTGTTAAGGTTTAAAGTTTTAATTTCATTTCAAACGACATGGTGGACATTATGTATGTGCTGGAATGATGTAGGTGAAGAGGGTGAAGATTTTCATTTCATTGTGTTTTGCGGCAATAATTGGAAATTGCAAGTGTCTCTTGTCCTTGTTGTGCCACCATAATTTTAGTTGCAACATGACATGAGCGGTGTTAGTCGTGGTTAGAAGTGCAACAGAGGTGCCAGCAAAGCCCTGCTTGGTGTAAAGTTGGCGTAAATTTGCTGTGAAATAAAAGTGCTGCTATAACTAATGCTGTAATAATACTGACAACAAGCCCTCCTCTTGTTTTATTTTAACATCCTGAAGACTCTCAAAATAAATAAAGGAAGCAGCATGCTTTCAATATGTTAATTCATTATGGTATCTGATACTTCATGTCATACTTCTCAGAAGATATTTAGTGACTTTTTTAAGTTGTTCCTGCTGACATACAGTGCAGTGCACACTCGTTTAAACACAAAATTCATTTCCACACCGACCAAGCAGCACACATTTTTACATGAAAATATAGCCAAAGACAAAAGTCATCAGATAATAGTCTATATCAGTATCTAAGTCTGTAATTAGCCGGATCCATGAATTATTTGATGCTTCCTAAAGTACTGACATGACAGCAAGAGGTTAAAATTAAATTCCTAAAATACACTGCTTTGAAAATGTAGACTTGTGGAAAATACTATTCCCATATTTAGACACATTTAGGCCTTTATTTGGGCATTGGTCAAATGTTTGTTTCACTTCCCCAAATTCAGTAATTTGAGTCCAGTCTGAAGGTCACCAAACTTTAATCACTATAACAACAGATTCAGTTATTTTAAAGTGGAAACTGTATGTAAGAAATGTTCATATATTCTTATTAGTCATCTCTCACATGTATTAATATCACACACAATGTGTGGTAACACTTTCAAAAGAAATGAAGACGTTGCAGGTCCATATGTTGCAAACAGCACTGTACATAACACACCAACTTCCTTTCTCTCACGTACATTAACATATTTATTATCTGAGAATAAATCAACTACATTATTGGCCAAGTAAAATCAAAGCCTCCAAATGAAGGGTTTTACTATTTAAACACAGCTGGTGTTTATAGCCTGAAACCCAGGAGGTGAAACAGAGAACAGATTGTGAGACTTGCATGAAAAAAAAAAAACTCAGTTTCCCAGACTCATTTGCTGCAGACCGATGAACCGACCAATGAAACTGCTCGGTGGAGACACCTTCCTATTTGGTGGTGTGAAGTTGAAGAGGGCGCTGCATGAAGTATTGTCACAACACACTGCCAAGAGACTAGAAGACAACTTCTGGAAATGGGTGAGAATCTCTTTATCTTTACTGAAGCCAAATACTATTCACACTTACTGTTTTGTATTCAATGAGGTTAAGTGCTGTATAGTTTTATTTATAGTTAACTTTTATATCAATATCAACACTTTAAATAAGCTAATTTACAAAGTGTAGTACAAAAGTGTTTTTTGTGTAAGTAAATTCATGTACATTACACTCATTCGTGAATTCATCTAATTGTTTGGTTTAAAGCACAAAAACCATTGTAACATTTAATTTATCCATCTGTCTTGAGCAAGTAGTAGTATTTTGACTGAGATCAATATCTGGTAAAAAAAAAAAAAAAAAGGCACTAAAACCCTTAGCACAAGAAACTGTGCACGTTCAAAAGTGCTGAAGAAACAGTGCAACATGGCAAAAATATTTCTTCAACAACTAGAAATGGAGAAGTTAGACGCTACTGAAAGCAGAATTAAAGGTTCAAGCCACAGCACAGGAAACAAGTGATCTCAAAAGAGAAGCATATTGGTTTTGCACACAAATGATATCACTGTGGGTGGAGGGCTACGAGGTTTTGAGCTGACACTTTGCGAGGAATGGCATTTCATTCTCAGAATTACATTTCATTCCCAGAGCTTGGGACTTTTTTGTATTTGTGGTTTGTTTTTCTGGTAAAATGCGTAAACTTGGTTGTGAATATTGAGGCACAAAAATAAAAAACACAGAATTTCTCAATATCTCATATTCCACTCTCGGCAGTATTAGTAGCGTCAGTAGTGTTTCTGAGCTCCTCTTCCTTTGTGTTTACTGAAATACGCAGAATAATAGGAAGTTATGCTTCACCTTGCACTTTATTGCCCGAGATGATCTCACAGTTTCCAAATAATGCCGTTTATGTGTTACAATATCATACAGTGCATCATACAGGCGGTTTTGTTCATGAGCAGGAAGTGGTTTTGCAACCTGTGGTTTTATATCAGGCTCAGTTGAGAATTTGTTCTACAGATTTCTGTATGCGGATCAATCATCTGACCATTGCGCAAATCTGCCCCTATTCCCATCAGTTTTCACGCTCATGAGAACATATTTTAATGGGTTTAGATTTTGAATGTCTGCACATTTATGTTATTTTTTTATTTTTTTTATTTTTTTATCTAAAGTAAATGTCATCAAGATATGCTCAGTCCATTGACGGTTGTTTTTTATATTCAAATGAGTCACTCCACTCTTTTGGAGTAAAATGGTTAATGCCTTCTCTTACGTCTGAAGCTCAAGAGGACCAGAGTGAGACGTCACAACAAACCGCAGCCAGTGATGAAGAGAAGGGGACGGACAACCAGGTACTCACCTCAGTCACTGCTGATAAAAATGTCAGTTGGCCTTCTGACAGCACTCTGGGCAATTTCCATCAGTTACAGTTAATCAGTGACTACAGACATGACTATTCTCAGCCAGTTACACGCAATGTTTTCATTTCCCTTTTTTAGTGAATTTGAGATAGCAGCGAATTTGCGATGTGCTGATTGTGTTTGTACAGTCGTTTCATCTTGATGGGTGATGCTTGCGAAATGACTTACAAGGAATGAGTGATTCTCGCGCAGTATTGCTGAGAGGGCTACAAACACACACGCACGTCTCACCCAGAAAGGCACACCACAATATTTCATTGCACATACAGAAACTGCAGGAGGTCCTCAAAGCCACTATTCTGGTAACTGAAATGAGAGCTACAATATGAGAAACATAAATTAGCTCATCAAATTTCCAAAGCTGATGTTAGCTGAAAGCCTGGTGGTTTCTGTGGTGACTTCTGGCCTGCCGATTGCATCAATCCAGCACGCCACTGACAGTCATTGTGAGAATCACATATCAACACACTGACATCAACATCACCCACACGGTTTTCCAGAAAATTTCATCTAGTGGAAATCAACCGAATGTTTCACAATGATATTCTGGTGTAGAGTGAGCTCTGCAGCGAAAGGGGCGACAGTGTGCGGCTTCGAGTGCAGACGTTTCCTGTAGGCAGCCATTGATGCACGCACCTGAAAGTTTTGTGAATCACATCTGAAAACGAGGACTGAAAGTTAAAGGGCCCTGCGTGAACACCGGTGAATTTTAGGAAAGATCCCAAGCCAAAAAAAAAAAAAAAAGTTAGTATATTAAATTGTTTGCTGCCTTCTCACCTTTTTACACATTTTCCAGGTTTATCCACCGTTTCAGTTTGTGGATTGTGGCGCTTTCAGACATCCTCTTTTTCTTTTCTTTAATGAAAACATAATATCTGCTTTGGGAAAATATATAGAGAATAACAGTCCCAGTCAGAGCAGTTGGCTGGGAAGTGTGTGGAGCCGCTGAACTGTGACTCAGTCGGGGCTATCTTGGTAAGAGGCCTGCACCTTCACTATTACTCACTCAAGAGGCCTACTTCTCGGAACCAGGAACCACATAGAGGAACTTGATTCAATATGAAACCACGTTGAGCCGTTTTGTTGTACAATGACTGCCACTGAAATAAAGCAGCTCCTGTGTTTGGTGATTAAAAGTAAAACGTTGACATTGTCCGCTGTGGTCTCTCTTGACATCCAATCTGTCGGAATTGATTGACGCAGCAGCGATATGAGATTTCACATTTAAATACCTGCCGTGAAATATCGTAATCTACGATTTCACAGCAATGACACGGGGAAGCACACCGGCACTTGCGCTGTTGGAGCCGATGTTCACATGGAATATTGTCAGAGTGAAAACACAGAAACTCAACAGTTTCTCTCTCAGAGTCTTCAGCGTTTCATACTTCTCTTCTTGAAATCTCTCCAACGGATGATTTTAACTCTGCCTGCCTTCACTGTTTCATTTCTCCTTTCTTGCAAACCACAAATAGTGACATTGTCAATTTCTTGTACTGGAGTTCTGGGTAGTCCTGGTTAATACACTTTCATGGTATTTTAAAAACCCTATTCAAAGTAACTGACGCTCATTTTGCAAGAAACCAGCAAACATGCAACCACTTATTATGTGGATATTACACAGAAGTTCTCTTTATTCAAAGCCTGGTTTCTCCTCAGTCGCCACTGATATATATTTTATACTTTAAATGTATACTTTATTTCTGTACTTTATGTTTCAATTCCTTCTTTTGGCTTATGTTTGTTTTTCAAAGTGACATTTGTGATACCAGTGACAGACAACTCCAGACCAAAAACCCCACAAGTCTGCTGCTTTCTCTCCAGACAGGATGTGTAGCGGTTATCTATTGAAAGTAGCGGTAAAACCCTACTCTCTGATTTTGACGTTTCATTTCAACATTCGCGTCCCATGAGATGACTCTGTGTGTCGTTTTTTCCCATCTGTGATAATACCATCAACTGTAAAACCGGTTTCCATATTAGCTCAGTGGCCCGCATCGCATTTACAGGAGCTGCTCGAATCTGATTCAAAACAGGCCCGATGATGTTCTCACCATGCATCTGTTTCCTCCACGTTACAGGGTTCTCCCTCCGTCATTGAGATTCATGACTCAATGACTGAATGCGAGGAAGAGGCGAGGCCAGGCCCGGTGCAGATGGAGGAGAAGTCATTTGTGTCAAGCCTGCACTCTTTCATGAAGGACAGAGGAACGCCCATAGAAAGGATCCCACATCTGGGCTTCAAGCAGAGTGAGTTGGTGTTCACTAGCACTGCACTCTTGAATGGACCAAGTGATCACATGCAATTTGAATGAAAATAATTAGGTTCTCGCGTGTGTTTCTTTCCATTTGCAGTTGATCTCTGGAAGATCTACAAAGCCGTGGAGAAACTCGGGGGCTATGATTCAGTGAGTTCTTTCAGGCGCTCATTTAACATCTCCTCACGGCCCTTTGGCTGATGCAATGAGCCTCAGTGTTTGCAAATTTCTCAGTGGAAAGTGAGCTATAGGTCAGGTGCTGTAACGTGGTGGTTTCTACCACACCAGAGGACATTTATGCTGCCGAGCTCTCAATGTATCATCACGCAGACTGTGTCTGTTGTCTTTGATGTTGACACCGTGTGACAAGCTCTGAGAGTGCGACACACTCAAATGGCACCAGAGCACGACTGGGACTCTGAGCACTGATGACCCTCACCACCACCACCAAAACCTGCACCACTGTTACTGCCACTGGCTCCAAAGGTGTAAACGCAAAACAAACCGCCTACATACAAGAATGCATGAAGTTAAAAATGAAAGCTTCTTTCAGTTCTAAAAACCAGCAGAGATGGCATTTAACCAGCCACCTCCCTTCCCCAAAAAATGTTCTTACGCTAGACATGAAAGCTGCACCTGAGCAGCTGTTGCAAGTTGGACCAGAAATCACACTGTCTTAAGTCTGAGTAAACGATAGATGGCTGCACTTTACTGCACCTTATGGCACCGACGCTGACAGTAGCCAGGTGCTGTGTCTCACCATCAAGAGTAATTTTGGGGTTTGGTCCTTTGCTCGAGGACACTTTGACATGTGGATGAACCACCAACATTGTGATTAGTGGACGACACACTGTGCAGTTGAATAATTTGCAACTAGATGAGCTTAGTACAAGATTCAAGATAATCTGATCACTGCACTTTCTTCCCTGTGGAAAATGCACATTTATAAAGCAGCACAAAGAGAGATGATCATTTGCTCATTTTAGTGCCCCCTGGTGGAAGTCACAACGCAAGCATTCCTTTAGTTTGTGATGTGGGAGGAAACCATGAGCATGTTTGGTTGGATGTGTCACAGGTTAATAATTATTGTGGACATACCTTAAATGTGCACTCCCCCCCCCCCCCCTCCACTGTGCTATCCAACAGGTGACGGCACGGCGTCTTTGGAAGAAAGTCTATGACGAGCTGGGAGGAAGTCCAGGTAGCACCAGCGCTGCTACTTGCACTCGCAGGCACTACGAGAAGTGAGGATGATTCTGTTTCCAGGCTGAGCTGTCAGTTCAATCGCCTTGTCAACCAATTCGTAATCAGAAATGTGTTTCTCCAGGCTGGTGCTGCCCTTTGAAAGACACGTTAAAGGTGAGGAGGACAAACCACTGCCTCCAAGCAAACCACGGAAGCCATATAAGAGAAATTTGGATGGCAAAGTCCACAAGGCTGAGAGGAAAAGGAAGAGGACTCAGTCGGATAGAGAGATGGATTCTGAGGTGAAATACTATGTCAGTTAAAATGTCTCAAAAAGAGGTAGAAGCGCACAATGTGTCTTAAAATATCCCCTTGTATTATTATCACACAGAGAAGTCCAGAGGCTGCCTGTCAAAGTGAAGCAGTGATACACCCTCACTCCGCTCTCTGGGCCCCCACCTCCGACAGACACCATGCAGACTGCTCTCAGCCAAGCAGAGCCCCCACCAGTCTTTGCACCTCCGTCTACGCCCGCCTTGTCCAGGTTCCCACATCCAACCACTGGAATGCTCACGTCCCGTCTGCTGCCAGCGAGGTCATATCCCCTCTGGAGAAAAAAAAGCGCATGGCTCAGGCGAGCCTTAAGTTGCCCCTCAGTCCTCAGAGCGAGGATAAAGAAAGGCCCTCCGTCATTCACTGCTCCCAGTCTCCGGCGCGGGCTTCTTCCAGCCAGAACTGCAACTCCTCTGAAGGCTCCCCGCTCCCTTTATCCTCTTCGTCTTCTCGCAGCCCTTCCCCTTACTCTGTGTCATCGGAGGACAGTCTAGCAGGGAATGAAGATAAACCTGCATCAAGCTCTGAACTCCCCCCAAACTGTTCCAGCTCTGCGAAAAATACAGCTGGCTGTGGAGAGGAGAGCAAGTCTGTGAGCTGTAGTCAGACATCTAAAGACCCTGCAGGACAGAACAAAGATGTTTCTCATTCCAGCTCCCAATCTGCAAACCCTATCACAAGCCAGATTAAAGACTCAGCCTGGAAGCCAATCTACAGCAAGTATTTCCCCCAATATTTACCCCCATCTGACTGGGCTCCAACAGCTAACTCTAGTTTCACCAAAGTTATTCCAAAATCTATGCCGCTTCCACGGCCCGCTCCTATTTGGCCAAGTTTTAAGACTCACCAGGGCAGGTCGATACAGCAGGACGACCACCTGGTTTGTGGAAAGAAGCTGAGCAACAGTGCTCCGTGGCTTTATCCGACAGAGAAGAGGGAGAAATCCAGGACAATGCTACAAAAGGTTCCTCCCGCTCAGCAGAGTCTGTCCCACTCGGCCGCCTGCCTGCCGGTGCCGTGCGTCATGTCCTACGACAAATCAGGGAGAGACTCTCGGCACCAGCCTCCACTGCACCCTGCATTTCTCCCCCACAGAATGAGACTACCTCAGTCTCAGCTAATGTACCGTCACGTCCCGATGAGTCCAGCTCACTCTGCTCTCATCGGGTATCCATACCCCTACTCCATTCCTCTGTTAAACCCCCAAACTGGATACCCCCTACCTGCCGCCAATCCCATTTATTCACACAAGCTGTGATCTTTTGTATTTTAACTCCAGACTTCAGGATTAATAACGGTAATCATAAAGTAGCCTTGAAGCTTAAACATGGAATAAGTATGCAACCGCACAGGTAGTTTCCCTGGATCCACACGTAGGCATTCCCCCACTGTGGGAAGTTACTGGTTACTGTGAACGGCTGACTGACACTGCACTGACCTTGTGTAAGCAAAACCAACTTATAGTGAAGGGAAATGAAGTCACTGCAGAGATGGTGAGAGATATCAAAAAGGGTAACTGTGAAGCAGGTCTAATCATGCAAGTCCATCAAAGTGGCGGTTTATTTTTAAACTTACAGCAGAACTGTGAAAAAGGCATTCAGAAACCATACGTATTTTTTTTTTTTTGATAACAGTTGTTTAATTTAATGAACAATGAGCAAGAGAACTACACCAGTGCCTGTTGATAATCTATAACATGTTCATTTGTAAAGTGATCAAATTAAAATGTCTGTTGTTTTTATAACAGACATAAAAACTTATTGTTTTGTTGTCACTTTAAGCCATTACAACTATTGAGAAAGAACTATGCAAATAAATTGTAATGGCAAATCTTTATGATTATGACAAACGCACAGAGCAGGGTTTAAACACATCGAGTGAAATTAAATATAGAATCTAATTCCATAAAAATTCTTGCATATTTGTTCTCACTTGCACAGTGTTATGCTTTGTGTTGAAAAGAAGGAAATACCATCCTGTGATGCGAAGTCTGTTGAACAAACTGATGCTGTAAAAAATGTACATACTGCATGTCGATGTTGAATGTGTTCAGAGTGTTCAGAGGTAAAATATGCAGATCGATTCTAACTTCAAATGTATTTAAGCCAAAGTAAGTAAATGATTATCAATTAAAATGTAAAAAATTTAAATCTTTGGTCTTCTGTTATTAATTACAAAGATGTTGCTGATTTCTCCACTCAGGATATTTCACTATAACAATATTACTTTTGATATGAAGTGTTTTCTTTCAGTTCTTTGTTTGTTTGATTTATAAATCAATTTGTTCATCATTTGAATTTTGTAAAATTAGTGTAGTGGATGTTGTAGTAGATGTTCAATTTGCCTCTTGATTTTTGAGTGAGTGGCAACATCAGAGTTATTCTGGTGATTTTATGTCATATCATATTCTTTTTTTCAAAAAATATGACAAAACAAAACTAACTTTTTCTAAATGAACTTAGAATCGTCCCAAAACTCACAGCTAACATAAAAGCTTGGCAGCACTGCAACAACTCTTTCTAAGCACAACGGTAAGAAGATAGTATGCACTACTACATGGCACAAAAGTGACCACAGTACCACAGCGGATGCAAGCTCATTACTGGTGAAAATAAGCATGAATTCTGAGGCAAGAGCAGTGGGGAGGAAAGAAAAAGAGGAAATTAGACAAATGAGATTCTGCTGCAGGCCACAATGTGGTCTGAGAAAAGACAGCTGGAACAAACGAAGCAAATTATGACATTACTGTTAAACTCACACTAGCTGATGGAGCGACGCAGAAAGAGAGGCACAATGGTGCAGAGCAGACATGGCCTGTTCCCTTTAGCAATCTCTCTGGAAACCGCCTTCAACGTTATGAAACCAGAGATGTTTTTTTCTTTCTCTCTCTCTCTCCCTCTCCCTCTCTCTCTGTCAGTGTGTGTGTGAATACTCCCATTATTTTCTGCTGTGTTCATCAGCTATAGACTATACACACTTGGATATCCCACTGCCTGCAGCTACTTTGTAATAATCTGTGCCATTTGAATAATATTTCAAGAGCACTTTTTGATGCAATGCAAATGATTTCTGTAAAAAATGAATTTGCATGTATTTCCATCAGACTCATTACATTACACTGCATCATTACACTTACAGAACAGGATATAAAGTGTATGTTCTTGAGTAATTCTGAAATAGAGTATAATGTGTTGGCCATATCTGTTCTTGAAACACTTAGTATAGTCTAAAATATCCCTGAGTTTAGGCTGTCAGGACGCAATGATCAAAGTCAGGCTTAAAATCTCACTAGATACAGTCGATTAAGCAAGTGCTTACACCAGTCATGATAGAAAATCTGCGTCTGACATACAGAAAGTATAGAATCTGATTGTGTGACCCATTCATAGGTGGCACAAACACTCACCAGTCTGACAGGAAGCTTGCCTTGCAGGCCTCATGAAGGGATAAAATAAACACCATGTAAGTCTCGCGAGAAGAGCTGCAGTGGCGCGAACAAACAAGGAGTTTCTCCGGTGAACTGATGCGGCTGAGTTGTCTTTGTTGTTGTTGTCTTTTCCTGTAACATTTTCAGCATTATTACCGTTTTAATCGCTTCAGATCTTAGTTTAAAAGTCAAACATACCGTTTGGCTCGGTTGAGGTCAGTGTTTTCTCAAGTCGCTCCGTAAAGACAAAGTATGTCGGACGTTTTGTCTGATGAGGGCAGCGACACGAACCATGACGACAGCCAGGAGGACGTGATGACGCCGGCCGAGCTCATCAACAGGCTCGAGGAGGTGAGCTGCTGTTTTACTCTCTCACACCGAAACACTAACTGCGTGCGGACACATCGACCTGTCCGCAGTGTTGTCCTCACGGTTGTGCTCCCCGCCCGCAGGCCTGGATGAACGAGAAGTTTTCCCCGGAGCTGCTGGAGAACAAGTCGGAGGTGGTGGAGTGTGTGATGGAGCAGCTGACTCACATGGTAACCTCACACACACACACACACCTGAGGACACCTGTCTGCTGTGTGTTCACTCACTGCATGTAAAAGTCTAAGTTCTAAATCTAAGTTTTATTTGAATTGGTTATGTGGTGCTATATTAAGGTGGGTGTGACATCATGATTGACAGCTGTAGTCACCTGCAAACATCCTTTTAGTAACTTAATGTAGAAAAGAAACATCAGCAGGAAGTGTGAATTTAACTTTAACAGCTGCTGGTAGTTAATAATTACTGATTACCAATCCAGATGAGCAGGGCCTCGATACAGGCTCCATCCTCACCACTGCGCAGACTCTGGCTCCAACATGGCGACTCCTTTATCTGGGATGTTTTGGCTTTTTAGGATCTTACTTTCCGTCATCTTTATTTATGCAGTCAGTGGAGTCCAGCTACCTGCACGCATAAATGTCAACCAGCTAAACAGGATAGGTGTTCAGTTTCTGAGTGCGTGGCAACATCAGAGTTTTATGTTTATTTTTTATGGGGGAGTTTTTCCATCATGGACAAATGGGCACCGTTTAAATGAGAAGGTCAGCCATGAAAAAGAGAACAAAGAATACAATCTGATAACAAAACAGCAGAACAATCCTTTATTTTTCAGTGACCAGTTTACCTCTAAGCACAGCTGCTCAAGTGCAATTTTTCCAAAGTAAAACCAACTTTTTCTAAATGAACTCAGTCGCCCCACAACTATGAGATATCATAAAAGCATTGCGGCACTAAAACAACTGTTCCTAAGGCTGTAAGGCATCCTCCGTTTTCACGACTAAGTCATTAAACTGCAGTTTAGTTTCTGCTGGCAGTGTGGGAAACTGCTCGTATAATTTTAGTGTTATCTGTTAATGGATTAGTGCTGATGCATTAATGTGTAAGCAGCATTTTAATTTGGTATCTGACAAAGTTGGAGCTGATATGAAACACTGTATATTCTGTTGGGCAGTACAGTAATTATAATGTATAATATTTCTCTATGAAATGTGGTGGAGTGGAGATCTAAAGGGAGTGAAATTATGAGTCGAGTAATATACTGCAAAATGTGACTCGCCTACGAGCTACAGTTGAGTCAGGCACATCCCACCTCTTAATTATTTAGTTTCTGAATATTAGAATAAGCTAAAAACATTCCACAGAGCTCCAAGCGACACTTTTTAAATAGTTCATTTTGCTCAAGGAGCTGTCCAAATCACCAAAACATCCACAATAATATAAAACTTCAAATAGTTCAAACCTACTTCAATTTTTCACATTTTAGATGTTTGGCTAGATGATCATTTGTGCTACAAAGTATTAATCAGTTATTCATAGATTATAATCAGTTAATTCTTTAAGCAGTAGTTGGATGTATCATCAGGCAAACGTGCTCACTTTAAAAACCAGGAGACCTGCTCACTTTACATTCATTAAGGCCTTGACAAATAAACACTTTTTGTTGTTGCTTGAATGATAATGATATGCACAAGTGACTCAATAAGAAGCCCCTACAATGAGTCTTGGAGTCTGGATTGATCAGATAAACTATTTTGAAGCTGTTGCATATCAGCGTTACCTAGATAGCCGTACTGCTGTTTGATCACCAGATCCAGCTGTGAAGACCGAAGTGGATCTACTCACTTACCCATTCGTTCAGTCAGATAAATGGTCCACAGTCACTTTCTAAAATATTCCAAATGTGTCGCTTTTCTGGTCATTGTACGTCACCCTGAATAAGACAAAAGTTCATTCTGACAGTGTCCTGACCTTTGTTCTCTAACAGGAAGCCAACCTGCAGCGGGTAAAGAAAGGTGACGCGAAGGCCAGCATTCATCGCATGGAAATTGACAGGATCCGCTTTGTGCTCAGCAGCTACCTGCGCTCTCGTCTGCAGAAGGTCAGCCAGGCCAACAAAACAGCATGCAAAGTGAAGCTCTCTCACCCTGTGCCTTTTTTCCAGTTTTTAAAAATGTATTTATTTATTTTGAATGTGTGTGTAGATTGAAAAGTTTTTCCCACATGTCCTGGAGAGAGAAAAGTCTCGAGGTGAGGGAGATCCTTCACTGCTATCACCTGAGGAGTTTGCCTTTGCCAAAGAGTAAGTATAGCGGACACAGTCTGAGTTGTTGGTTGTTTAAATTGCTACTGTTTTTATGATGCTTGGGGTAAAAACACATGTTCACATGGCATACAGGTACTATGCCAACACAGAAACCTACCTGAAGGCTGTAGCACTGAAGCGCATGCCCCCTAACCTGCAGACGGTGGACTTACTCAAAGCAGGTAAAATCTCTTTTATTGTCTCTATTTTAGCTCATTGGCTCTCTGGCTGACAGATCGTGGCATTTGCACTGACATTTTCACTGACCGTCGCTTAAATCCCGTGTTTTCCAATGTAATCCCAGTGCCTGAGCCCTGCTTGGACTCCTTCATCTTCCTGCGGGTGAAGGAGAGACAGGAAAACATCTTGGTGGAGCCTGAAACCGACGATCAGAGGTACGTTTCATCCACATTTCACCTGAATGGCTGTCACTGTTAACAAACCCCCACTAGGTGGCAACGTTACCTTTTACTGTTCAGTATTTTTCTGCATTGACGCTGCGTGAACTGATAATATGCTCTGTCTCCTCTGTAGAGAGTATGTTGTGGATCTGGAAGAGGGCTCTCAGCATCTAATGCGGTATCGAACTATAGCACCACTCGTTTCAAGCGGAGCCGTGCAGTTAATTTGAAGGTCTTGGTACGTGACAACTGCGTCGACTGTGTCATCTTTCTCGTGAACTCAACGCTGCCCTCACACCCTTTTGTACAGACATCTGTTAGTTTATTTCTGCAGATCTTACATAAGCAACCGCTTTGCAGTGACATCTGGATTTATTTTTAGCTGTCTTTTTCACAGTGTTCATTGTCTCTTGGCAACTGATTACGGAAGAAAAGTTTTGTCTCTAAAGAACCGTAATGTGTTTACAATACAGTAGATATGTAATTTCACTGAACTTTAGTTAACAGGGCTGTGTGATATGGCAACATATATGATGTGACCAGAGAATATGCTTAATTATGTTGTGTTGCAAATCACACTTTTTATGGTCAATCTGAATGAAGGCAAAAAAAAAAACTAATGCAAAGGCGAGGGATTGTGTCACAACAGAGTAATTCTGAACAGAAGAACGACTGTATCCAGCCATACAAAACAAGGATCAAAGGTGTGACATAACTACCAAAGAGTATGTCAGACAGGAGAACCAATAATGACAAAAGTAGTGGTCAAAGTAGTAATATTGATTTAAGGTGTGGTGATTGATTGATGAAGTAAACTTACGCATTGGGAAATATGCAAGAAAACATTCCACCTTAAAAGTTACTGGTAGCTCTCAGCCTTTCAGCAGCACATGACTCAAACACATTTTTCTCCAGTTTTTAACTAGCTAACATTAACTTGTGTTGTCAGTTATTGTTGACTGATGTCTATAAAGTTGTCACCAGAAGAACTACATCCTGCAGAAGATGTGCTATATGTGTCATATAGCACAGCCCTATTAGTTAATAACTAAATGCAGCTAACACATATTCATCTTTATGTTACAGCTGGCTGTGTTGGTGTGGATGGTTTTGACTCCAGGAGGTCAGAAAATGAGCCACGGCTCATTTTTGTAACATAACAATAAAGAGGGAGGTGCATCCGAACCTGCAGAGATTACATATGAAACTGCACCCAGCTTTCAGGATTACAGCGACAGACACAGGCATTTGTAGCACCGTGTCTACAAGCCATCGCTGATGCTTTATGAACTGCTCGCTGAAGACTGAACCTCGTTCACCAGAGCAGCCTTCGCAGTGCTGCTGTGTTATTTTTGGATCTTTTTAATCATGTCACAACACAAGTTTGGTTACATAATTAAAATGTATTCTGCCACGTTAGTAAATACAAGTTTATGGGGCCTGCAAATTTATCGTCCATCCTGCTATTTTATCCAAATGACTCACATCTTTGGCCTTTTTCCTCTGCTGCTCAATAACAAACATCAAATGACCTGAAGGTGAAATTTCATCACTTCACTTGGCATCACAGTGCTTACCATCACAAGGTGCATGTGTGTTTGAGAGAACGTTGTTAGATTTGATTGCAGAGTTTTTAATGGCATTTATACTTAAATGAACATCCATCACTGTCATTATAAATAACAGAAATGCTGTTAATATTCAGAATATGTCTGTGCCTCTCTTCACCTTAAAATCCAGGATTATTTGTTATACTGCTCTTTTTTCTCTGTGTGCGTGAGTGTGCTTAATTTTACCCTAAAAGTCTTCTCTGAGACATAATTGTTGTAATAGCATTGTTATGTAAGCGGTTCAGAGGGAGCAATCAGTGCTTATTGTTTGCCCTCACACAAATTGCCCAGTAATTGGAATTAATAAGGGACTGAGGGAGAGTGGGCTTTGCCAAACTGAGCTGCGTGTCAACTGACTGTCGTCTTTTGAACACCGAGCTGTCACTGTCAAGCTAGCTAATACGGAGCCGTGTAACCCAGTGTTATTTGGAGATTAGGAATTACACACTGTTTTCATATACAGAGATGATGTAACCAAGTAAAGAATCTAGTTAGATTTGACACGCACATGGACACATTGAGTACATGAACGCTACAGTGTTTGAAAATAGAGTTCTCTGAGACAAGAAAATGCTGCTTTGAGGAGAATAAAATCTTGTGTAAAGTACTGAATGGAAGATTTTGATTTTATTATTTATTAAACATTCTTTTACCTTCATCAGCTTTCTGGACAGTGTCAAACAGTCAAATATTAATCAGCGTAACTCCTTTCATACCAATTCTGTTTCTAAATACTTCTCAGCAAGTGTGGGTCTTATTATGAGTGGTACGCGATTCATGTAAATCGATATGTTCATGTGCACTTGGACTGATTCTTGCATAGCTTTCTCGTCCTGGTGATGGACATGCTGAGACCGGTTTGTAATCCGGCCCTCCTTGCATACGGACTGACTGTGGGGCAGCGATCCTTTCAGGACAGGAGCCAGCTAGCAGGGCCTTTGGATCCAGGCCCAGTTCTCTGTGACTCCTACACATCCCATTGACATGTCTGAGAATAGAGCTCTGGGATGACTGGAATAGTTTCCACAATGCAGCGTCAAATTACATTTAGTGTACCTGCATGTAGCTGATGGCCATGTCAGCACTGGACAACGCACTTATGAGGGGGGACGGAGCAGAAACATTTTACATGAATCGTCAAAGCTAACATGCTGGTACATTAACATGCAAAAGAAGCAGCCCCTAAGTTGGATAGTGTTGCTGTGAATGATCTGAGATGAGCTATGACCACGTCAGAAGAGCACAAAACCATAGAAATGAGCTGATTGGTCAGGAGAGTAGAGAGGGTGGAGTAAACATGGCATCTTAAGTGCTTGTATAAATAGGATCCTGGGCCACATTCTCCTGCGGGTTAGGAGGTGACTAAGACTGCTGACAACTGCTGCTCATGGGAGTTTGTAAGTATGATTTAAAAAATATTCAATACATTTTTTTGTGTAACAACAATTTTTTTTTACAATCTATTGCAATACTGACATTTTTTTTTCAATTTACAAGATCCAACCACACACTGAGGATATATTCCCACCACTCGGCTCCACACTACCATCATGGAGATGTCCAGTACAACGTAAGCGCTGTGTGTGTGGTGCTTAATGTTGCATCATTTCCTCAGTCACGCTTAAAAAGTGATGGTGAATTGTCTCATCTTATGTGATGCATCGCTTAATAATGCACCTCACAACCAATCACTGAAGGCTGAGTCACACTTGTCAGGGAGCGGTCTTAATTGAAATCACTGCTCGTCTCTTGCCAGCGTCCTGCCGATGGTGAGCCTCAGGTCAACGGCTCAGTCAGCCGGACTCGCAGAGATTGCTGTCAGGCTGTGCTTGAACCAAAGTAAACAACTGTGTCCTCATGTGTGGGTTCCCATCCTGAAGCCCCAGCGGCCCTGCATCCGTCCTCCACTTACAGATCAGTTTTCCTCCTCCATCCTGAGCCAAGCCTACCTGACACCCCATCTCCCTTCTTTCTTGGATGACGATGATGACGCTTTGATCCCGATCAAGAACAGACGAGTGGTTTTCGCTGACTCGCGGGGATTGGCCCTAACGGCCGTGCGAGTGTTTTCTGATGAAGAAGAGCAGTCTGACCTTGACCTCCTGCCGTCCCTGCAGGGTTTGGGCAGTATGACGGAAGACGGCTACAGCTGCACCGTCAGCACCTGCTGCCCAGGAACTCAGCTCAAACTGGGCTTCCCGCAGCCTTCTGCAGATTTCCAGGCCTTTCGTGCCAAACTGGCGAAGAGCATGGTCACCCTGGAGAGCTGCAGCGTCACTGAGCACGCCCTCCAAGGTACCGTCCGAGTCCGAAACATCAGCTTCCAGAAGGACGTGCGCGTACGCATCACCTTCGACTCGTGGCAGAGCTACAGAGACGAGCCCTGCGAATACCTGCAGAAGCGCTTCGGAGGACCTCAGACAGACATCTTCGAATTTGAAATTGCCATTCCCAAAGTGCTGGATGCCAAAAGGAAGATCGAATTCTGTTTAAATTACTTACCCGGTGGGCACAGCGAGCCTTTTTGGGACAATAACGGCGGACAGAATTACAGCATTGCTGTGTGTGTGAGCTCGCATCTCTGTCGTGGGAAGAATCTGAGTGAAAGGGCATGACTTACTCAACCTAAACGATCCGTGTTTATGTCACACACAACACAAGCTGCCCCGAGTTACGATGATCTGGATATTTTTTATTATATGTGCAATGTTTTCACTTTCAAATGGTGCTTTCATTTTCATAAATGTAAGATCTTAGTAACTGCTTTGTATAAAATTAAGTCTCAAAACAGGTCTGTTTATGTTGTGTTCCATTTTTTTTCCCAGTTTCCTGTCACATTCTGCTTCAAATGGGTGACCTTTTTTTTTTTTCAGGCCACACACTCCTGTCATGTCCCTTTGGCACACTCATCAGCGCACGCATTACTGTTGTGCACCAGGGAAGGGATCCCTTTCACTTTGGGCATTTGTGGGATTCCCATATAGGTCAGAGATTACTGGGCAGGGACAAACACAAGCCCCACAGCAAGAGAGAGGCTAATCTTAGCCCGGCCCTGTTTATAGAGCTGAGGCTTGCTGTCAGAGACTGATTGCAGGGAACTTTGTGATACCATCTTCCCCATTACCTTCCCCCGAAAAGCCCAACACACTGAATGGCCCTGCTGTCAAAGTGACATTGCACCATAGTTTTCTGCAGTAAAAGCCTGCCGTGCAATATTTAGACACTGAGTCATAAAGAATTACAATAAATTTTATAATCATAACTCTACAAGTAACCTTTTATGAAGTACTGGACTGAAAACTGGAGTTAATATTATATCAGATGTTTGTAAATCTTTTTTTTAAAGACAAAGAAGATCTGGCAGTGACTTTTTTAGAGAAAGCATCACAAGGAGTAGGAATAAGTAAACATTTGTTAGAACCTCTATGATGTTTTAAAAGGGGAAAGGGGCATGATTCTAGCATATGGACTTCCACTGTACACCAAAGTCTCTAAAAGAAAGTACATCAAACTTGTAGTCCAGTAAAAAGAAAGGAAATCAAACAAAATCAGATGGAAAACATGTTAGGTCAAAAAAATCTGAAAGATGAGACACTGGGCAGCTCGGATGACTCAACACATAAGGAGCAGAGATTTTCTCCAGTCTTCTGTCTGTACCTTTAACTTCAGTCATGTTTTGTTCAGCAGTCATGGATGGACGTTTGCTGTATTTCCAGCTGTGATCTTGATGAAGTGCTTCGATTCACACTGTAGAAGTCTTCTATTTAAAACTCACTATTCTAGTCCAGGTGGGAGGGAAGAGGGGCGGCAGCATGCACACACCCCGAGAGGTGAGCTGTTTCTGCTGTGCTCTGACCTACACATGATGGGCTCAACTGTTTTATCTTTGTGCACTCTCAGTATTGTAGGCTCACACACTCCAAAGGTCTGTGCTGCGTCAGCAACACCCCGTCTGACCCCCCCACCCCCCCCACCCCCCCTCAGCGTCCCACACTGATGTTGCACACTTTGCAGCTCGGGTCTTTCTTGGCGTTGGCCGTGGTCAGACTCTTGAGCTGGTGGTGCCCGCTGATCTGCTCCACGGCGCCCTGATCCAAGTGGACCGGCTCTGTGAAGAACACCTCTAGGATGACGTCGCTGGCGTGGCAGTACAGGGGCTCCTCCCCGGGCCTCTGGGGGGCGGCATACGTCAGAAAGGGGTTGGAGGCCAAGTCCAGCACGGGGAGGCGGGTGCGGCAGAAGGTGTCGCCCTCCGAGCCGACGGGGGCCAGCACCAGCACTACATAGTGGTAGGCTGTGTACATACAGTAGAAGTCTGCAAAGTACAGGCTGATGTTGGAGTTCAGCAGGTGCCCGGCGGGGATCTGGAAGCGCAGGGGGCCGTACGGGGAGTCCTTGGGGGGGAGGCCCGTATCAAACTCTGTGTTGCAGCTGAAGAAGACTCCGTGCAGTTTCCCATTGACAGGAGAACCGTGACTCCCACTGCTGTCTTTTAGGGTGGGACGCATCAGGCCTCCGCATTCCCGTCTAATCCAGGAAATAAAGAAAAATATGTTACACTGTAGGGAATAACTAGAAATTGAGAGAAATGTACTTTTTGAGAAAATTGATTGCACTTTTATGTCTGTATTCTAAATAATAAGACTAGTGAGCAGCTGCTTAGCTTAGCTTAGCATAAAGACTGGAAACAGAGGGGAACAGCTAGCCTGGCTCTGTCTGAAGGTAACAAAATCTGCCCATCAGCACCACCACGTGCTAACAGATGGATTTTGTTACCTTGTGGTTACTGTACAGGCACGAGAGTGGTATTGATCTTCTCTTCATCTCATCACAGTCAGCATCAAAACCATTAAAGTGCTCGCTGTTCTCATAATTGCTCTCCAGAACAGCTTCAGATGTACAACAGAGAGAAAAGGGTGCGGCACTGACCTGACGTAGTCAAAGTATTCTGGGTGCTGGTTGCGATAAAACACTGAGAATTTCAGCAGCCTCCCCGCGGAGCCCTTTGCCTTGTCGAGGAGCTGCTGTAGGTGCTCCATGGCGTAGTCTGCAAAGAGCAAAGGAGTTGTGTAACCATCTTTAAAAAAAAGTCAGCACCACTTTGAAATGCAAATGACTACCCGGCGCTCAGACAGAACTTTTGTCATCCTTTCTTTTCTTTTTTTTCTTGCCACTGCAGTTCTTTGTCCTTATTGTGTGTGACTTTGGTTCAGGTTGTCATTCTCTGTATAACACCACCCAGTGTCGCTTTAGGTGTCAGGCGGTGTGTGTGTCATACCCCCAGTGCAGAACTCCACCACCTGGCTCCACTCTGACACCAGGTAGTCACCGTCTGGCTGTCGGAGGGCGGTCTGGACGGCGACGCAGTACTCCGTCCGCGGGCTGAGGAACCAGTGTCCCCTCACCGCCATGGGCAGAGGCACGGCCTTGGCCACCAGCTTGGTTGGCACGTCCTGTAAGATGAAGCAGGGGTGGTGGGATGCTGAGGTTAGGAGCGTGCGTTTTGATTTACATTTCAAAACAAACGGAGATGTAATTGTTAAGTCAGCCGTTCCCCTCCATAAACTTTGCCTTATTAGCATGATATCCCACTTGAAGCCCAAGCTGCTGTAACTAGGATACATCTAATCAAATCAGACGCTTTGTTTTGGCCAAGGCCTCTAAGAAGCACAGCTAATTACCGCGGGCTCAGAGGCCTACATATCCATGGCAACACCTCTGATGCAAGTTTGTTTATGCCACTTTGTGTATCAGAGAGAGAGAGAGAGAGAAGGAGAGAGAGAGAGAGAGAGAGAGAGAGAGAGAGAGAGAGAGAGAGAGCATAGCCTCCATCCAGGAACAACTCAGTCAGTCCTACACCTGCTTTCACTTCACCACGGCACATTTTCAGAAGCTGAATGCCAGCTGCAGCAGTGTAATTTTAGTCAGTGTTTTGCATCTGAGATGAAGGGAGATCATGTTAGGCTTCAGCTACTGGAGCTAAATTTAGACACTGAATTGATCATTTCAAAGCCTGAAACGCTATTAACGAGTGGGCGCTCAAAGTCATAATTTTTCATCTGTTGGAACAATGAAAAGTTTAATGGATCAAAGTGGTGCACTGACCAACAAACCAACCAACCATGCTGTTAGTGTGGCTCAGAATTAGTGAGTAAATGTGTAAATATCACATTAAGTTGAACATGGTAGTGATGCAGTTCATCTGCAGGTCTGTTCTCTGCAGGTGGAAAGTAGTCAGCAGCTAAATACGGTGCAAAGCACCTCCCTCACTGCTTGACATGTGTATTATGTGACGACAAAAACATTTATTTAAAAACAAAATGTTACATCACTGCCTAATGTCTGTGGTGTATGAAATTAGCATAATTTGTTAACATGAAAATGGCTCTGCACTGTGGACCAATTAGTCAGTTTTTGTCCACTTGAAAATGAAACAATGCACAAGTGAGTCATTGGCCTGAAGCTGTTGACTGCACTCATTTTCCTTTTTTCGCCTGTATCGGAAGTGACTGAAAGGGCGCAACCGCTGTTTTTCTGCATTCAGACTGATGCAGAATATCATGAGGCGGCCCGACCCATCTGTTAACACAACAAGACCTCAATAAAATGCACTTTTTTGACTCTCTCACATAGGCCGCCTGCTATTATTTTAACAGGGTGTGCAGTATGAGGAAACCTCTTCAGTCCTGGGGTGAAAATGGAGTGGTGTGAATATGGAATATCAACTCAGAGACGGCACGGCAGGAGACACATTGAGGGGAAAGACAGGTGCATGCAGGGTGAAGACAGAGGAGGTGCTGAGGCGGCGTCAGGATGTCAGACCCTGTGTTTGAAGCGGTTGGGGTCCCTGCTCTCTTTGCGGCTCAGGTCGATGAAGAAGTGCGTGGCCCTGGCGGTGTCCTCGGGGGTCATGTCCCACACGATGCGGAAGGAGTCACAGGTCACCTCACAAATCTGGATGTTGCAGGGGGTGGAGAGAGGGGTGTCCATTTCTGTCATCTGCCATTAAAACCCAGGAGATGAGAGAGGAGAGTTAGACTGGAGTGTAATCTGGGACTGTAATACCAGCGCTGGCAACATCTGGCAAAAGGGATTAAAATGTATCGCTAAGAGCTACAAAGTGGACACTGTACAGCAACTCGGAAACACCTCGGCCGAATGCACCTCAGACAGAATCCAATTGACCTTTCTTTTTGGGATCTGTGTGCGGGTGTTTTCACGGTCCTGCTCTTTTTCTCCCCTCCTCCTCCTCCTGTTTTCTTGCCCTTATCTGACATTTCCCATCATTACACAACGTGATACGCTCCCAGCTGAGTGACTGGCCTGACTCTGTTTTCCCCGTGCATTTCATAATCCACCTACAGCAGTCTCCCAGCAACCACGCATCTGCAGCCCCCCCCATCTCCTCCTGTAAATCGCCAAGGAAGGGGTCACAAACAAAAACACGGCTGCACCCGTCAGCAACATTTTCAACTGAGGGCACACTTTTTAAACACTTTGGCCTCCTCACTGAAGGGCCTGCCATTTATAAGAAAAAATAAAAACAGCTGAGCAGGTCAACTCCTTGCAGCTCAGGGGAAATTTGCCAGCAGCTTTTATATTGTTGGGGCAGGAATAGTGGAGGTTTAAGGAGGCATCAGCAGCGGCTGATGTATGATCATATTTCCTTAGCAGCCCATCAGTGAATCGATCCAGGTCGCTGCACATAGCCTTGAGTGCCAGGTTGGGCCCAATCTGTTGGTCAGCCTGTGTTTGATTAGCTGTCACCTTCCCTCTCATAAACTGATGGTAAGTCTCTGCAGCGTACGCTCCCATGGCCATCTTTCTTTTGCCCTGAGACTTAGCACTCATTCATTCATCCATAGTTTGTTTCTGATTTTCATCCATCTCAAATTTGTTTTCTGCACTCGTCTCCTCCAGTAGTGCTCACTGATATAGCACAAAGCATTTCCGCATCCCAACATCAGCGGAGCACATTTTCCTTATTAAAATCGCTCACACACTGAGCATATGCAAAATCACAGATGTGCCTAAAAATAACCCGGCAGTTCAACACAAACACTCATAACGTGCTCATTTTGTTGTCTGTGTGATCCCACAGATGCCTGCTGTAGCGTCATTGTCTGACTGTGAGGTCTGCTGAGGTGCTCCACAGTCAGAGTGATGGACAGGCTGCAGCAGCTCATTAAAGCCTGTGAACTGTGAAATTTGTGCGGTAGCTCGTTCACACGGGGGCCAGGGGAGAGAGCTGCCGCCTCGCACACGTGCGTTTCCGTGCCTTGGTTTTCCAGCTGCTGTTCTCGTTTCTCGCCATGGCAAAGTGGGGCAAGGGGAGACTCTCACAGGACAAGTCATCAAAAACCCAACGTCTGTGTGCTCTACTTTCGGATCGAACGCACGTGAACACAGTTCAAACAGCGGTTTCCATACCATTCACACAATCTGGTTGTCCCCATTTACAAATACAGCCTGTAAGAAGAAAGAAATATGAGCCAATTATCTCTGCTGCAAAACTCGCTTTGATAGCCAGTTGCTCCAAATAAGGCAGCTGGGTTTAACTAAAAATTATAACAGGGACTCACATTATAATTGAGAATTTATCTGGCAGTGTGTACATCGGGTTGTTAGTGCTCAGTTACAGTTCTTACACTGCAGAGATGCTGTTATCTCTGTGAGACAGCATCATGAAAGAAGCCGCTGCATTCATGCATATGGAGCAGGGACAAGAAAGCAACTCTGGTTCAAAGTCAATTCTTTTCTTCCAGGGAGAGCCCATTTAGATGGCTGCAGGAAGGAGGAAGAAAGGCACAATTTTCCTCAGTGCATTTTTTAAACTAAAGGGGGTGAAATGGCCATTACACAGTATGAAACAGAGAGAAATGTTGTGTGAAGTTCAATAAACGAGCTGTAAAACAGACACGGTGTGACTGATGCACCACACAATTAATCCAACCAATAAAATTTAGGAAAATGAGCATGAACCACACCGCTGCATAAATCTCCTCTCGTGTGAAATGGCAATGGTGGGATGCACTAAATGTCAAAAGTTTGCAGTAAATGTCATCACACATGCATGTGTACATCAGCAGAACAACATATAAATAAAACTCATGCATTAAGCAACCACCCACTGTCCCACACTGCATGCACAAATGATGGGCAGCATTAGATTACACGATGATTTGATCTGTACAACTTCATACACTCAGAGCAGTACAACACATTGATTTTCTGAGCACTGCAAGCATCTATGAGAGGGCTGAGAAAAAAAAAACTCCTTACTTGTATGAGGCTCAAATTTGGGATGGGAGAAGACTGAAGCCGGTCTCAAATCTACTATCTTCTTTCTCTGCTTTTCTACTTGCCTCCTCCACTGCAGTCGATGATAGATCCCCCAGGAAAACTGATTAGGAGGTGAAACAAACGCACAGGCTCCTCTCTCTCTCTCTCTCTCTCTCTCTCACTCTCTCTCTCACTCACTCACTCACTCACTCTCTTCTTCTCTTCCTCTCTTCCTATGTCTGTCTCTCTCTCACTCCCTGTGTCACACAAACACTAACCTCCCCCTTCCCTCCACCTCCCGCTCGCCCTCCCCCCATCCCAGTCTCATCTTTGCTCTGGGCTGTGAGGATGATGTTGATTTGACTCATACATGCAGCCACACAGGACGAATTACAACCTAAAAGAAGCAAAAAAAAAAAAAAAAGATGAGAATTTTCAAACTGGAGTGTAACCACAGTGAGGCACTCAGTCAAACCCCGTAGGCACCGAGCTCCCTGCCAACCAATGATGCACATCACTCGCCTATAAGTCTGCCCCATGGCACCAAATCCACACACTCACTCTCATTTAGACTGAACACTTAGCCGCTTGCATAAATGTCACCTCTCAGATATGGAGACAGTATGTACATGAGGGATATGATCCAGTGAGCTGTGTCATTACATAGAGCACCATCAAGACCTCAAAAAATATACATGTGCCAACTGTTATGCCATATGGACCGACGCCACAGGCCACCACCACCCCCACCCCCAAGCCTATCCGTAGGCGACGGATGCCACTATGTAAGTCCAGAGTAAGCAGATTTCCACTGGCATTCACTTTGAGAGAGAGGTTTTTGTGCTGGTTCAACCTCATGGGACTTCATTTGGGATTTCATCAGAGATTAAAGAGACCCCTCCCAGATTAATGGCTATAATCTGCAGCGAAAACAATGGATATGGGCATAGAATAAAGACAGATAACAAAGGGATCGACTGAGAGTGAGAGAGCAGCCCCCTCACAAATATTTGGATTTAAAAAGTGACAGAGATATATTGCCATAATTCCATGGGCTGCGTGCGGTATTGAAAAGCTTCGTTCATTTCTAGCCAGACGCAGATAAGTGATACCCTCAGAGTGTAATTAAACTGCAATCATCCATCATTAGTCATGCCATGACAGTCTGCCTCTGTCCAAATAACCCTCTCAGCTCCAGAGGTGGGAATAGCCACTTTGTTAGGGGAGGGCTCACTGTGGTGTCTGTTGAAAAGAGAATTTGTCTCTGGTTTAACATTTGTGAGTTCATAAAAAGGACAATAGTATATTTTAGTTTTTTTCGAGCCTACTATTCAATGATGCTTTTTTTCATATTTTACCAAAAAATGTGGGGCTTCATTCATCACAACCCAGCCTCTGCATGTTGAGAGACTACCCCAAGGTCCTTCACTATCAGCACGGCCAGATACCACCAGGTCAGAGAGGCTGTTTGGCCTGAGGCATCGGAGTAGTCAGAGGCAGCCCGGAGCAGGGATTTGCTTTTCTCACTTGTTCTGTTTGTAGGAGATGCAGAACAACTTGCACTCAGCAGAAGTGTAAACATCACATTTACATTCCTTTGTATGAATCCGTGTGTACTGGATTGTCTACACATTTCAAAAGTAGCTTAATGTTGACTTGATGTTTGTTAACACAACATGAGCAATTTATGTATTTTATTTGGGTTCACATTTTCAGTCATGGATACGTACTGACCAACCTCAGTGTACACACACACCATTAATATTATCCTGGATTCCTTGTTGGAATGACAAAGCTGATAATTCTGATTTGTTTTGCCCAGCTAAGAGAAGGGAACAGTGAATAACATTACAAAATGTATTTAATCTAGTCTATAATTAGGGATTTTCTTTTAAGTCTCCATGGAAAACCAATTGAAAGAAAAGATTCACTTTAGCAGTTGAAAGGACTAGTAAATAAAAAAAAGATGTTTCTGATTAGACGTTAGACTATGAATGCTGTACTGTAGCAGCCCATTCTCAGATGTTGGAGCTTAGACCACCACAAATACAGACTCAACCTTTAGAAAACACTGGTGGTTCCTCTGCTCACTCATAACCAGACTGGAGATCTACAGCATCACAGGTTTTCATTTTGCATCCTAATATGACAGCATGTATATCTTACTGCACTGTATCTTAAAATCCATTGACACTTCCAGGAAGAGTTACTGTTACTAGCTACTGTTATAAGCAATATCTCTTAAGCAATGACCATTAATCTGGTAAATTAATCCCATAAACTGTTTATTTGCATTTTATTGGCCCAGTTTACAAACTGCAAGTGCACTGAGCTTCTAGTTTGGAGTTTATATTGATTAATGAGCTGTGTGAACTAGCCTGCCTGCAGCACATTTTGTAAATCAACTGCACAAACTGTCACATATAAATGCATCACACTTTATGCCCAGAATTTTCTGTTTATTGTTATATATTGTGAATGTGATCATTGGTAGGATTACTATGACAGTGATAATGATATTGGTTATTATTATTATTATTATTATTATTATTATTGATAATAATAATGACATTATCATCATTAGTAGTTGTTGTTGTATACTGAGATATTCATTATAAACTGGTAACATATTTGTACTCCCTTCTATCCAGTGACACGTAATGAATAATAATGATCTGCGCTATAACCGATGAACATGCGTCTTTTGTGCGCAGCTTTGGTCCACGTGCGCTTAGAGGGTGACGACACTGCGGAAGTGTCATGGCGGCCTCCGTCACGCAGCGTCAGAAAGAGCAGCATCACTGAGCAACTTGTTATGATTCTCCCACAAGTTTGGAAACAGTTTCTCGTCAGGACCTCGGAGCAGCACTAACGTGAGTGTGTGCGGGGTCGGGCCGTATTACTGACAGAGCGCGCGGTCGACACGCGCGCGCTCTGTCGGTGTTTTGATTTGGCCACGTGTTGCTGATTTTCTGCTGTGCTGTGGACGGAAAAAAATCATTAAACACCACGAGAGGTTGTCGCGATAAAATTGGCCACCTATTGGCTTGTACGCTTTAAAGTGACTGTCAGGTGTTTATGTCGCTGAAATACAAGCGTTGTTGTTGAGACAGCAGAGGGCCTTTTCCTCCAGGACTCAGTGATGCCTCCATTCAGAGGAACACTGAGCGTTATGGATATATTGTCTGTAATATAACATACTGTACAACAATCAAATGATAGAGTCTGTAATACACATAAAGGCAGATCAGGTATAGCTCTGTAAGTCATCCTCGTCTACTGTTCAGATCAACTTTATTCATTCTGTGCAGTGGAAAGACAGCTGTGAAATCACCATGTTGTTAACTGAATATTGTGATTTTGATAATGATTCAATCATTTGGGAATGATGTAAAGCAAAAAAAATAATCAGCATTGTCACTGGTAGAAGCAAACAGGTTGAGGCTTTTATTGTTTATTCAGTTAAATGTTCTGCTGTGGCTTCAGTTAAAGGTAAACATGCATAAGTGTTCATCTATCATCTATCTATCTTGTCTTTATCCTTTTTGCCCTCTGTGTTCTTTTTAGGATGGCAGATTCCGGCTCAGGTGACCCCGGCGGTCAACGTGTGCCAGCTCCTGCAGGGAGCGGTATGAGCATGCTGATGGGCCGCCGACCTCCAGGAGGCATCTCCGCCAGCCGCCTCCCCTCAGTGCGATCCAGAGACCTCACGCTGGGAGGAGTGAAGAAGGTGATGCACCTGTTAAAAAGTATTATTGTCTAGGAAATAGCATAAAGCTCCTTAGTAATTCCTGATTTTTTATTTCATTCGTTCCTGTACTCAGTCACTGTCTATTTTTCATATTTTAGAAAACGTTTACACCGAACATTATCGGCAGAAAAGCCAAAGAGGAGTAAGTTCATAATTTATCTTGAAAGATATTTCACATAAAGTGTATTTTAACCATTGTTTATGACTGTGGACTAATAACTCTGCCTGTCATGACAGAATAAAAGGAGAAGGTGGGCAGAGAAGAGAAAGGAGGGATGGAGATCGAGGTCGGGGTCCAAGAGACAGAGGCAGGGGCCGGGGTCGCCCAGAGGTCATCCAGTCCCACTCTATTTTTGAACAGGGCCCCGCAGAGATGACATTGAAAAAGAAAGGTGGGAGCTCATGGAGGGGTTAAGCTGTGACTGTAGCACCACATACGTAATTGTGTCTTATCTCAGTTTATGTGAATCTCTGTATCACCCTACATTAGGTGGCTATGACAATGAGAGAGAGGCTCCGAGCATGGGACCGTCACCCATCATCAATATTAAAAAGGAGAAGAGAGAGACTGAGGAAGAGACCAAAGAGATTCTGCGCAAGCTGGAGCGAGATAATGTAAGCCGCCATGGCTGTCAGTCATCCTTATTAAGTGGCTTTATTTAGCATTTTTACATAAATGTAACTTTCCCTTCCCATCGCATCCTTTCAGTTTATAGACGATCCCTTCCTGAGGAGCGAGCAGAGGAGCTGCCCTGTCCAGCTTCCCCTTGCTGTATCAGGGTGGGGATTCAAGGAGGAATTCAGTACCTCTGCTGTTAAAATTGAGAAGCTTGAGAAGGATAGTGAACCCATGGAATCTGCCGTCGAAGGTATCAGCTGACGTTTGTCATTTTCAACAGCATTATAAAAATTTTGCAACAGGATCAAATTAAAAGGTTTTACATGTAGGTAGGAGGCTCCAAGTCAGCAGCTCTCCAATATTTGTGATTGCTTAAAAAACCAGGATGTAAAAACACATCACAAAACACGTCATCTTCTCTTCAGTGAAACAGGAGCCGGAGGAAAGCGAAATGAAGTCAGAGGGAACTTTCCGGCCTCCTCCTCTCCCTGAGCCCGAAGTTCTTCCTGACCTGCTGCATAGATGGAGCCTGAGCAAAGGGGAGGAGCTCTTCTTCATGCAGCTGCCTGACTCGCTGCCCGGCCAGCCCCCCACCACAGAGCACAGGCCGGTGAAGACGGAGGTGCAGTCGGAGGACGGGCAGGCTGTGCTCCTGAAAACTGAGTCTCAGGTAGAAAGGAGTCGTTGTCCTGTTGTTTAAAACACATGACGATGTCGAGGTTTCGCGTGTAAACAGTATTTCGGTCTCAAACAGGAGGAGGACGCTGAGGACAACAGCTGCCACCTCAAAGACCTGCGGGAGGGCCTTGTGGGAAAGATGCTGGTGAGAAAGTCTGGCCGGGTGCAGCTCTTACTGGGACAAGTGACCCTTGATGTGTCTCTCGGAGCGTCATGCTCTTTCCTTCAGGTGTGACAGTCATATTATTGGCGCGTCTGTGTCTTCCAGTGTCTTCCCTCTTATTTTAACAGAGGGACAATATAGTTAATGTTTCTCACTTTTCTCTGCTTCCCCACTTTCCATTCTCTTCTCAGGAGCTGGTCTCTATTGGTACGGAGGGAAGAACGGGTGACTTGACTGTGTTGGGGAACATTAAACACAAAATGGTTTGCTCCCCAGACTTTGAGGCTCTGCTGGAGAGCACTGCTTGACGCTCGCCTCTTCGCTGCCTGCCTTGTCGCGGGTTATTATGTTGACAAGATGTTCACTGTCACTGTGGACTGCTCGTTTGGAACCTGACATCCACTACAAATACAATGGCTTGAGACTGTGTTTTTTTTTGGTTGTTGTTGATTTTTCCAAGTAGCCATAATAACATATTGAGATAAACTCTATAAGTATGAAACATGACTTTTCTTCTTGTGAAATAGGCGTATTAATTCAGGGTTCAAAGGTTGAATGGATTTGCCAAATTTCAGTGCTGTTTTCATTTCTCTATATCTGAAATTACTTGACAAGACTGTACATGGATGTAAATGTGTGAATAAAAAAAAACATTTTCTTTTTCCAGTATGTTGGTGTCAAATGCTTTGAATTAGTGGTTTGCAAAAACCCAAACATATTTTCCAGCTAACCTTTATTATCTATGCAGATGCAGTCAGGTTTTTATTTGCGTAGGTTTGAAAGGTGTGTTATTTCTGCTGCCTATCAAACACAAAGGAGGTGAACAGCCTTTTGTCTGTGTTGATGGAGGCACTGAAGAATGGAAAGAAAAGGTGCCTCTCAGCTTGCTGCCTTGTCAGTCACAAAAACATGCTTTAACATGATTTCTGAATCAGAATTAGCAATTTTTAAACTCCAGTTTTATATTTTCACTGTACGTAGACATAGAAATGGATAGGTAAAGACATAAGCTTAGAGAGGAAAACATTTACATTAATGAAAACCGTAACACACTAAGATAATGGTGCAATGTACAGAAGAAAATATGTTGAAATAAACACGATTACAAGTAATTATGATTACAGTCTATTTGGTTTATTGCACTGCAGCTTTGAACCAACTTTTATTTATGTATTTATTTATTTTCTGGACGCTTCCCCTGCAGCCTGTCCTCTCGCGGTGCTCGTCCAAAAGTTGCTCTGCAGCGCCTCCAGCGGTGACTCCTGAAAACGCCACGTGACGGAGTGCGTGCGCTGCCTTGTGTCGGGCGCCAGGTGTCAGGGCCGAGCTCGTGCGTCTCCCCGGCGGAGGGAGGACGCAGCAGCGAAGAGCCGCCCGTGTTGTCCGCCGGGTGGAGTTGGTCTCCGGCCCCCCTTTTCCAGACAAAGAGCCTTCAAAGCGCAGCAGCTCCGGACACAGCGTGACTGAAGGTGGGTCATCTATCCGGTCTCTTCGCCTACACGTGGATCATCCAGTCTGGGTAGATATTAGCTTCAATCGTCCGACAAAAAAAAACAAAAAAAGAAAAAAGCTCGACTCAGCGTTTCGCTGAGCTCCGCCCGGGCTGTGCTCCCGGGGGCTGAGCGCGGGGCGGGCGGGGGACGAGGCGCCGCTCGCCGGCAGACGACTTGTAGCGTGACCGCTAGCTCGGAGGCCACAAGCTAACTCCGCTCTTTAAACGCTCCGTGAGGGGAAACACGAGTGCCGAGCCTCACCACCCGCCTCTAACTCGAGTTGTGTCTGTAATTAAGCGAGCTGCGGTGTTTTGAGGAGGATAATTAGTCGTCGGCTGCTAGCTTAGTGCGCTGTGCTCCGGTCCGGGATGGAGCCTCCCGTTAGCCGTCCTGCTGCATCACCGGCGGGGTGAGGAGGACCGAGGGCCTCCAGCTTTATCTCCGGCTGATAACGGCACCGTCAGCTGCAGAAACTTATCTGGCTGCTCCAGTAAAGGGATGTGTGGCCGCGAGTCAACAATTTTCCCCGAGATTAGAGGCGTCCGTATGTGCAGAGGAGCCAGAGGTTAGCATCAAGTTTGCTCTCCGCTGCACAGAAACACACGGAGGCTGCAGACGCGTTGTTACATTTCCCGATGTGCTCTCAGGACGTGTTACTGTGACTCTGACCGTGGTGACCGTGTTTATTTGTTCGTCTTTGCAGGGCCGTGAACCACCAGAGGACCACCTGCTGTGCTCTGTTGTTTTCCTTGTATTGTTTACATCTCTCTCACCGGAGGGAGGCTTGGCTCAAAGGACATCTGCAGCAAGGACCTGCCATTACTTCATCACAGCTGCTTCACAGACTCAACCTTCCTCTTTTTCCTCCTGCACTTGAACTCAGCTGGGTTTCAGAAACCGGCTGATGGTGAAAATAATGAAATTCACTGCTATGGCCCAAGGGGGCGAGGTCAAGATGGTCACTTGTACTTTTATTGACTCTCTGTTCAGTATGAGGAAAAGCTCCATCCTCTAGTTATCTTGATGAGGGCCTTTTTCTGACAAGAGACGAGGGCAACTTCGGGCCAGGAGGGCCGCACCTCCTCTGCCATCTGCTCTGCCCTTTTTTATTTCGACTATTGAACAGATCGATTGCCTGCCTGACTTGAAGATGGAGCTCTTCTTCAACCCTTTTGACAACTTGGTGTGTATCCTGCTGGGCATCTCCTTCACCGTGTGGTTCACCCTGCTGCTGGTCTTCATCATCGTGCCTGCCATCTTTGGGGTCTCCTTCGGCATCCGACGGCTTTACATGAAAACCTTGTTAAAGATCTTTGAGGTAAGAGCTATCTGCATGAAAGTCCGCTGCTTTCTTTTTGTTATTTGAAGAAATGACAGAAATGGTTCCTCTTGTGTCAAAGCTGAGGATGTAGGAGTGAAAACACTGTGCGCGCACAATGTAAAAGTATTTCTAAAGGTGTATTACTATTCTTGCGCAGTTCCCAGTTCCCGTCTGCTGTTCCTGCTAAACACCCTGATGTTCAACAAGCTGTAGTTTGTAAAAGTTTATTGCCTCTGTTCTGCATGGACAGCCTGTATTTGCTCTGGCTGTTTGTCATCCACCCTTTCAATCAACACAAGTGATTTTTGCTTTCAGGCGGCATTTGTATGACACATAATAGTCTGAGGCAGATTAACATCACAGCCACAGAGCCATTTTCCCCTGTTATGTAACTGGAGAAAACGGTGGTATGCACCTCGTCTCTAACTGTCGTCTGTGACGCGGCTCCGTCAGCCCGGAGCTGGTATTCAGTTTTCACTTTATAGAAATCAGCTTGAATTCCCAGCCATTGAATTAATGCACCAGATTCATTATGTGCACTAAGGCTGGTTCAAAATGCCAGTATTTACCATCTCACAGTCCCCCCACCCGGTTGACGGCAGACACAGGTATCTAGTTTCTCTCTGGCTATCTCTGGTGCATCTTCACCAGTAAAGCTGTCATCACTTTCCTGCATGCACCCCTGAGAGCAGATCTGGTGCCAGAAATAAGTGGACCAGTGGGAGATATGAGAGATGTTCTTAGCTCATGATTCCAGTGGCAACCAATAGATTTAGAGAAAAGGGCAAAGGACAGATGCAGAATAGGCTGTATGAACCTGAGGCAGCGTTTTCTCTTTTGTATTATTTGCACGTGGTATTGCACACACAGTTTTCCATTTTATGTCAGTTGAATTATAAAATGTAACGTTTATTATGGACGTGATTATGATCAACATGACACCTAACATGGCTAGTTTTAGTTTTTGAGAGAGTTTGCATTGTTTTTAGCCCACCCGTGTGACAAATATCTTAATTTTTTTTGCTCACTTATGCTGTAATCTCACACCTGTAATTCTTCATCTGAGACGACAAAGTCAATACTTCTTTCACACACAGCTCTGGAGCCACGTGCGTTATTTGTTCTCTAACTAGAAGATGCAGCTCTCTGCGCTCCTCCTCTTCCTCTCCACCCAAAGATTCATTGGTGTCAAATACAGCTGCATTTTAATACGGTGACTCAGTAATACAACTTGTCGCTGCATGATTTAAAAGGAGCTGTTAAAGGAATTGGCAGATAGCTTATCACTAAACAGTCCCCTTCTCAGAGAGTTGGGAAAATGTTTTTGTTTTCATGTTGACCACCGTCATAAAACGTGCAAAGATATGGAAAACATCTGATTTGAAAGTAAAAGTTTTTCAGCCTGAATTCTGCAGCCATTCAGTGCAGGCAGCATCACAGTTTTGCTCCACATTCCTTTAAGTTTTTCGCAACAGCCCCGCAGCAAATTCCAGTGTTTGGGCCATACATCAACAAGCACACCTATCTTTACTTTATTTGAGAGTACTTATAGTCATGCAGTTTCTTTTTTGGAGCTTTCAGTTTATTCTTGATCATTGATGCAGACCTGACCTGAGAGTTATCGAGTGCTATGGTATAATCTGTAGTCTGGGAAAGTGAAGTGAAGTGAAATTGTCCAACACATCCCAGTTATTCATTTCCTGATCTTTCCTGCTCGTCCTCCAGCAAGAACACTTTGTCCTTTTCCTGGCGCTCTCTGGACATGACGTGTGTGTTTTTGTCTCAGCATGCAGAGTGCACACTAAGTTCTACATACCGAGGAGGGAGAAGTGTGCATTGGTGTTATTAGTTTCTTAGAACTTCTTTTATCATTTCTTGAATGTTCACATTTAAAAAGTCAGAAATGACAAGAATTTGCTATTAGTGGCAGCTAGTTGCTACATAAATGTTTAGCATGTTATGTTGGTTCCCTTTTCTAAATGTTTGGTGTACAATACATCAGATGTTTAATGTGAACACATCCATATGAATTGTTTTATAAAGTAACATGAACATCCTATGTATTTTGAGTGCCTTTGTTCCTGTGTCTCAACACACTGTTTGTTCTTTCTTTGTAGTGGGCCACACTCAGGATAGAGAGAGGAGCGAAAGAAAAGAATCACCACCTGTACAAACCCTACTCCAATGGTAAGAAATGCTAACAGTGTGTTTTCCTACATGTGTGCATATTCAGTAGGTGTATTTGTTTTATTGACATGAGTGTTGCTGACATCTTATCTCTCTTCAACTGCTCCAGCTATCATTGCCAAGGAGCCCACCTCTTTGGAGGAGGAGATCAAGGAGATCCGGAGGAGCGGCAGCAACAGAGACCTGGACTCGGCCTCTGAGTTCGAGATGTCTGACATCTTCTATTTTGCTCGCCGGGGGGTGGAGAGTATCATGGACGATGAGGTGACCAAGCGGTTTTCGGCCGAGGAGTTGGAGTCGTGGAATCTGCTGACACGCAGCAACAATAACTTCCACTACATCAGCCTGAGGTTGACCGTCCTTTGGGGGCTGGGCCTGCTGATCCGCTACGGCTTCCTGCTGCCTCTCAGGTACTGTCTGTACCTCCAACATAGAGGTTGTCTGATGTTGGAAGAGTAATCATTTCTGTGCCAAATTCACAGAATAACTAAACACACTGAAAGTGGGAATGAAAATATACCCATTCCTGCTTGCCCACTGATAGCAGTGCAGGTATTAAAATGGCAGTAATATAAAGGAGCTATCAGTTAAACATGCCTGTTTACTACTGCAGCAGCAGTCAGCGTATTCTCTCACTATCGTGTGCGATATCATGCCATATCGTGTTATTTTGCATTTAACTGAATTCTCCTTTTGGATTTTACTAACAAACTTCAAATTTTTACTAGTTGCGCATTTATGCAAAACCTCAGTGATAAAACCAGAGGTTTTTTCCTAACATCTACCCAGTGTTACAAAATGTTTACACTGGCAAGCATCTATCTCATCAAATACAACCTAGTGGGACCATGATTATTTGAAGAGTCACAGCTGAAGTAGAAGATCTGCCAAATGTGCATAATTGGTAGTCAGGGAGGCCTTTGGGTTCAGGGGATTATCAGTAAAAATACAAAGCTACACCGGCCACAGAGCATTTATCTGAGCAGCATGCATCAGAAGTAAGTACAGGACAGGTCTCCGGGCCATCACAGGGCTATCATGTATAAGATCTAACACACAACATATTCACATTCATGGACAATTTAGTTTGTAACTTTTGAAACAAACCTACACAAGCAGAAAGAAAAAGTCAGAACGACTCGGCCTTCAGGGTCAGGATCCAATCTAGGACCTAATGCATTCCTATTAACTAAAATAAAAGGTTTAAATTTACTTTTATTACCAATAATCAGCCTTTATAGAAGTCTATAAAATGTTGAGCTTTCTAGATGCACTGATAACTGAAACCATTCATTTACACTGCTGTGATGGGCCGTCAGCTTTTATTTTCCATCATATCGGTGATGAAACTGGTATTAATTTCCATTGTAATTGTCATTGTCATGTCAGGAAGACATGCTTGGTCTGAGTTAATGAACTTGTTGGCACACAGTGCAAAAGCATGTTCCTTTATTTTCCACTTTTGCCTTGTAAAGAGACAGCACACAGCCTGTTAAGGAATTGTGAGAAAATCGTAGATCTGGGCAGACTGCATGAGGTTTCAGACTGCCTCACAGCACACTAGTAACATTACACGTTGGCACATAGAGTGAGTAAAAGATGGAGCTCCTCATTCGGGGTCAGCTTAGAGAGACACAGGGACAGTGACTCAGTTCTAAGCCTGGCTGGCTCATTTCCAATTCCCAGTGGGGAGACAAATCAGGCCACCGCTTCGCAGACAGACATCAGTCTAGTTTCCCATGCAGCTAATAGATTCTCTCATTCAGCGCCTGTTCGAGTTGAAGATTGGCCTGGCTCACTCATTAGCATGAAACCCTCACCTCTCTGATGTTTTTGTAATCCTCGCCCAATTTAATCAGCACCTTCCACAACCCTGGATGATGAGTTCATCCAGATTAAGTCGACCTGTTGGCCGTCTTAACTATTGTCTAATATGCCCTCCTGCAGGTTCTGGAGTCTATTAGCAGTGACAGCGGGAAGTAGAGGAGAGTGTGAGACTTTACAACAAGAACCCTGCTGCCCTGGATAACATTTCTCATGACCCTTACATGTTATCTGAGTGGTTACTCTGCTCAGTGAAAGCTTGTGGTACATACAGAAACTTCTTATGGCTAAGGATCATGTTCTTTCATTTAAATGCCAGTAAAAAATGCCTTTTTTTAATTTGAGCTAAAAACCTGGAGTCCCTCATTTTGTTTTATATACCTACTTCATTGTAACGTTCCCTGTTGAAGGATTACATGTAACCTGCTAGTCTCTCTCTCTCCACCAGGGTAACTCTCGCCTTCACTGGTGTAGGCCTCCTCGTGTTCCTCACCTCTGTCATTGGCCTGCTGCCGAATGGAAGGTAAAGACTGATGACGTGCTGGTTTGATTCAGTAAATCAAACCTATGGCCTCTGAACCCTGTAGGCGACATGCACAAAGTAAATCATGCTGTTGTTTGCTCCTTCTCGCAGGATTAAAAACTTTCTGAGTGAGAAAGTCCACTTGATGTGCTACAGAATATGTGTCAGAGCCCTGACAGCCATCATAACCTACCATGACAGGTAAATGAGCTGCATGTGACTGATTAAGCATGAACCCATTTCATATAGTGAAACAGTACGTAGTTAGACTGGACTTACTGGTAAAATGTTTAGGAGAGTCAGTTCAGTCCTTCACTGTATGTAAACAGGACAAAATGTCTGATTAGGTCAGATGCACATTAATGGCAGTAATGATGTTAGCAGAGGAAGCACAACAAGATCCATAAAAGACCTGGAGCTGCCAGACCGGTTTATTTAACCACAATCTGGTAGTTGGGACACAAACATTTTGACATTAAACGCAGTGTTGCTCATCACAAAGTGTGATATTTCTGACACTGCAGTGGTGACTTACACCACTTTAAAACCCTGGATATTTTACATGTCATCTCTGCAGATATTTTTACAGACCTGAAAGTTACCTGTGTATGTTGAAGCACATATTTTAAAAACTGAATCACTGAATCAGCTTTGTCATCCTCCCCTGTTCTCTTCTCTGCAGTGTCAACATTTTCACAGCATGTATTTTGCCTGATAAAGTGCCATTGACTTCATTTAGTTGTTTTTTTCCCCCACTGGTTTTGTTAATCTTTTCATGCTGGTGGATTGTTTTGTAACACTGCTGCCTCTGCTTATGCATGCTTTTTCTCAACTTCTTGGTCAATTTCTCCGTTTATTATTTTCCGTGCCTCAACAACTTATTTCAAGTTATCTTTGAAAATATTGACAGATGGGATCTATTGCCTTTTTTTTATTTTTTATTTTTTTACTTAATAATTAATCTCATGTAGCCCCACCTCTGGCATGTGGATAAAGCTCTGCAAAAGCCTGTACTAAAAGCTGTTTATAGGAGTATAGCAGTGCTGCTGTTCATTTGACATCAGGAAAGAAAAAATCCAGTTTAATTCGGACAGAGCTCTGCAATGATGCTCACGTGTTCACTGTTGTGGAGCTAAATACATTTGGCAAACCAAAAAAATAGTATGCATAAAACAGCAGTGTAACATGCTAGCTTAAAAGTTTGGTCTTACAAAGCAGTTTGCATTTGGTAAAACATGTTTTCCTTTTTATGCAAGCTAATAAACATTTCCAGAGATAGCCCGTAGCAACTAACAGCATTCCAAATGCCATGACATTTAAACAGAAGATTAAACAATTACATAGAGGTGTATGACAGTAATATCAATAAACAACCCGACACACTCGAATGCTGCTTGTCGTGTTCCCATGGTGCCGTTACTCTTGTTCTTCTCAAACATGATCTGGCACAGACCTCTCGCTGTGACAGGAGAGTCTGTGTGAGACTTCCTAATGACAGATGAGTTATCTTTGGAGAACAGAAACCAGGGTGTTAGCTGCTGCAACGTGAACACGCAGAGTGTGAGTATGACACGGAGTGGTGTGCCCGAGGCTAGACTGTCTGCATTCATATTCATCGCAGTTTAGGTGAGGCACAAAACCTGAGTCAGTAATGCGTTTTCAGAAACAAAACTGGGGCTCGTTCGGTAAAACATAAAGTGCGATGCTCTGACTTCACACAGCTAATGTACTTTATTTTAATATGGCAGGGTAAGGCCCTTAAAAGGAACATGAAACAACTGGCAGAGCTTTGATTGAGTTGATGGCACAAACAACAGGATGTGTAGGAGGAAGTTGATGTTTTCTGTATTTGCTTCTCAACTGTAGTGTGTAACAGCTGGTGTTGGTTTCGGTTAAATGCTGCGCGGGCTTGACTGAGTTTGAAATAAGAAAAGCCTGAGATGAAGGGGCACCATTTACTCACTGGAAAATTGATCATTTGTTTGCTCACACCTTGATGTGCCAGGCAAAATATAAGTAGTTTATTAGACTTACAATTCAGATCTGATTAGAGGAAATAATAAACTATATATAAAAACCACATTGATAGATACAGGTGGAGTTTTCGTAGGTAAGACAAAGATTGTTTAACTTCTTGCGGCTGTCTTGAGTGCCTGCCAGCTGGGCGTAGTCTGTTGTAACATGTATTCCTCCAGTCTGTGGCTAAAAATACACAAGTGACATAGGAAGTGTTGCACTCCCTCTCTTTCTCTATTTAAGATTGCAACTCTATCTTTGGATGTGTTCAGGTCCTGCATGCTGCAGGAGTCAAACCTTTAACATATCTACCAAGGGTTGCTTTGTTTCTTTCAAGATGAAAGGAAAGACAGTGGACCAAAGCGTACCCACATTTTTGTGAAGAATGATTTTCGTTTTGTTTGCTTTGTTCATTGCTATATTGTGTATTAACAGTGCATTTTGACACAGCACACTTAACACTGTTTAGGTCATTGAGATTAAATCCTCCAGGAAGTGCCTTCATGATATTTGAATTAACAGTCTTCCTGTTTCCATCTTTCCAGTGAGAACAAACCCAAGAACGGAGGAATCTGCGTTGCCAACCACACCTCGCCCATTGATGTCATTATCTTGGCCAGTGACGGCTGCTATGCTATGGTAACTATACTGCAGAAACAGCTATGAAAACACTTGGATGCTCGTCACTTTTTCCATGGCAGCTGTTCTTCTGTTGAATTGAGATTTCTCCCAGAAATAGACGTGTTGCTGTTTACAAGGGTTTGTTGTCTCGTGTCAGGTTGGACAAATTCACGGAGGCTTGATGGGGGTCATTCAGAGATCCATGGTCAAGGCCTGCCCGCACATTTGGTTTGAACGCTCCGAAGTCAAGGACAGACATCTAGTGGCCAAAAGGTAGCATTACAACCTTTTTTAAATTCAATTATTTGTTGTGAAAGTTTTCCTCTTAGTCTGCAAGACAGATTACAGTTGTTGCAGAGTTGAATTTTTATATTCAATTTGGGTATATATTTTTCTTTTAACTTTAACTTTACAAAATAGTCATTTTAATGTCTTGATTTCTAAAAGTGGTACTTTTAGTAATAAATATTTTACTTGCAGATTGAGTGACCACGTAGAAGACAAATCCAAACTGCCCATTCTCATTTTCCCAGAAGGTGAGCTTGTTTAATAAGTTTGTATAGTCAGGAAAACATCATAATTGCTATATAGTCGTCTTGCTTTTCTCAAAAAAGCCCCAGAAGTCTAAATTAGTTTTGTATAATTATTCTTAAATCCCCAGGTACCTGCATTAACAATACTTCAGTTATGATGTTTAAGAAGGGCAGTTTTGAGATTGGTGCCACAGTCTACCCTGTTGCTATTAAGGTGAGAGTAACATGTTTTTTTTTTACCCACTACATGTTATTTAAACCATTGATACTACTGATTTTTGTAAAATAATACATGTATTGATGATTTATTCACAGTATGATCCCCGATTTGGAGATGCTTTTTGGAATAGCAGCAAGTTTGGCATGGTCAACTATCTGTTACGTATGATGAGCAGCTGGGCCATCGTCTGCAGCGTGTGGTACCTTCCTCCCATGTCCAGAGAGGTGAGACACTGGATAACTCGATCAAAACATTACATTGGTAGAGAAATCCGTTCTGTCACTTTCAGTGCTTATTTAAACAGCAGATCCCTCATCCACACTAACATACAAAAAAGGGATAATACAAATTGTGGAGCTCAAAATGAATTGCAGTATAAAGTATATTTTTCTGCTAGTTCCCAAACTGAATGTGTGCAATCCTTTTTTCTGCCAGACTATTTGTGTTTAGTCCCACACCAAGATTTGTCTCTCTGATACTGAAAAAGCTGCATTCAGCTACAAGTTACCAGCAGAGGGATTTTACTACTGTTTGCTCTCAAATTGCAAATGGATCAGTTACCTGACTGACAATAAGTAGGTTTACAAAGACTGCAAACACACCATATTTGATAGCTCAGATGCAGTTATTTTAAAACAAACCAGGAACAGCTTTTCTTGTTTAGATGAATGAGCTTCTTGTTTCCTCTGCTCTCTGTACACTCATGGAGTCACAGCACTGAGGATAACCACAAAGTTTTGGTTGGGTGTGAATTTTCCAATTAAGTTGGCAGCAAGTGACGTGGTTTCATATTTGAACCAAGGTTTTGTAGTTGATGTAAAAAAAAATCAGTGCAGTTCAGTTGTTGTTGCCACTGTGTCATATTCATGTTATCTTCTCCAAAAGGAGGGTGAGGATGCTGTACAGTTTGCCAATCGTGTAAAGGCAGCGATAGCCAGGCAAGGCGGACTGGTCGACCTCCTGTGGTAAGTTGAGCCCCCTTCAGCTCGGTGCCCTCTACCACTGTCACATACAGGTCATAGGGATCATGCTTCAACACAGGGGTGACCCTTCATACCAGACTGCTCTCAGGGGTTAACAGGAGGGCTGATTGGTGTGCAAAAAAATCATATTGGGATGATTTTGACAGATATTGCGTTATAAGTCATGATTCTTCTGTGAATTTTCATTTTTACTGAAAAAAATAAATAATAATGATAATGTTATTTTTGCTGGAAATAAGTATGTTCCCTTACATCTGGAGAATATGATTTACATCTGTAACACCATAGTGAGGGCTACATGATGTCATTTCAAAATTTACACTACAGTGTGCACATGTACAATAGTCATGCTGCAGAATGTGCAATATCAAGTAAGGCAAATGAACTCAAACATGCAAAGGTACATCTTTTTGGCTGCTTGATACAAAATAAAAGATTCTCATCTTCCATGACTAATCGTAGAGAGGTCCATCTGATATTACATAAGGCCCCATAAGTCACTGAACAGCAACCAAGCATGAGCTCTGCCTGTTTTGGTGCTCTAATTCAACAGAGCAGACCAAACTGTGAGTCTGCCTATCACCTTCCTGCAAATTTGCACGTGACACGGCTGCTGTCAGAGTGTCGTCTAGATGCTTGAACCAGGCGTTCACTTACACAAGGTGGCTTTTGAGCACGTTTTTTCCTGTTACAGTATCCATATCTATCTTGTCTTACATCCTGACAGCCTGACGATTAATCTGTTTGTTCCTCGAGTTTGAGAGTTTTACCATCGTCGGTTGCACTGCAAGGCCTGTTTATCTTCCACCACACAGATTAGACACACGTTTGAACATCATTAGAGTAGATTACATGTAAATAACAGCTGTGACACACACAAGCTTTTGTAAAGTTTATGAAGACACGTTTTGATTTTCCTGCAATTTGGATTTTGCAGACTGTAGCAGCGTCAAACAGCGAGTTTCCAATGCAGCGTTTTTGGAAACTAATCAGCAGAATAATATGAATGACCCGCATTATTGTCCACTACATCGGTAGATGTTGTCACTAATTTCACATTCTTTTGTAGGGACGGAGGACTGAAGCGAGGAAAGGTAAAAGATACCTTTAAAGAGGAGCAGCAGAAGCTGTACAGTAAAATGCTGGTGGGCACCCAGGAGGACCGCAGCCGCTCCTGAAGGACTTGTGTGGAGGTGGACTGACTCTTTTTGGCAACCACTGACTAAACAGGCAGTCAGCAGGGCTCTCTCTGTATCGGAGCTTCCCAGACTGGAAAATTCCCTCTCTGATGTCAATAGTACTACATTTGGCTTCCTCGGTCACTGCCTCAGCTTGGCATGTTCAGTTTGCATCGCTGTTACGGGTCACTCTGAGTCTGCTGCCCTTTTGTTGGAATAGCTCGACTGAAGCCTCGCTAGCATTAGAAAGAAAGTAAAGTGCGCACAAAAAAAGGAGCATCGTCTTCCTTGGTGGCAGCCCTTTTGAGGGAAAACTTGTATTATTATCTATTGTTGAGTTCCTGTCTTTTGTTTGATAGTTTTTAATTTACACTTTGCTGTCATGTTTGTATCACACTATGTTGAAGTTACAGACCTGATTATACCTGGGACATAGAAGAGAGTTACTGTAGATAAAAACTAGTTTGTTTAAAAGCTAAAACCTGTGACTGAGTTGGGGTTTTTGCATGACTGGCTCGTGCCCATGATTTAGGGCACCGTGCCAGATTTTGTTACATTTCAAATATTTTTATGGGCTTTTTCCAAGAGAAAAAAAACTTGTATTTTAAGCTTTGTGTTTTACATTAAGACTTGTATCAACACATGTGGTTACTATGAGTTATTGTTGCAGATGACCTCTTGATATGTTGTCTCTGTTTAATTTTATTTCCATGGAATGTGTAAATCCTCACATTATGAAATGGAATTTGTTCACCCAGTTACTCTGAAGGTTTGTGGACAGACAGATATTCCTGTTCCGGTCAATAATGCAGCATAACTGGAATAAAAGGGTTTACAGTCATTAAAATGTATTTGAAATGCTTCTAGCATTGTCTCATAAGGCCCATGGCTCACAGATAGTGACTTAGGATAACGACCAACAAAGATGGTCTCCTGACTAAAACAGTTATATTGACGATTAGTTGATTTTCATACTAATACTCTTCCTAACAGGCATCATGTTTCCATTGGCTTCCTGCTTGTGCAGTAACCATCTTGCCTAATTTATTTTTAAGTGAACTCTAAAAGCTTTTGTCATTATTCCCCCCTCCTCGATGAAGATCTTTCTCCTACTTGGCAGCCTCTTGAAGGAGGTTTCCAGGAAGGTTTCAGGGAGAGACCAGAGTCCGGCACTGGTCTGGACTCCCCGTTAGGCTAGAGTTGAGGAACAAAGCAGACGCCCTCGAGATTTTCTCCTCGAGGGTGTCGTCCCTCTAGTTTGCTGTTATCAGGGATAGTCATTTAGATCGTCTCATCAAAATAAATGTTCAAGAATGTGACTCTACCTTTGACATCAGGTTTTTTTGTGTGTTTTTCTCATAAAAGTACAAATGGGTTTCATATGCATGTGAAACAAATGAACGCTCACTTGGCAAAACATTAAGAAAAGCAGTCATGAACTACAGCCAGTGAGTCAAATACACTGCAGATTATACAGATTTTTATTCTAGCCTCAGTATTTAAAGACTTTTGGTTAAATATTTTCCAAAATCAAAGCATCTTGCATTCGATATTTTTAGGATTGTATGTTTTTGCTCACTGCTTTAATTAGCTGCTGCTATTCTTTGCTATTCTTGGCGGACAAGCCGGGCGTCTGGTAACATTTCCTGTCTGATTTATTGTCCAGTGGGCACCAAGCTGCTCAAACACAATTTGGCTTGAGGATTGAGATCTTTATTTTGTATTTATTCCCTCGCTGACCGTGTGCTTCAGCAGGATCGAGTCTCAATAATGCCTTTCCCGTGGATGTACGTTGCTTCATCTGAAACCCGGGCCTCTCCTCCTGGCTCCCATAAACCGCCTCGCTCTCCTTTCACAGAGTTTTCCCATTTTAACCATCTTTTGTCTCCTGACCGGTGATGGATATGGCGGCATTCTTTAGCATCTCTGTTGCAGTACTTTCAAATGGACGTGTTGACGTGGGTGAATAAAGCACACAGTGCTCGGAGGAGGAAGCAAGGGGGGGGGGGCTCAAAAGCTTGGCTGTTTAAACCATGCCATGGTTGAGCAGCTCGGTAACAGCACTATGGAGCCGGAGTCAGGCCCAAGCAGGTCTTTGCTTTACCCCGGAGCTCAGAGCGCTGGGTGGCACAGATCCATCCTCTCCAAATGAGAGCTGTACGGTCCAGTGGGTGAATAGAAAGCAGCCGTGGTGTCATAAAATATTGTGGTTACTCTGCCGTTGTGATGACTGGAAGCTGTGGGAGGCGGGCTGTTCTACAGAAAATGACTAAACTGCAGGCTAAGCACACGGCAGCAAAACAAACAGTCCCCTGAGCTTGTGTTGGACTTTACCAACTTGTGCAGCCGTTGCAACGCAGGTAAAGATGACAGTGATTACTGCCACACATACAGATAAGGAGGGGGGGGGGGGGGGGGGGGGGGGGGGGGGGGGGGGGGGGGGGGGGGGGGGGGGGGGGGGGGGGGGGGGGGG
>JBAJHX010000076.1:8615820-8647267 GCA_037176925.1 Amniataba percoides
CTCTTTGTAGTGGTGGCAACTACGGGAAGGGAGGGAAGAATGGCCGACACCAACACAACAAAACAACCCCCCCCCCCCCCCCCCCCCCCCACCACCACCACCACCACACACACATACACACATTTGGGCTGGAGAGGAAGAATCACAGTGAGAGCAAACTGGAAATATTGACTCTGTCAATGGAAAGATTCATTGACAAGAGTCTCACTAGAGGAAAACGACTAACTTCCTGTCGAGTTTAGGCAGAAAGAGCCTGTGGTATGCAGCCTGGTGGGTTGACAGGTGGAGAGGTGAGGAAAAACTTTGCAGGTATTTGATGTCACCTTGTAAGATTAGTGCAATAATACAGCGCATTTCTTACGGGGGTAGAAATAAACAAACACAAAACAGCCGAGCTCAGGCTGATCATGATAAATAACATGTCAGACTCTCAGTCGGTGACACTTGGCGGTGATGGCCGGGTCGCTGCTCGGCTCCACATGAGGAAGAGTGTGAGAAGAGGCGGAGCGGAGCGGAGCACCACACACACACACACACACACACACACACTGCACTGATCTGAGCGAGGCGGCAGCAGATGCGCCGACCAGCCCCGGTTTAAGTCCGCTAAGAAGCCACTAGTCCAATTAACCGAGAGAGAGAGAGAGAGAGAGAGAGAGAGGAGGAGGAGAAGCACCGACTCTCATCTCGGAGATGGACGCGAGCTCCGCCGGTGAAGCACCGACCGCGCGCCCCGCACGAGGACACGAAGCGGCGAGATGAGTTCAGGTTCACGCTGCTAGTGTGGAGATTTACGGCTCTCTCTCTGCTTTTTTTCTTTTTTCCTTTAAGCTCCTCTCGAGGAAGAGCCGCTGCTCACAGGCCCAGGGCGCGCGCGCTCGTCGCTTTAGGGCGACGGAGTTTTTTTGTTTTGTTTTGTTTGTTTGTCGAGGTGGGACCGTGAACATGGAGACACACGTCGACGTGCTGCTCGTCACCGCAAATGTCGGCTCGCTCTTCGACAATGTGAGTAAACTGTTGCACCTGAAGGGGGGGGGATTAAACTTAATGCTGTTAGGCCGACAGAGAGAGAGAGAGAGAGAGATGGAGGGGTGCGGGGGGTAAGTTTTTTTGTTATTTACCTTCAGAGAGTGGGGGGGTCTCCATCTTTGACGCAACAGGTGTGCCCGCTGCTTCACGCGCGCTGAGCTGTGGGTCTACGTGCACCTCACGTGCGCGGCGCAGCTGACGTCACCCTGTCCCCTCACTGTCTGTGTGTCTGTCCTCAGTGACAGAGAGACTCACCGCTGTCTTTTAAAAAGACAAAAGCTGCCAGCCAAAGTTGACCTGATGTTGTTTATATTATTGATGTAATCAGTGGGACGCGCAGCTCGTCACGTGACCTAATGGCCTAATAATGGGAGATAGTGTGACCCCCCCTCAGATATTCTGTGACAGTGGAGGGTTAGCTGAGAGAAAACCACACTGAGCTGCTCTTCAGATCGCTCTGTTGGCGTGGATGTGACAGACTGAAGAGATTAGAAGAAGGTGAAAAGGGTACATGTTATAAAATCAAGAAAAAAAGGGGCAGAAATGGAAGGAAACTATGTGCAGCAGCTCAGCGTGTGCTTTTGTGAAGCACCGTGGAAGTGTCTGTGTCTGTGTTAAAGTCTCCACAGTTTGGTAAGATATATGACCTTTGACCCGGGACCACCTGTATGTAACATGTTTAAAATGAAGTGTAGATGATAGGCTACTTAAAAGGTGAGAAAAACAGTTCAGGTCAACGAGGGGTCACGTCACATGCTGAGCTGACGAGGTTAAAGTTTGTCAGTGTAGTAAGAAAAAGTTTCACATGAATCTTATTTATGACTCCACGGTTTTTGAAAGCTATCTAATTATTTAACTTATATTGTCCTTTGTTTTGCATTGGTGTCGCTGCTGCTCATCTTGGCAGGAACACTTTGGGTTAAACAAAAGTTTAAGCTCTGCCTGTCTGACCCATCATTTCAGAGTGGCACTGAACTTCACATGTTGACAACAAAACATTTTGACTTCATTTACTTTAGTGGGCAAATTATAACTTTGTCTTCATTTGCTATATAACCTGAACTTCCATAACATCTCGAGTCATTCAATATTTGGGGATGTGTGCCATTGCGATGGTCCTCCACACCCTCTGAAACAGTGTTAGCCCCCCTCCCACACCATTATTTATATAGATTAGACCTGTTTGGACCCCCTCCAGGTGTGGCCCCCTGTCATCATTACCTCCCACAACAATGTACAGTCAATCCTTGTTGAAAATCACTGTTTACATTGTTAGTACAGGGAGGGGGTGTGTTTCTCAACAGTCCGTTTATTGTATCCTTATCATACTGTATGGTATTTCCATTATCAGCTCCGGTGGTAACACTGTATTTCTGTAATCTTATGTAAGGTATAGTGGTTTATAACACACTCTTAGATGTTTGTATCTTTGACAAGTGAATAGTAAGAGCACTTCTTTTATAAGGGATTAGAGAGATTAGACCGTATTTGAACAGTTCTAAACACATCCAGAGGTTTTTAGTTCTGGCCTGTGTTGGGCTGACGAGACTTTCAGACACTGCAGGGAGGAGGGCTCTTACAATGGAAATTTGGCTCAGGACCATGTTTCCGGTTGCCAGATCTGGCTCCAATGAAAACATGTTAGATCCCATTGTGGGAGATATGTAAACAGATGAATATCTTTCCCGGGGGGACTCGGGCTTTTCTACTTACTTAGCCCCCCCCCCCCATTTCTATAAACAAAGCCTCCTAAACATTCACCCAGCCTTCAGGATAAGAGCAAGACCTTAAGCACATCACTGGATAAATCCTCTTGCTTCACAGTGCCGGACTAACCGTGTGCCCTGTCAGAGCAGTTTAGCCCGCGAGACGGTAAACTCCGACCGCTACTCGCCTCCACCAGCCACATTTCTATGACACAACCATAGCAGTATCCCGGAGATGATGTCCGCTGCTTCTTGTGAGCTCACGTAATGACTATGTATAGACTCAGACACTTTTGGTACACAGACTTTCCTTTTGGTGACACAAAAATGATAATCTGTAAAACCCTGACTTGCTGGAACACATTATTGCCAAAGACCCATTTCAGCCAATTTCTCAAGTATTATCAGACGGCTGGGGAACAACAACACATTAACTTAATCACCGTGCCGCATTCATCAACGCTAACAGTTTCTAGGGAACAAGAATCCTGTGACAGCTCGGGGTTGGTCCTTTCTTCTCCTCCTTTTAAGTTCAACATGCCCGGTCTTGATGCCACGCACGATGCCACTAGTTTGCTACAGAGCAGAAAAAAAGATGCTGTTTTATCACTGGACTGTGAATGTTTTCAATTCCTTAGGTGTTTCAGGTTGCCCTTCTTGCATATTTAAGGAAATCTTATTTTTAATCAGCAAACAGAAATGCGCCACAGGAATAATTGCTGTCTGAATTTTATCTCTAAATATAGTTTATGGTGGTCTGGGGACACAGCCAATGGCCATGAGGGCGCACAGACTGCGTCAGTAGCCGGAGTGATGTGAGAGGAGTCCTTCACATAACAAGGGTTGAGCTGCAGTCATCCCTGTCACACTGCCATGCAAATACGCTATGCAAAGCCTCTTCTCTGCTGGTACAAATGCACCTGGCGTCGCAGGGGATTGTACATTACTCTGCGACAACACTGCGGGGCAAATTCTGAAACGGGCGTGTAAGAAACGACATGTTCACACGCACAAAGTTAAGTGGTTGTTGACGAAAAGGCTTTTACTGTCAGTCAATGTGTAATTTTGCTCAACATGCTCAGGGGAATATTTGTCACGCCCTCAACCGCAACATGGTGAAGGTAACTGATAATAAAAATAATCATTCAAACAGCCAGAAAGATGCATCCAGAACACACAAAACAGATTATTATTTGGCCAAATCAAATCTACAACAACTTATTGTTTGGTTTTGCTCTGTCTTATCTTTCCTCACAAATCCTCTCCAGTGCAGCTTTAATACCGACAGTGTCAGTGGGTCTTAACGTAGGAAGGGTCTGCTAAGTAAGCCACAGTCTTGTCTGACAGATTGCTGTGTGTGAGGTTTATCCTTCGACGATGTGTGGCCGGTTGCCAGATTATTACAGGTGCAGCCACACTCTAACGAGACAGACTACATCCTGGAACACTCAGGATAATATTTCCAGACAGTTGTTTTAACCTGCCCAGAGTTAATATTAGCTCAGAGTATTTCCTCTCTGTGATCGATGACATCCAGGCTTCCTGTTGGTCTGTTAGCTGGCAGAGTCATTTTACAGCTAGAGGGTATGTTAAATTTTCTTTCTACTCATATAAATTTAATATTTGTTTATATGTGTGTGTGTGTGTGTGTGTGGAAAAGCGTTGTTTCCACAGCAGGAAGCTGTTTTCAGCTGCAAAGCTCTGATAAATGTAACTAAATATATCAGTAAGGAAAAAAAACAACAAACACAAAGTAAGTGGTCCTTGATGAATGCAAGAGAGATTCACTTCAAGATGAAGACAATGTTGTGATATTTTTAGAACAGTGTCTGAATGTCCAAGCAGTTATAGCAAGTTAACTTTAATTCACAATGGCTGCTATTTTAAAGCTGTTTCTAAAGCCTTTAGAGAGTATTAATGTGAGCTAGCTTTGCAGAAAACATTGACTGGAGAGAATAAATGGATGCATGTGTGCCAATATCCAAAAACAGGAAAATAAAAAAAGCTAAATGAGATTACAATGAAATAAAAAATCAAGAATAATAATAATAATTATAATAATTGTATCATCCAATTTGTGTTCAAGGAGAAACAAAAAACAAAACAGATTGACGGTAAAAGGAAAGTAATTCTGTTTACACTCCATTTAAATTATTCAGACAGCAGTGTTATTTATTGATGTGTTCAGCTTCAACTTCATTGTCCCTGAGGGGAAATTTGTCTTGCAGCCACCTAAAACACAGAACACACAGGCACATGGTCTGAAATACAAGATAATATGATAACATACATGGAAGGATCAAGTGACAACCTGGAGTGTGTTTAGCCATGGCAGAAACCAGTCATCAGCTCAGGAAGTTCAGTGGAAAACTGAACTTCCTGATTTTGGTGGCCTGAGAGAGAAAAGATTACTTCAACCTGTTAGATCTGAACTTTGCTCTGTCTGGAGGGTAAGATGAAGAGGATAGATACTTGATTGGTGACCAGTTGAGCCTCCGGAGGAAGTTTATATATGTGTTTTATATATAAATTCCTGCCATTATATTTGCTAAATTTGTGGAGTGTATACAGCTAAAGAGCAAAACCATTGGTAAAAGGAGAGCAAATATTTGATTTACATAAATGAGGTGCCCAGAAATAAGAAAATGATTGCTAATGCTGCACGTTGTCTCCTGGATTTGTAAACAGCAAACTGTGCTGACACACGAACACAATGTCTGGCCAGAAATTAAATAAATACAGGTTTAGTATTTAATTTTAGACTGTTTTTTTCAGTAAGAATGCATGTTTTTGTTTCTTTGTCGTTTCATAGGTGGGTGAACTCCAAAATGAATGGTTACAAGAGTTGTTCAAGGTAGGTTTGTGCTCCCTGGGTCTTACATTAACATTTCACAGCATTAAGATTTCAGTACCGACAGTGTTATGTTCCCCTCACATTTAGTGGACAGTGTGGTGCTGTTTTAGGAAAATAAAATCAAACTGTTACACAGTCTGGCCGTCTTTCGTAGACTGCTTGCATCAGTAAATCGGAAATATCCCAGCATACATGACATCTCTATGCTCCTCTGGAAAACAGTCGCTCTGCTGACAAACACACCAGGCCTAGTAATTCAATGAGAGGAAAAACTCCTCATGTCCGCTAATGGATAGTTGACTTCATCGTGTAACACGCAGCACTGACCCTCTTTGCTCCTCATTACATTATTAATGTAACACCTGTAGACTGAGACCTGCTTGCTTTGCTCTGTTACAGACTATCCGCTGCCACAAGCCGCAGTTCGTTGCCCTGCATTTCCAGGAGGTGGGAGGGAAGGACTACATGGTCAACATGGGCCACGCTGAAAACTTCTTTTGGTACGAAAAATGTGCCAGCCCCCATTCATGTTGTCATCACATGTTTGATATTACTACAGATCTTTGAGAAAGAAAGTCCTTTCTCCTCCCTTTTTAACTTTCAAATAGCACTGTTATTAGATATTATTTTTATTTTTGATTATTCCGCCCAGATTATTTTCTCCTATTAATTAGACAATCATTTGGTCTATAAAATGTCAAAAACAGTTGAAAATACACATAGTAATTTCCCAAAGCCTTCTTGAAATTTTAATATAGCTTGATTTGTCCATCAAGCAGCTCAAAACAGAAGATTTTCAGATTTCAGTCCCTGAAGATTAAGAAAACCAACAAGTGTTTCCAGTTGTCTGTTCATTGACTTCAGCTCCACATCAAAGTGAACAACCTTTCCGGCTCTCTCGCCTGATGATAGCTCTGTTGCACTCTGTTGTTTTCAGGACCATTGAGTCCAGCGAGGAAATGAAAGACTTTGACAGAGTCTCCATTTATGTGGACAATCATTTCCAAGCAGAAGACAGCTTCACGGTAAGAAACATACAAACCTCTCAGTCAGAGTAATGCACATGTTCTTCCACTAGATGGGGTCCTCCTCCATATTAGCGCTCAGGTAGTTTGAGGCCTTCAACGTACCCAACAGGAACTGGTTGCCGCTCTTTCAAGGAAACATCTTTGTACATGTCTCTTTTGCATCTGACTGCATTTTTAGGATGTTATGAAACCCTCTTTAATCTAGGTCATTTATGATGTACGTGTGCATTTCAAACTGCAAAGCATTTGGCTTTGCTTATTCTTGTATTTCAGTCATTTGAAAGTGTGATTTTGAAAAATGTGGAGTCCCCAGACACAAGAACTGCCAGCACATAAGAATTAAGAGGTTGATCAAGATTGATTATTTTGTAAATGCTTATAATTTATTAGATTTAGCATTTTATTAGATTTTAGTTTATTTGCAAAACAAATTTGCAAAGAAAATATAAAAGTGCAAAGACTTAAAAATGTCAGCATGATCAAAACATATTTTGTAAATTGCAGTGTACTAACAAAATGTCTTTAACTCACTGCACAATCTCAGATGTGCTAAACCACACTTTTATCCAAGTCCCATAGATCTCGGAGATGTAGAGCGAAACATTGTTGTAATAGTTACACGGTGTGAGCACAGGCGGCGGAGATGTTTTAAAGATACGTTTATTAGGTCACTCACGCCATTGCTTACGTCTCTTATCATCATCTATCGTTGAACCCACAGTCTGACCTGAAGTCTGTGCGGGCGCTCTTCAGCTTCCTGGTGCGACACTGCTCGGGTCATGAGTTCAACCTCAATCTACACACCTGTCATGAAAGCATTTTCTTGCTTCCATATTCTTTTTTTAGTGACCTTACAAGTTTCCAGTCTGTCTTCTTGGAGCTGAAACATGTTCACAGTCGTTCAAAAAGGACCCGTTGGTGTAAGTTTGTCTGAAATTTGGCCCGGGTTAAGAGCAACACCTCCCCGGTTGAGAAAAGTGGCTGAGTATTTCTTAAACTATTAACCCTTTACTCCTCCCATGTGGTACCCTCACACTCGACACCTGACAGTAGGGGTCAATGGCTGCATCTGCAGACTGAAGGTGTGTGAAGAAAAAAGGGGAAAGTCAATGGCCAGGTGTGGGAGAGACAGGCCAAAGTCAATACATTTAACTCTAGATTAAAACTATTGATCCCAGCCCATTTGTGCACAATAAATAAAGTGCGAGGGGGGTGTGAAAGACAGCTGGGACTAAGTTTCCCCTGCGCTCGAGTGTTCGCACCCTCCACTGTTTGCCCTGAGAGGGTTGCAGCCCCCCCGCCCCTCCTAATGCCTCATTCTCATTTCGTCTGTGCCACCTGCATTGATTTTCAATTTGTTTCCCCTTGGCTGCGGATCATCAGTTATGTGGCCAAGAGAGAGTTTGGGGGGTTCTCCTTTCACCGGGGCTGCAGGAGTAGAGGGGGCAGACTTGCAGGCATTCCCAGTACAAATGGTGTTTTGATAAAAAATCACTTGTAAGTCAATATTTTTTTATTAAACTGTGCACAAACCTGATTGATGAAGATAGGTGTTTGGCAGAGTATGTGGAGGAGAATGTGTATCTGTGTTTAAGTGCGTGTGTGTGTGCGTGCACGTGTGTGTACTTTGCTGTGCTGTTTAAACATAACATTGTACTGATCCAACATAAACAGGGCCAGATTTAGGGCACTTTTCCTGAGCTGATTATCCCAGTATAATCATCCAAAGCCTTACAAGACGTATCATTTGGCTGTAATTGATCACAAAACTTTTTTTTTTCTTTTTTTTTTTTAAAAGCTTGCTTCTGTAGTCAGCCTTTAAGCACTGAGTTCATCACCCTGTCAGAGTGGCTCAAACAGCTCCCAATCTCCAGCCTTAGTTTGGACAAGTTGCCCGCTAATTGCCGCTCACTGGACCTGACCACAGAGACTCTTCCATTTTATTAAATGAGGATGACTTTGGCACTGAAGATAAATGATCTCTTCAGGGAGAGATCTCTCATGCTCCAGCTGGATGTTGTGTGTGTGTGTGTGTGTGTGAGTCAGGTGGGGGAGTGTATGTGTGTGGGGGGTGTGTTGCACGGTTGCACCGCGGTCCGTCACGCCCCAAGCCCTGAGCGCTGGCTGATTTTTCTTCGGCCCCCAGTCACAGCGGCAGCGTTGTCAGACAGCAGGCCTACTGCTTAATACCTTTTAAATTGTTTTAATTTTCTGTCTTTATTGATCTCACAGGCCATGATTAATCAGATCAGTGGAGCAGGCAGTTAGTACATTAAAAATTGTCAGCGCCACGTCAGGGATGATTGGGTGCTGAAGTGTGTGTGTGGAGGGCCAGTCCATGGATGTGTTGTGCAGTTACGTGCTCATTTTGAACGTCTTTATTCTTTAAAGTTTCATGTGTCTTGGGAGAGTAACAGTATTTACTGTGTCGCACTGGGTTGTTCAATACAGGGCTCACATGATGGGAATATGAGCTCAATTCAATTCATCACCTCAGACGCTGAGATGATTTCTTCTGTTTCTGTCACCATGTTTAGATGTTTAGATTTCACTCTATGTTGCTCCTGTGAAAGCACTTTAAATGGGTCAAACAGCTCAATTGTGCCGTTTTTAAAATGTTAAATGTTTCGGTTTCAGAAGGTTAAACGTTGCAGCAACTGAAAATAAATTCTGACATCACAGGTGGCATTTCAGATTGAACCCCACAGTGATATTTGTGTCTTGGTTGATGAACTGTGTTCTTCATTTTGCTACACTAAACATGTCAAAATTTATCTTCTGGGGAATTTCTGAACCAAAGGAGTCTGCAGCAACAAAGAAGGTGTAATTTCAGTTTCAGAATTTCTCAGACATGACTGCAAACTTGCACTTTTCTGATGTTTCAGATAAATGGAAACCTTTTTTTTTGCAAAGTGTAACTTTTGTTTGTGCTGTTGCCAGTTACATTTATCAGATATATTACTGTTTCTTTGATTTATTAGTTTATTTCTCTCTGTCCACAGGCGTTGGGGAGCATGTACTTCATCCACAAGACACTGAAAAATATCCAGCAGTATGATTTTAATGGTAAAAACTTTACTCTTAATGCATGACATCTGCATTGATCTTGACCATTTTATTTTTTGTCAGCTAAGAATGGCTCCGTATTGCTTTTTTTTCCCTTGAAAAAAAAAATAATTTGAACACAAACCACTCCCCATGCATCCTGTACTGTTTTGATGGTGGTTCATAAGAGCAATTTTGCATATGATGAGCAGGAGTCCTGTCATTTTTTTCACTATCAGAGATTTCAGGACTTTTCTCCGTGTATAATGACAGTTTGATGGCCAACCCTCCTGGCCAGATATTTGCAAAGAACTTGAATTTAAATCGGACCTGTTCTTCTCCTGCTGCATAGTCCAGTCACGTTAGGCGTGAAAAAGCTCCTCAGAAAAGCTTATGGAAGAACCATAAACATCCTGCAGCTGCCACTCGCTGTGTGGCCCAAACCGATTGTTGTTCACCAAACACAGTCTAATGGCTCGCTTATAGATCCTCTCATCACGTATGCCGCTCTGATGAGGTTAACACCAGTTTATTGATTGCTGTTTGCATGTTTTCTCACTCTTTTACATGTCACCCCTCTCCCCTTTCTCCCCCTCTCTCACAGTTAAGGATTTCAAAGCAGTGTCTGGGCAGAACAAGCGTGTGGGCTCTCTGGACGGGGTCACCACGGTGGAGAAAGAAAAATTCCCAAAGAATTTCTGGCCTGATGTGAGTATGTATGCATGAGTGTGCATTGTGTATGCCTATGGTTGTGTGTGTGTGTGTGTGTGTGTGTGTGTGTGTGCAGGTGTGGGGAGGGGTACGTGAGGGCCAAAGGGAGATGTTGGGACAAATGAGTCTACTGGGGCTGTAGGGGCTGTCTGCTTTCTGTGACAGGGAGATGAGACAAATTATGTGAAAGAATCAATAATTATCAGTTTGGCCCTTCAAAGACACGGCTCACTGCTGTTTAGTGACTCACTCTAATTTGTCTCTGTTGCAGTTCAAGTGGTCCAGAAAGGGCTTCATGAGGACCCGCTGGATCATACACAACCAGTACGTATTGTGCATCAACCTCACTTTGACACAAAGGTTACAGTTAGGCTCAGCCCACTTTCACTTTAACTTGCTCGGTGACTTCTGTGAAATCCGGTTAGTGGAAAAAGCTGTCCTGCGAACTCGTACCGGTTTCCTTTGTCAAACAGTTTTGAAAACCAGTGTGTTCATCTGTTATGAGAAAGACAAAGAAGCCCTGCTTTCATAGAAGAACTGTCAGAGTTGTCTGAACTGAGAAACGAAAGAAAGGAAATCATGAGTGATTTATCTGTCATCAAACAGGACAGCTTCTTTTCCCTTCTGCATCCTCCACCTTTGAGGATGGCTGAGTAACCTTAGAAATGTTTCAGTTTGACTGCTGATTAGAATTTTAACATTTGACATTTAACATTAATTAAAAGCTAATATATTTTGGACACCTCACTTGTTTTTAACATGTAATTTAATGTCTCAGGGGTAACTCTTTGTGACAAATCCACACATGATTAAAATCTGATTCTGCTGTTCAATTCAGCGTTTTGACATCTTTGGCTATTTCACCCTTTTGTTTGGCCTCTAAGAAGCTCTGACTGTTAGCGCTGACTGTTAAAGTTAGTGGCTAGCTGGTAAACACAGCAGAAGATTTAGCTATCGAAGGGCCAGATATTTTCCTCAGGAGGTGAAGACCAAAACAGAGAGACTGGACTTTATCAAGTTGCCAGAAAACACCTATCACCTCACCAGAAGGCTAATTATGCTTCATACCTTTTACTATATCAACTCAACAAGGTCATAATATGCCAGACACGTAGTCACAGCTCATTTATGCTTAAATTGGCAAAATTATCATTATCTGACCAGACACTTAATGGCCACTTATGATACTTTTCATATGGGTAAAGAACAGTATTTATGTAATTTACTCCGCCCTCCTTCACAGTTGTTTGAGCTCTTGCCATATTGTGAAACAATCACTCTCTGAAGCTTCAGCGGCTCAAACTCACACCTCCAGTTTTCTCATTACCCCAGTCACTATTTTAGTCTGTGTTGCCCTTGAATGCATGTTTAAACAAAAACCAATCCAGCATGGCTATCTGCTGCCGACCCAAACCATATTCTAATAAAAGTTACAGGACCATTAGCACACACACTATATATACTATGTCTTTAATGTATGTAATAAATCCAATCAGCTGACATTAAGCTAAAGTAGTCCTGAAACAAACCAGGATACATCACACAGTGCGACTGATACAGCCTGTGTTTTTCTGAGAACTCTGGTCACTATTTGCTCTGCTGTGTTGTTACCTGGGGATAATAACAAAAGGAACCAGCAATCTGTGCCACAACATTACGCTGTGAGTCAACACAGCTCGTTGGTTAGATGCACATTAATTGTTTTTCAGTGACAGCCAAAGAAAAGGAGTGAGCACTCGGCACAAAAGACAAATGTGCTTGTTTGTGGACTCAGCATTAACACGAGTGCACTCACTGATAAGAAAGCTCCTCATAAGTGACACCCGTGCTGGAACACACACTCGCCTATCACATGCCAGGCTTTGGTGTTATCAGATTGTTTCCTGTTTCCTTTCTCCACCTGCCACATATCACCATATTTTGTCTGTGTGTGTGTGTTCATGTGTGTGTGTTCTTCGCAGAGGCCTGGACCTGGTCAATGTCCACCTCTTCCATGATGCCTCCAACCTCATTGCCTGCAACGCCAGTCCCTCCATTTACTCGGCCAACCGCAAAAACGCCCTCAGATATGTCATCAACAGGTCAGATTTCCAGCTGCATCATAAAAAACAAAAAAAGTCCCCAATTTACACCTTTGCATGGCTGAATGACCTCTTTGACTGAAAGAACTTTTCCTTCAGTTTGGTTAATGCCATCTGCTATCATGAAGTGTGTGTTTTATAGACAGGATGTTTTCAGGAATTTACACAATGGAACAGGAGACAGTGATTTTTTTTTCACTCTCACTGTAAGGTTTAATAGAAATCACGACCCAAACATTTGTGTGATTTCAGAATATCAGACAGCCGCTTCACTCCCCTGCCTTTCTTTCTGTTTGGAGATTTCAACTTCCGTCTGGACGCCCTCAGTCTGGTCCAGGTATTTCGCTACCTTCATGCCTCCTGACATTCAGGCCATCGTGATGTATCAGCCTGGTGTTTTGACACAGACCCTTCTCCTTGTTTATGTTTCCATGAGCAGCATCTATCCAATTCAGCAGATGTGCAGACAGTGAAGAAGGACAGCAGTAACGAAGTGGAGAAAATTATCTGCGAAGAAAAAGACAATGACCACCAGGTGATGAGAACCAACTCGGATTAAAAAAAAAAAAAAAGCAAACAAAAAAAAAACACATGGCATTTTATCACTTGTGCTGCTTTAACCTCACTTGCACCCACAGGTGCTGCTCCACATTGAAGAGAAGCTGTTCACCTACCTGCACCAGGCGATTTTCAGGGAGGACAATGGCAGAGCGGTGAGCGCACAAATTCAACTTTCACCCACACTGATCTCACCAGCTGCACCACATCCTGAGAAACGTTGTGCTGAGCGTATAACCTCTAATACAACAGGCTGCTTAGCAACAATCTGACATGTCTTCACAGATCTTAGATTAGATGCTATCAGCGGAAGTACAGTTCTTTGAATGACAGTACAGTAAATACAAAAGTTGGAGGTAAACAAAACTGTGATAACTGTGACAGTAAACCGGGTTTTCACACATGCTCAAGTCGTACTCACTCACCTCCTGCTTGTTTTTTTCATTCAGGCTTCCTTTAATCTGTAATGACCTCTCTCCCGCAGCTTTTGAAATACGACAAAGAAGTCGCAGCCTTTCATGATGTTATTAGGGAAGAGGACATCAAGTTTCCGCCAAGGTACGACGTGACTGGGCTACCTGGTGATACTGTGCCGTGTCTAATCTCCCACCTCTGCCTTTCACCCTCAAATGCTTAAATCTCTCTCCGTCTCCCTCTCGCCAGCTACCCCTACAGCGAAGAGTACACTAAACCGACCCAGTACATGAACACTCGCTGTCCTGCCTGGTGTGATCGAATCCTCATGTCACACACGGCCCAAGAGTTCATTCACAAGGTCAGTCAGTGCGTAGTGGTGCTGTGTTAAAAGATGAAATGCACAACTTTGCACAGAAAGTGTAGAATAAATTCTCTGGCAAAAGGCTGATAAAGACACAAAGTTTAATACAGGATGCAACTTATTTGGTTTCAGGTCAGACTAAATGGCTAGTGGGTCGTTCCAATGCCGTCATAATAATACTGACATTTTCACATGGTTAGAGAACAGCACTTTACACAAATGATATAAAATTGACATATTTTAACTAGCTTAAGGATGGTAGCTGTTTAATTTCACATTTAATGTGATTTGTGTTCAGATGATGTAAAAGTTTATTTTTTGTTTCAGGCAGAAGACGGTGAGAAGAGTGTTGTTTACAACACAGTGGGTCCTAATATCTGTATGGGAGACCATAAGGTAACTATTTAAATAGAAAATCTGTTGTGAAATCAAACAAACCAGCCATGTAGATTAACCGCAGTGTGTTTTCCTGCAGCCGGTCTTCTTGTTCTTCTCACTGAAGACAAATGACCATTGACTCGGATCCTTCTCAATGGTGAGAGCACGTGCCAGTGAGTGCACATCTGTATGTTTGCGTAGTGTGTGGAAGTGTGTATGTGTGTCTGTGTTGTGTTTCCAAAGGGGAGATTTGGTGTGTGAGAGCGATCGCAGCAATCTCAGTCCGCTCCCCAGAGAGTCGTAACCTAGGCTGGCCCATTGGAGTCGGGATATGAACTAAGATGAAGTGTCTGTGGGACAGAGCGCTCCTTTGTGTCCAGCGTAGTAGGACCACAGGCGATCAGCACCTTTCACTGATCTATGTCCATTGAATCCTCTCCACTGTCACTGTGGCTAAAAAACGAAGTGCATCGCATGGCCTGCTTTTCATTAATTACCATCCTGATGGTCGGCCTGAGAGACATGCATTATGCCGGACAGAATATTGGCATTTTTACGGCCATGATTTTGTTTTGCTGCCGTTTTCAATTTAGTCTTTTAAGGACGGACTGCAAAATGATGAGACCCACGCAATAAAAGGATGCCAGCGAGCTTTTCCTTTTGACACAGAACAAGAAGTTCATTCCAGCACATCAGTAATTTCACAGGCTACATTTGTACTGCTGGGAGATATTTTACGTTTCACATGCAAGCACTTTATTATGCATGTAGGGTTTGTCTTACATTAAAGTAGTTACATAAGAGATTAATTTATGATTGCATTTGATTGGCTAATCTAATTTCTTAAGGGAGGTATTCTTTTGTACTTTGATGGCTTTGAATGGCTTCCAATAGGCTCATACCTGTTATTAATGCTGTCACAGACCTTTAATAATCCCCGTCAACAAGAATCAGTTTATACCCATTTTATCATTCCTGCTTTTGTTTCTGTTGGCATGACCTATGATATGTGTGTGTGTGTGTGTGTGTGTTTGTCTGCAGGTCTGTAGCCACATGATCCTCACAGCTCTGCCACTGTGTCAGTCCGAGACGGTAATCAGCATGATGGTTACCTCACCACAACCCACCCATCAGCCAGCAGTGGGTCTTCAACACAAATCAGCCCCGCTGTGAAAACCCTTTCCTCACACCTGATCTTGCCGCCAGACATTGCCAACCGCAGCTGGAGTGACACAAGCACAGATTTATGAGCAACTGCCACTGACATCTGAGGCAGATTTTCCACTCATGGTCAGACCTGAAGTCCCCCGACCTGAAAGCTCAGTGTCACTGAGGACGTTCCTGCTGTATTTCCCGCTCACAGCCATGCAGACTGTTTTTCCAGTGCAACCAAACGATGATGTAAAGACTGCAGCATGTGACTGTGGGCAGGGATGTGCACATGCATGTGCAAAACATTCCTAAATTTTGAATCAAGTGATTTTATTTGTTGCATTTTTAAAAATAAGCCGTCTTTTAGAGGAACTGTCAGACAAAACCCGGCAATGGCATTACAAATGTACTCATGTCACACATGTCCCAAAATCATTTTTTGAATCTGTCCAGGCCACTTTCCAGCAGTGAAGTGAATAGCTCCCACTCAGTAGGTTTTAAAGTAGCCGTTGAATTCGGCCGTTTATAATCTAGAATTTGAACCCCCCCCCCAATGTAAATAACTTAATTATTTTGAAGAGCATTACTTTAATTATGACACACAGCCTGTGTAAAAACCACTGAATGAAAACTAAAAAATATGGGATCTTTAATGTCAAGTTAAAGACAAGTTCTACTGTGTGTGCTTTTATTTTGTTTTCGATGCCATTTTTAGTTCAGGTACCTTCTGAAGTGGGTTACTATCACTGTAAACAGGATTTTACACCAAATTGGAAACCCAGTCGAAGAATGCTGCTATCTCAGTTTCTTGTTTGAGCAGATGTCATCTGCAGATAACCCGTCAGTCATTAGGGTTCTTCAGTGACATGTGTTTTTCATACACATGGCAGCTTGGCAGTGGACAAACAACAGTGACCGAAGTTCTGTCTGTTCAATTATTGTTATAGTACGAGCTCAATTCATTCATACACCACAGCAGCAGAGTGTCAAAGTAGCATTCTTTGGCTGTTTGGCTGCACAAACCCTTCATATAATACCAAGTGCTTTATTCCACAAGCGATAACTCTCACTGTTTCAAAAAGTTTCCTTCACAGTCTGCACAGAAATCTCCACCCTGTTATGACCGTATCTCATTGCCAAAAGAACTTTACTTACTTCTAACTGTAGTTAAAGAGTGTGGGTGTTTCAGTCATGTGGCTTTGCACGACCATCACAAAATCACAGTATGTACGCGCACCACACACAACACAGAGGGCAATGTTTGCGTTTGGATTCCTTTGAGTTTTGTCTTATGTTGTTTTGTTGATTCATAGTATAATACTGTAGCACCTGTAATATGTATTTGATGTGCGAGTTGTTCGTTAGATTCTTTGATCCGGCATTAACAATGACTAATTGAAAAAATTCAAATATGTTTGTGGTTTGTTACTTCTGTCCATCCATCCACCGGCTGGACCCATTTATCTTCAAGGGACGCAGGGAGGGTCAGAGCCAATCGCAGCTGACATTTCTTTTCTTTTTTTTTTTTCTATTAAATTTTTTTTTCAGTGTTTGGTTAAACTTCTCTTAGACCGAGGGGACAGTACACTCCCAATATTTCCACAAAATGACTTGCATGAATTCACACATATTCATATCCAGGTGTGACTGTCAGTCGTGTTTGTAGAGTGGGACCGAAGCCTCGCCATAACAAGATTAAATTAAGAATCAGCGATGCAAATGTCTGCTTAGATTTAGAAGACTTTTTAGTAATATACTTATAACAGTTCACTGTTGACCAGTTGTGGGAGCGGAGTTCATTATGAGGCCAGTATTACTTTTAAATTAACTCTGGTCAAACACTACATCATTGTAATATTTCACTTTTGTAAATAAAATATTACCCTCATAAATATGCTGCATTGTTATTTATCCTCTTCACAAGCACTTTATATGCAGTCTGTGTTGCAAAATGAGTAGGGGAATTTTGGGGCCAACGGCTTTCGATGCTGGGAACAACCACAGTCATTTGAGTCACAATTGTGTGGGGAAATGCTAAGACGTGCTCATGTTCATATCTCACTGAGTGTCTCACTGCTCTGATATCTCTCAAGGTGACAAACCTGAAAGGTTGGATAAAATACCTCACGGTGCAGACTGCACTTCTACATACTGTCTCCTTTCATGCTTCAGCTGTTACGAGGAAAACAAAAGACATCTCGATGACCCACAAGAAATAAATGAATAAGGTCATTAGTATTATTACATTTTTCTTCAGTTATATGAATATATAAAAAGCTCAAAATCATACAAATGCTGTCATTTGTTTTGGCCAGATTGAAGAGATATTGAGCAGAGTCATTCAAGATGGACATCGACTCAACCCAAGCTGTGCATTACTGCATGTCTGTGTTATGCATTCAGTTTCCATTGTCAGAGCTGAGCAGTGGGGTGAGCGGCACTCATTTTGTGGGAGAAGAAAAATGCGTTTTAAAACAGAGTTCGTATTAAACCTGCCCTCTAAAGCCGAAATGGGCTGACTATTTAGGACATGTTGTTCAGATTGAAAGTCTTTAACATCCAACAAATCAAGAGACTTATTCTAGCCTCTATTGCGTTTCATTTTTATGTTGATTCAGTTATTTGATTTAAACGACAGCAGCGGGTTGAATGGAGACCAAAACATGTATTTTATAATGCTTGATCATTTTAAGATATTTGCATGATCATACCTCCATTATGGGACAATGTATGCCTGTAGCATTAGCACAGCTGTCAGAAATGTTGGCACACACCTGCATATCTTATTGTTTTTGATGCGACTCCTTTGCGGCCTGATGTCAGCTGCCTGAACCATATGGAGTCTAAAACACACTGAGCCTAAACTGTGAATGAGCTGGCCTGGCCTGGTATTGATTTCATGTTGAAGTGGGCTGTGAGGGTCATTGTCTTCAATTAAGCCACGCCACACTAGTAAATCACACAAGATTGGACCTTTGACCTTTGCTCTTCTATTCAGCGTTTGGTGCCTTTCTGACTGCGGTTTTCATTTTAACTGTCACTTGACAGCAAAACACACTGATGCAACTCGATTGCAGCGAAATAACGTGCGTTTGATTTCCCATTTAAAAGCAGACAAGACAGATCACAGGCAAGTTTGACAAATATTTCACAATAATTTATTGTGAACATTTCTTATACTGTCCACCTCCATATTTCTTTTTACAATGTATTTCAAAAGCAAGAACACAATAATGAAAAACAAAGATGTTCAACTGACTTCAAGTAAACATTTAATTTAAGCATTAAGCAGAATTAAAAATCATACATAATGAGAGATAGTAATACGTTAGTAGAGCCCGTTTCTCTATTAGCTTGTAACACACTTTCTCTGCAGTGATTTATTAAAAATGTTTATGCCTTTCAAGCTGTATCTTATAGTTATTTGAGTGTGGATCATCACCACCATAAACCATGTACACGATAACAGAATATGTCATTCAGCACCTGCAACACAAATGTTGAATCATCTTATGTTATTTAAAGCAAATTCCCCAGAAACAGTAATTCATTTATTTAATCTTCTGAAGTTTTGATTGGAGGATATTTGACACAATTTTTTTTCCTTCCTCAACTCAAAATGTTTGCTGTTACCTTTAATGTCTGCTGTTTGGATTAACCAATGAATTGAGGAGGTTTTAATTTAATTTAATTTTAAAATTAAAATAAGCACAAAATAATCACGAACAGCTTCAACTGTTGAAAAAGAGAAGACATGACTGACTTCACTTTCTCTCTTTAGTTATTTTTTAATATTACCAATAGCATCATGCGTTTTTTTTTTTCTCTCATTTTCTTGTGTTTTTACAAACCCATGTGTATGACATCCTTCCCCGTCATACCAGTGTAACATTAAACAGGCCGGACATCAGTTCTCACAGTAACTTAGAAAAGTAAACGTCTTTCCTGCTCCATGTTTGCGGCATGTGTGTCTCTGATGAATGACCTCTTCTGAACATGCGTAAATGCTCATTGATTAAACTTTGTATTCAAAACTGATCACTTTCATGACAGCATGCAGGTCTGCTGAGAAGCTTGTGTGTATGTGTGTGTGTGTGTTTGAGGCCCGTCAGTCAGACGTGGTGTGGCCCGAGGCGCAGGACGGAGAAAGCCCTGCGGTGTTTGCGCAGCAGCAGTCGGATCTTGTCGTCGTCCGAGTCCGGGTCCAGGGGCTTGTTGTACTCCTCATCCTCCACCTCGTTCTCTGAGGCCTCCCCGCTCTGCCCTGCGTGGTTGGCCTGCGTGGAGGTCGGCTCAGAGGCGCTCTTCTTCCTCCACTTAGTGCGTCGGTTCTGAAACCACACCTGGACACAACAGGTGGAGCTGTGAGCGATGATTTCGACAAGTTTACAAGTTTAATTATGTTTCAAACTTTCAAAAGGTCAAGAGAAGCAAGTTGCTTCAGTCAAAAGCATCAAATCCAACCAGAGAAAATCATGGCATTGGTCAAACAGAAAAATAAAAACAAATTACATAAAAACAGAGATACATGTTTTAAAGTCACTTTATAAAATGTGAGGTATGTTGCACAAAGCATCCAGCTTTATTGTAAATGTTATCCTTACCTTCACTTGAGATTCAGTCATGCCCAGAGAATAAGCCAGTCTGGCTCTCTCGGGACCGGCCAAGTACTTGGTCTGCTCGAAGGTTTTCTCCAAAGCAAATATCTGATGCCCACTGAATGTTGGTCTGGTGTGTTTCTTCCTGCCTGACATCTCCCCCAGAGGACCGCCACCGCCTGAAAAATGTCAGAGGAGAAACCCATTAAAACACAGGTTCTGCAAAAAAGATGCTTTTTTTTTCCAGAACCAGAAAAGAAATCTTGAGGTTGTATCCAAATTATGTTCATCCCCAAATGACAGACTATTGTTACTTGTTACTACTATTGTTACTATCAACTGTAATTATAGGTTGAATATTGCAAACATTTAATTATTCATTGTAGTTTAATAGTTTAAGTAATCAATACGCATTTATTCAAATGATTAAAGGAGGTGCATTTTTCCATAATTGTTTTTAAAGTTATAAAGCTTAGAATTGGCTGCAAAAATGTGCATTGAAAAACATTTAAAATATTAACCGTTTTGATAATATTTTATATAATCTAAGCATAACTCTTTTTTTTCAGAACAAGGCAAGCTAAAGGTCATATATTTAACACATAAATAATGCTTATACTTCTCTATAGTTTTCCCATTAGATTGAATTAGTCTTTTTTAGTAAAAGGCATTCTGGCATCGCTAAGAGGCAGCACATCTTGCTGACTCCTCAGAGACAGACACAGGGATGCTGTGATGCGTTGCTGGTCTGGATGCTGAGTCCAGTCCGCAGTGTTTTGACTCACTGTTGCTGCACTGCTGCCTCCCTCCTCTCCAGTCGCAGCCGTTCTCCGCCCAGCAGCTCACACTGCGAGCCTTCATGGGGCACTCGCCGCCGGGCTTGGAGAAGCCGCCCAGGTTGGAGTTGTAGTCTCGGTTGTAGTACATGGATGTGCTGGTGACAGAGGGGCCGAACCCCCCCATGGCAGAGTATCCGGACAGCAGGGTGGTGGTGCCCGTGGAGCCCATCCCCACCACGGAGCGGCTCAGGATGTCGCTGATGCCGTGCGGGGTTCCTGCCTGCAGCTGGCTGTTGAGGCCCGGGTTGAGCTTGTAGAAAGAGTTGGGCACCGAGTACTGGCACACCGGCGCCTTGAGGTCGGAGGGGAACTGGTTCAGGCCGTTGTTGAACAGGAAAGACCCCTGGATGTTTGGATCCATGGGGAGTACTGTAACTCTGCCTCCAGGTCTCAGTAACACATCCGGTAAGATCCAGGCAGGAAAAGACCCCCGATGGGCCCACAAGGGATTTTCTCACCCACAGGCACTGTCTGGATCTGGGATCACGCCCACCTTCCCCAGATGTTCAGACAATTAAGAGCACTAATTGCTATTTTAACAAAGTCCCTGCTGTTTTCCAGACTTGCTACCACATGAGAAACCGTGCAGCAGCAGATAAACTCTCACTCTTGCCCTTCACCTCTTTTCAGCCACAGTGAGGTCTGTGATAATCCCATACCTGAAGACTCGGGCGAGCCCTCTGGACGCAGATTTTAGTGTTCTCGTAAAGACATGTGCCTCCCGCCGGCTCTCCCCTCAGATATCATAAATAAGCAGTATCTGGAAATGGAGTGGCACCTTGATAAAGATAGGCCACATTAGAATGCAGCTCGGGATTGGCCTGGGTCTCGCTGCTTTAATGGCCTCCCATTGGCTCCTCTCTGAAAGCCAAGCCTTTTATTGGAAGGCAGCAGATTAATAGTGTTTTGAACAGGTGGAGTGGGAACAAGTTGATTTTCTGATGGCCTGCCATGTCTGACCAAGTGTGGTGGAGCGGAGGCAGCTGGAGTGCACAGAGGAGGTGGAGAACAAGGAGCATTAAACTGTTTACTATATCTGTTTTATAATCTCATATATATATATATATATGTCTGTATGTATTTATGTATATATATACATATATATGTATACACACACACAAACGCATATGTTTTATAATTAAATATATATATATTTTGCACATTTTTTAATGCAAAAAAGTCAACATTTATTTATGAGAAACTGTTCATCTGTTTCCAGTTTATGCACAAATGGTTTCTACTCCATACAAAGTATGAGGAATTTATTTTTCTTCTACTATTTCATGCTTTGGAAATATATTCACTATATACTGAGCTATTTGTAAATAATGTTCATTTCACGGTAAATGACGACATACAGGTCACTGATTGACTCAGCTTCCTCCACTCTGCTGTATGATTCAGTCTCTTCAGTCTCTTATCTTATCTGTCACATGACTGTCATAGATGTACCATATTTAGTGCAGTGTTTGCATCATGAAAGTCAGTCAGCTTTGTTCTGATCATTTTGAAAAAATCCAAAAAGTCTGTGTTAGACAATATGAAGCATATTGCTCAAGGTGTCTAAGCCCTAAATTACTTCTGGTAACATTGCACTCATTTACGTCAGTTGTTGCTTGGACTTCAGTTTCATTATGTTGCTGCTCCAATTGTTCGTCTGGTTAAACCCTCTCCTTTTTCCTATAACACACCTGACTTTAGGGGAGGTACACACCTGAGTTTACAAGAAATATCTGAATTTGTTTAGAATGTTAAATTAAAAAATGAAAAAAATTGCGTCTAACACATTTAGTATTATGTACTCACTTTTATGGTTTTTTAACTGAGGCGGGTGTATTATTACGTTTTTTGTAATTATTGCAGATTTTCTCATTTCCAAACTGACATATTTTGGCTTCTTTATTTCTTATCGAAAGCAGTAGAAATTTAGGCCTAGAATAAAAGGCTTGGACTACATCGCACAGTTGTCCTGTCACATGCATGTTAAAAACTTCCTAACTGAAGATAATGTGTGCAGCCTGCAGCGTCTATCAGACATGATGGGACATCTGGAGGGAAAAGTCATGTGACTTTTAGTCACTGTAGGAGAGGAGCTAGTAACTTTCCAAGAGTGGTGACGTCATTTTGGATTTTCAGGCATGGACTCATCCTGTCACATGGTCGGGACTGCCGACCAATGGGGACTGAGGAAATGGCAAAACATGTGTCCTGTGGAGGGCGACAAACCTCACACACCTATTTATATTTCAGCAGCAGCAGCCGAGGAAATTTGAAAGTATGAGCCTTGTGGTGCTCTCATTACACAGGCATGCATGAAGTTCCATGAAATCCACAGAGCCAGTCAGAGAAATCCTCTCGATGTTTAGGTGGTACTTTCCATGATCTGTTTAATCAGGTGACTTTTCCAGTGTTTCTCTGACAGGGGGTCATATTGCACTATTGAGTCACATTTCCTAAAGAGCCTTTTGTGCTGTGGTGGTGATAAAGTGGCAATATCAGTTTCAAAACATTCAAATGTTGTAATTAATATGAAGATTTTCTTCAGGTTAAAAGAACAAAGTCCAGGGACACCTATGTCTCAAGATAGGAAAAAGCTGCATCCCATTTTATGGTAAACACAAACAAGTTCAGAGGTTACATAAAGGCAGAAACAACAACTTATTATCTGCAACATCTATCAAGAAAATCAACAACTCAAGAAGAAACATGACAGGTGAGAAAGATCAGCAAGCTCTGCAATTTCTATATTTTTATTGTCTCAAATACTATAATTGCTTCATAGTCATTTTATATCAGTTCTGTTTTGTACACTTAAATGTCAACAATCAGGTGTGTGTGACCTTTGTCTTTCAGCATAAAAGTCAAACACCTGACATTAAGAAATAATGAAAGTGAAATTCATTTATATGGGAGCAAAAAGCATGCAGCTCAGGGTCTCACGTTGCATTGTGGCAATAAAAGTCATTGAGTTAAACAGAGACTATAAAAGATAAATAAGACTCTTTCCCACGTACACATACAAAAACAAACACACACACCCACACACACATGCAAATGTTGCACCATTTCCTCCCTGCCCTTAACACTAGGTAAATTTCCAAAGTTTGGTTCCTCCCTCAGTCCCTCCTCTTTCAGTTTCCACATGATTCAGGGGAGCTTTGTGTTTTGAAGCAGCACATGCGGCGTGTTTTTAAAACCAGCCAACACTCCCTCTTCATGACAGATGAATCTAAGAATCAGACGTGAGCACATCTTCTCTCAAGACACGAAGACAACTCCTCAAGATGGTGAAGGAGAACTCTGGTGAGATATGTTTTCTTGGTCTTTAGTCTTTGCATAATTTATAATAACGCTTAAAATTTCAATAAGGCTGTCTGGTAACCGCAAATTTAAAAACAATTAAATAAAATATGGATTTTGATGATATCACTGAACTAAGTAATAAAAATACTTAATAATACTTAATAAAAAATAAATAATTTTATATTCTCATAACAGATTTTAGACTAAATATATCTGTCAGCAGTTGTAAACTAAATATAATTTTATGTCAAAGGTATATTACTTTGGCATGAAAATATTTCTTAAGTTCAGTCTTTTTGCATATGCACATTATGAAAACATACCTTTTCTCATATGATTCCAAGAGATACTGAAAGGTGCTGAAGCGAGATACAATACAGAAGCGCGTTGGTCATTCCCGGCTCTGCTTTTATCAGTTGTAGCTGCAAAAAGACGATTAGCAAATCAGGAAGAAGATCTGAGGCAAGAAGGGGTAATTAAAAATTATGACCCATAAAGTCCAGGAGAGGGGAAATAACTTGATACGGCATGTTTACTGGAAATGGCCAGCTTGTCACCTGTGAGTAAGAGGCTTAACATACTGTATGGAAAGCTACTGTTACATGTTTGAGCCACACCTGAAAGATCTTCTCCTGCAGCTGATGTTTTGGCAAATCAAAGAAAAAGCTTTGATGAGACATAGTGTGCACTTGATTTTTTTTTGCATGAATTGCACACCTTTCCTCATCTTGTTACTGAGTTTATTGTCTGTTTGACTGTTTACACCTCATTTGTTGTTTGTTCTGTTGTTGTCTGCTCCGTTTTTCCACTTGAGACGCCCCTTGAAAAGAAAATTATCCATCTCAGAGATTTTACACTGTGAGAAAATACATTTCTTGCTCCCGTTCTTCAAAAGTGAAAGCATCTGGTGCTTTCATTCCTATTTGTTTACAGTGGTTATCTGCTGTTAATGACAGTCACCTTTGCTGCCAAAGGAAGCAAATGATTAAACAGCATCTGGTTAAGATAAAGAAGAAACAGTGGCAGTGTGCTCATAAAGTGACTGTGATGATGAATATATGGTTTCAAGATACTTTTTCTATGATAAGACTATTTTATGAAATATTTAAATTATTCCCAATAGTTTGAGCTTATTGGAATTAGATATGCGTATTTCAGTGATGCAATAGAGAGGTAAACTCTTGATGTGGTCATCCACTTCTCATAGTCTAAAATTGTGCACTACGAGTTATTGTTTACATTATCGCGCTCAGGTAGAGGATGAACAATACCTCTGTTTGTTATGGTTGTCTGTGACACATGCACGTTGTTGCACACATGACCTGATACGATCGGACTGAAAAAAGTATTCACTGTATGCAAACAAACACGCCAAGATTCATAACTGTTGTTGTTGTTGTTCCTTTTGCAGTTGTTGAATCGGAGGTGTCACATACATGCGGCCTGCAGTGCCTCGGTCCTCTGACCTTCCACAGCCAGGCCGTGGGAAACATGATCCACCTGAGCCGGGGCTGTTATCTCGCCGAGAGGAAGGGGAACACGTTCAGGCAGGGCCTGGTGTTCAGCAGCCGCCCGGTGAGGGTCCAGGAAAGGATTCATCTGAGGGTGGAGAAAGATTTGCAGAACTGGCACGGAGCTCTGCGCTTGGGCTTCACTACGGTGCCGCCCTCGGACAGACCTCTGCCTCTGCCCGACATGGCCATCCCCAACCTCACCAATGACCCCGGGCACTGGGCTGCCCCTGTGCATGAATCCCTCTGCCAGGCGGGTTCTGAGCTGAAGTTCTGGGTGTCATACGGAGGCTCCGTATATGTCGCCAGCAACAACACCAATCACAAGCTACTGACAGGAGTGGATATCAGCAAGCCGATCTGGGCCATGATAGACATCTACGGGCAGACGTGCTCTGTTTTCCTATTAGGTAAGTTTACTATCAAATTGCAATGATGTCTTGTTTCGTGTTCTGCCTGCTTTTGTTGTTCTTATTTATCTCTCTGGAAGCACATTTCTCAGTCACTGACAATGCCAGCTAATTGTGTAAGTGGCTGCTATAAAAGGATAAAACAACTGAATGCCTCCACTCTTTGCTGCAGGCTCCAAGAAAAAGGGGATGTTTTTCCCCAGGAGGTCCTGTCCTGTACCTGAATGCTTCACCCCACCTGATACTGCCCACTTTCTGATTCCTGATTTCTTGAGCCTCCTTGAAAACTCTGATGACTGCATCTCTGGTCTTCACACGGAGCGCACGGCAGGTAAGAAAGAGTCCCTCCAAGCAAACACAGTCTCTGTAGTGATCGTTCATGAAACTGTGGAAACAGGCAAGCGTGCACGCCACAGATAGACCACTGAAGAAAGTAAGGCTACGGTAACTTTGCTCAGGTGACAAGAGCTTTATTTTTGTAGCATATCTTCAGAGGTGGCAGTGCAACAATCGCTGAGGTGTGGTTGCAGCTGTAAAATCTCAGTAACTATTAACGTTATCACTGCAGGAAGTTACAATAAAAAGTTGATACAATCTGTAGTAGTCATGTGTGTTTGTCAGTCTTGTAATTGTGATTCCTGCGTTCTGATGACAGGTGCAGGCAGCGTAAAGGACTGTGTGGTGTGCATGGGGAAAACGGCCAAAATCACTCTGCCCTGCGGCCACAGGTGCATGTGTGACCACTGCGGCCCCAAAGTCATTCAGCAGTTTGGCAGCTGCCCGCTGTGTCGACAGAAAGTCTGAGCCTCATCGGTGGATGGACGGTGCGTCTCTGCTGTGCTCGGAGACGCCGGGCAGGAGTCCTTACATACAATGAGTGACTGTAACAAAGGCTGAGTAGCGTCGACTTCAACCCCTGTTTGAAGCCCAGCCAGGAAACTTTGTCTGGTTTTATTCAGCTGCCTCTTCCGGACTATGTGAATGTTGTATATCATGTGTAAGATAAACTCCACCGAGACGTTGCTGTAAATAGGTTGAGTGTATTTGAGTGAAAGAAAATGTGAATCTTTGCTGCCTGGAAAATGAGAAAACTGCACTTTGATTTTAAATCAGGATAAAGACAAATGTTAATTGTGAGGGTAAACAATGATTTATGATAAAAGCATAAATTGCAATGTACTTGAAATTTTTTCCCCTGTGCAGTTTATTTTTATCTCAGTGAAATTTTAAATCTTCTCTCTCTGATGCTGTAAATATTAAACCAATCTTTTTTAACTTATTTTTTACTATTTTGTAATTTCATTGTCAAAACATGTCAAAATAAATATTATTATATCTATCATGGTATTTCTGTTTTCTGTTATTCTTATTTTAGTTGACACATTTATGGTGAAATGTCTGTGTATGATACAAATTCCTAAAACTTCTCTTCCCATTGGCTTATAAATCCTTAATATTTAACATTTTTTATTTAAGACTGATTGATTTAACATACACAAATATGCCCATTCAGACTCCACTTTACGACTCTTTACTCAGGTGGCACCGGGGGCCTTAAAATATAAAAGCATATCTTTATATCTTCAAACCAAAAGTGCATCTTTATCTAGTTTCACTATAACGTTTACAATCCTAGCTTTTTTTAATAGCTGTATATCACAATAAAAATATCATCTGTATCATCACAATAAAAGAAATCATTCATAAAGTTGGTTAAAATAAACCACAGCACAGGTAAAACGTTGTCTTGATGTAGTTTGGTCTTGTAGCTGTTTGTAGCTGACACTGTCTGTTCTGTTTCCCACTTTTTTGGCAAGTGACCCCTGAGAAAGCAAGATGATCCAATTCAAAATGCTGTGAAAATAAAATTTGACCTCTGCCCGTTCATAAAGTAAAAACATCCTCTTCTTTCATTATGACTTGTTTACACCAGTTAAGTGCTGTTAATCATGATCAATTTTATTGCCAAAAAAAAGAGGAAATGATAAGCCATATCATTGCAGGAAAGCAAACAATGAATAAAGTTGGTTAAAATAAATCCCATTACAGGGGAAATGTTATCTTGTTGTAGTTTGGCCTTGTAGCTGATGCTGCAAGAAATTCTTTTGTATTATTGTTATTTTGGCTCAATGTGTTATTACATGCAACAATTCTTAAATGGGACTGTAGTACATAAGATAATTTAAAGAAACAACCTCATTTCACTTACTTGTTTGGAGCAGAGATTGCTTTGTATGTTTTGTCCAAGCCCAAAATAAGTGTGTGTGTTCATGGATTTTGGATATAGAAACCTGTGGCAAAGAATGACTTGTGATTTAGTAAATGAATATGATTCTAGCACACAGTAGAAACATAAATATGTGCAAACAGAAGCAAAACTCCATGTGCACACCGTAGATAGACCAGTGAAGAACCAAGTCACAGTTTCTAATGATTGTTCAGGGAGCCGCAGGGCGCCTTAACAAAGACTAAAATACAAGTTAATCAATTGACAACAATACTGTCCCCTGACCTAACACGAGTACGCTCATGTTAAGAATTACCATTACTTGTGGAGATTATGTAGCAAAGAAGAGAGTATTCGTCCAATAGGGAAGGGCATCGCTTGGCTAGTTTCGTTCTTACTGGTTTATTATCTTTATTGTGTTTTCATTGCTGTATGATATCATTTCAGTAAAGCAAATGATTACCGCAGCAGGCGGAATGGATCGCATCACAGGAAAAGTGTTGTGTTGTAGTCTGACCTTGAAGCTCACACTCGGCTGATGCTGCAAGAAATTAGCACCATCAGCCCTGAATGTGTCACTTATTCACATACTCACGCCTTTTATTTTTAATCCAAATTGGAAATGTGCTAACTGTAGCCTGTTCGTGATCTGTGTGTGGGTTTAAGGACACTAACTGTGGATCTTGGCGTCTGTCTGACCTACGTACACTCACCTGCAGATTTCCATCTTCCTGATAAAAAATCTTAAAATGCAAAAACAGCCTTTGTCTTTTGACATAACCCACGAGTTATATGAAGGATATGCATTCCGCAGCATATACCTTCCTACGCCACATGCATCTACAGATCAAACTAATATGGGTTTGACCTCAACCACCTGCAGTCATGCTGATGGATATCTATGCATAGACACGTTGCATTTATCATCAAGGCCAGTGGATAGGACAAGTTAACCACTTAATCCTCGGTGCGATTTTAGGGTTTGGTGGTTTTTGCACTTCGCCTCCACTAGGAGGTGCTGTTCCTTCATAGTTTGTTACTACAGTGCCCCTGCCGGCGGGTTTTGACAGTTAACTGGTTAAGGTCATTTCATGTATGTTATACAGTACAGCCCTTTCGCTTTTCTTTTTCGTCTCATGTGCTGGTCGTTTGTGCTTTTTTTTTAAATCCAAGCAGTATAAATATATGACTATCAGAAATCAGTCTGTGCAGTGTGTTATGTGAAGCATCACACATCATTAAAAGACTTACTGCTGTTACATTCTTCCATACAGACTGTTTTGCAGATGTAATCTATCCAGTTTACTAAAGAAGAACGCATCATATAATGTATTGTTTATCTCCTCGTAACACTACTGAAAAAAACAGGTCAGGTCAATCAGTCATTATGTAATGCATATTTTTGTGTACTGACTCACCTTATTATTCAAATGTATTGGCTGTAATGCAATGCAGTGTTAAGCATGAGTAATTTCATTTAAAACTAGAAAATGCAATTTCTTAAGAAATTGCGGTGTGAATGCTGAAAGCTGAAAGGCTTACGCTAAACTGGATTGCTGAAGATGAATGAAGCCTGAAATTAATGGAAAATGTGGAATATTTGAAGATTTGTTGAATGAAAGGCTTACACTAAGATGAATGAAGCTTAAAATGTATGAAGCATGAAGTATGTTGAATATGTGAAGATTTGAAGCAATCACACCAATAATAAAGAATTTGTCTGTAGAAGAACATAGGTTTGAATGCTTTCAGCATTCACACCAATGACATAGTATGCGTTCTATATCGCATGTTTAAGCACCATACACACCGTCTTTAGGCTACTATAACAATGCTTTACAGTTTCATGTAAGTATTACATATTGATTATGGTGTGTATTGATAATGTGTGTGTGTGTATATGTTTGCTGAATCTCATTTGCTTGAGCAATATTTATGTTTCTGGTGACACCTGTCTGCATCCATAGTAAAATACATTTGAACTCCACACAGTTCTCCACAGAGCCACTAAGAGGCAGTGTGGTACTGCTTATCACATGAACATTCACTGCACTGTGAAAGTAAGCTGATATGATGAAAGATGATATTTTGGTGACGTTCATCTCGTCACAGCATTTCAAAAAGAGTTACTTTTGTTCCAGAGAAACAAACAAACAAACAAGCAAACAAACAAACAAACAAACAAACAAAAAGCAAACAATCTATTCACTAACACTGCTGATACATTGCCAGGTCAGTGACGCGAATAAAAACTGCAACCATTAATTGTTCAGATGTTTCTCTTGACATCTGTTACAGCATGTTGCTCATTTTCCAGCAGTCCAAGTCACAGTTAAAGCAACCCACAGTGCCTCTGTGGAGCCGCTGGGCTCCGACGTGAAGATGGACTCCAGAGAAACACAGAGATGTGACCTTTGGTTGCTGATCTCACAGCCAGCCTGTTAAATATTTATCTTGGATGTGCGGAGCTGAGAGCTGGACTCAGTGTGCAGGAATCCAGTGGCCGTCTGCAGACTAACACCTCTGCTCCGGAAAAACAAGGGAAGCAACAGATAAAAGCCTCAGAGGGAGCTCAGGCTTCGCACTCACCCTCCAGTTACAGAAACACAGATGATACAGTGGACTTAAACAGAAAAGCAGTAGCACAGCTCATCTTGGCTGCGCTGCAAGGTTTCCCTCATACTGAGTGAGTGAGTATGTTGGGCCTGGTATTGGAGCAGAACATGGAAATACTGAGACTTGTCAGAGGCCCTCACTTGTTTGTGTGTGTGTGTGTGTGTGTGTGGGCCTCAGCGCATGTCTCTATGTGTTTGTTCTTTACTTAGAAATACCCATGTAAAGGTGGAGCTTGCAAAGAAACAGGTGAGCAAGACAACTGAACCATCTGGCTCACATAGAAATCACTCCAGACTGTCTTTTGTGCCTCTTCTGAATGTGACTGACATGACATCTAAAGACCTGAGGCAGTGAATGGGCCTATGCAATGATAACGCGTGTGTCACTGTTGGCCTATTTATGGAGATGTGCTGTGGAAATCGCCTCCCCCTCCCTTGCACGTAAAACACTGGAGGGCGGTGCCACTGAGCCTGTGCCTGTATGGGAATCTCTATTATTTCCAGCTGTGGATGGAAACTATTACTGAGTGCCTTCTCCCTGATGAGTACATGCTCACACACACACACACACACACACACACACACACACACACACACACACACACACACACACACACACACACA
>JBAJHX010000076.1:8653700-8676369 GCA_037176925.1 Amniataba percoides
TTATTATTATTATTATTATTATTATTATTATTATTATTATTATTATTATTATTATTATTATTATTATTATTATTCCAGAGAAATGCATTTATCTATATTATCTATTATTTATTGTTATCAAAGCTTGACCCAAAGCTGGTGCTACAAACTAGTATTTTGAAAAAAGAGGACATTTAGATGCTCCTCAGTTGCAAAGGTAAGATCTCTTACCTTTGAGAACCTTTAAGAGCTCAACCCATTATTGAGATTGACTGTCAGGACATGTTTTCTTCCCAGATGTCAAATAAGTGCACTCAGTCAGCACAGATCTCCATTAATTTAGACTTTGTTGATACACGAGCGATCACACCCATTATAACATGCATAGGTTATATCTATCTTTAACAGCTGTGTCTGCTGTTGATGCAGTATGGAGATACTTGTTCAATACGTCTTCTGCATCAAACAAACGTGTGAAAAACCTCTAGTTTGCTGAATGCTGTGAAATATGCTGAATTACTCATCTTGTAAGTTGCTTGTCAGTGTCATCGGACCGTTAAAGTAAATGGCAGCCTGCTGAGGGGAGGTCTGGTGTAAATAAGATCCAGCATGTCAAACACATTGTAAATGAGATTACTTTAAGCCCGTATTTTCAAATGTAGCTTGTTTGCAGTGTTGCCTGCTGTTAGACGGATAATCAGCTGGCTGTGATTGCTCTGGGCGATGACAGGTCATCTGTCATGCCTGGGCAGTAATGGTATTGTTGTAGACACAATCCCCCGGTTCCCATATTTTCCCTGTTATGTAATGCAGTTTACTGGGCGATGATGACTCGGATAGAGTGACATCGTTGTCTGGAAACCGGAACACTGACTCGATCACCGCGTGGCCTCTGTGCCGTCTCCTAACCTTGTGCACAGAGTGACACAGAGCGCTTACAGTGTTCTCGGTCTTGACCACAGTGATTACAGACTCTAATGTTCAGCTGCAAATGCCGCATGGAAAACTCATCAGTGCAAATTGTGCTGGGCAGCTCTCAGCCTGTAGTAGCCTGGCCCACACTCGGTCATTAGTCTCTTGCCAAGCAGCAAAGTCATAGTTTTCACCAGAACTGATGAAATTGCCTAATCCGGGTATTAACCCTATTGTTTGCTTTAACGTGTATTTTCTGTGACATTTTACTTCCCAACATAGAACTAGTTTGTTCAGACCGCAGCCCGAGTGAGTCAGAGGAGTCTCATAATAATGTTTCTGCAGAGGGTTTCATGGATGCAGGGCCATACAGTGGCTGTAGTTTCTATGCCAACACTGTTATTATGGGCCATTTAGCCACCGTAGACGAGAGGTGCCTGCCTCATACGGGAGCAGAAACGGCCTCCTCTTCTTTCTCCCCATGTCCTTTGATGTTGAAACAGCAGGCCTATCATCATCATCCATCAGTTTTTTTTTTCTGAGGTGCAATTAATTAGGAGCTGGTCTCCACTTTCAGCAGTCAGTTTCTGGACTTCTCCATCATGCAGCCCCTCGAGTCCAGCTTATGTATGAGAGGGGCATTTGAGTCACACTCATTGTTTTGGGTGGGTTTTTCCTTGGTAACAGGGGGAAGTGGGCGATGCTAACTTTCCCTCTCTGGAATACGAGCAGGATGGGATAATGGAACAGTTGTCAAGTCTGCCTGGATGTAAAATTAGATTTATGATGGTGAGGCTTTGTAGAAGCTCGAAAAAATAATGTCTTAAAGGGTTAAAAAGGGCATGAAGAGTAAAAAGAGATGTGATCTTCTGATTATTGGATATCTCCAATGACTCAATATTCAATCCAATGAAACTACTTAACGTACCAGCAAAGTCTTAATGAACACAGGATTTTATGTCTGAATTAAAACAGAGTAGGTAATTTCATGTGAAAGATTTCTGTGTCTTTGTCTGTACTCGCTGGTTTTTAAGAGCTGCTTAAGGCTCTGTTGGAAAAAGGTGATGTCACTTATTTCCGTTACTTCTGTGATGACGGTTGTGGGATTGTTACCAGTACTAAGTATTAAAGCAGACTGTAAGAGTGTTCAAATAATGTGTTTTCAAACTTGTATGAATATTTAATTTTACAGAGAAAAAATGAATTACTGCTGGTAACCAATGTAAAAGCTTCTCCGGGACATGTGCTTTAGTAGTTTTCTATAAGTGAGACACAGGTTCAACATTATCATCGTGACCTCATGATTCTCTGTCTCAAAGGTGCTAATCAACTCCCAGATTTTTAAAAAATACGCTTACATTCACATTCATAAGGACAGTGCGACCGTGTGTAATTTCATATAAAAATGTCTGGATTTTGTATGTCTTTGCAGAAACCTTTGATGCTGGGCACAAGAACTTGATATCTGTCACACAAGGACCAGAACAGATCACATGCAGTCTCAGGTACTGGTCATTTTTAACTACTCTAAATATTGACATTTCCAGTTGTTTAACTGCCAGTGCCTCGAATGTGCACATTTAAATCAGTCCAGTTCGGTGTCACAACAGCATGCTTCTGGTGCAGATAAAAGCCATTACCACAAGGCACAGGGGCTTTCCCATGACCCCCGGCAACACAGAGAGGGCCAAAGCACCTGATTCACATACGTGGTCTTCCAATAAGAGCGCTAGACTGGCCATCATGGCTTTGGGGGGAGTAAAAAGATCACTATGGAGACCAGAAGAGCATTGCTAGCCCTGCTGGACTTTGAGGTTGCCCCTTCCCAACCTCTCTGGCCCCGGCTCCACCCCCCGGCGGGAGAATAGAGAGGCCTGGTGAATAGAGAGTTAATGGGCTCATAATGGTCCTCTCCTGTTTCAGTGCCCCCTCTCTGCACCTTGAATGAGGCCTTTCTGCAGTTGTGGCAAGAGAGATGATGAAGTGGGTGGAACACCACTTCCCACTGGTCCTGCTTTAAATAAATTAGGGGCCTTTTCATCAGAGGCTCCCCCACAGAGGCCAGTTATTCTCCGGAGAATAGCCGGGCCGCTAACAAGTTCACATGACCCCTTGTAGAGAGCGGTGTTTATCCGGGCCAACAGGAGGACATGACAGGAGCAAAGTTCATACATTGTTTGTCTTCATCCATATTTCTCATTTCCTCCATGTGCAGCAACGCGCAGAAGTGGCTGGAGATCCACATGGCTCCCGGGTTATATTCTCCAAGGAGCCTGGAGCTTCCTCTGGTCAGCAAATCTTGACCTCCCCAGAGCTCACCCATGAGGTGGTAATCTCCCCCGGCCTCCCCACGCCTCCTCTGAGCCCCTTTCGCTCCGCAAGGCTGCCATCTGGAGAGTTTAAGGTATGCACGCCCATGTCCTCAGGGCTGTGTTAATAGCGACGTTGAGCTGGAGTGCATGGGATTCAGTAAACAAGTGCTCCTCCCTGTGGAAAAATGATGCATCACAGGCTATACATTCAGCCATAGAATGCTTTGAAACCATCTCTCTCATTAGATATAGACACCTATATGACTGATATAAGCTGATCATTCTGCCCTTGTCAAGGTGTCTGAAGTGAATGGAAGTGGACCAACAACTCTCAGCTTTGGATCTTACTATGGCCCCTCACAATCGCATGGTAAAGTTACGACTTTTTAAATCTTTGCATCACATGAGTTCCTTCCTCCTTGGTCCCGAAATGAATTTAGTGGAAGTTTAAATAAAGAAAGACAACTATGTTGCATTTTTTTCAGACATTTGAAATTCAGGTGAAATATAAATCCCGAGTTTGAAGCAGCAGTTAAAATGCTACTGAAAGATGTTGATGGTTCTGGTACTTGCAAGCACTAAATGAAATGAAAGTGTTAATTTGAGTATGAGGACTGAGCAATCGTAGCATCAGTTTAAATGAAAGGCTGAGAGGAGCTGAAATGTTAAACTGTATGTGAATAATAGAGCAGGAAGTGTCAATTAAATGGATGTTCTGAAAGAAATTAATGTCAGTTCAAGTGAATAAACTAAAGAGGCAGCTGCAGCGTCAGCTGATAAGCAGCAAGCGATTTCAGTAAATTGTTCACAAACAGAGGAAGTTGTCAGTGTTCAAATGTGAGGACCCGAGACCTGAAAGGATATGACGTGTAAGCACTAAACAAAGTTAAGATGTTTTTTTAATAGAAACAGATGGATACAGCTAAAACATGAATATCAGTTAACATGTAACCATGGGAATAAGTTGAACTGTCACTTGGGGTGTGAGGGATGAAGCAGCAGAAGAGTAAATGACGAATGTAACCTGTAAGTGTAACTTAATGGTTTGGACTTCTGTGGGTTTCATGTGATGTTGTTGGTCTTAAAAATCAGATTAATGGCTGAATAATTCACCTGAGAATGGCTGAAGACAATAATTAATTGAAATAATGTAAGTACTGAAAGCTTATTGTTTTCCTGTGCCTCAGGCGGACTGTCCAACGGCGTACAGGGTTCCTCCACTTTACCATGCAGCTGGGCTCCAACCAGGGAGGAGAGGCTTATCAAGTTCTCAGGAATTGGTCCAGTGGATGAAACTGGGATGCCCATTGCCTCCAGATCAGTAAGACAGCATCAAAGAACATACTGTTTCATAATTAAGCACTGACTTTTAACAGTATTGATTGATCTCTTCTTTCACTTGCATACACTCTCAGCATATTTAAGAATTTTACACTGATTTGAGCTGATTTCATATTCCTGTGCTGTCCAGTGTGCTGCCTTTCTAATTTGCCAGATTTGTTTACCTCCTCTTTTCTTATACCAGAGTGTGAACAAGCCCAGAGACTGGTACAAGAGCATGTTCAGACAGATTCACAAGAAGCCAGAGGGTAAGGACACTCCTCCTCTTCCTCCTCCTCCTCCTCCTCCTCCTCTCACAAACACAACACCAGAGAGAATTCCTCTCTGTCGGTGTCGGTGAAGTGATCCAGCAAACAGATTACTGCGGAGGGAAAATAAGATATGATGAAAGAGCCCTGAAGTCTTATGTCATTTCTGCCTATTGGCTCTGACAATAATCCGGCCTCTTATCTCAGGCGCTCCTAAATCGAGCTGATCATTTGTCTCTGTTAGGGGTTGCATAACAGGGACGCATTCCCTGTGATTTGTGTGGTTAACGGCACCATCGCAGCGCTGGGGTGGTTTCAGGGGATTGCTCGGGATCAGTTTTCTTTTAGAAGAATATTTTCAGCTGTCTGCAAGTGATTTGTCTTCTCAAACAGCACTGGGGTCAAAGCGCCAGGGAGTGCTGATACAATGATCTGTGGTGGAGCAGAGACATTTCTGACAAATGTTTTCCCATGGCACATGCTTGACAGCTGGACTTTGCTGATTACATTTTCACTTTAATTTACATTCTGGATGACATTACATTACATTTGTGCAAAATATATGAACAGCTTTTAGAATGTCTTGATTTTTTTATTTTTTTGCTTAAATAAAGGTTATGAAATATTTCTTCCCATGCTGGTATTCTAATAGTGGGTGGACCTGACTGAAAGATAAATCCAGCCATGTTGTAATAACGTATAAGAGTGTGACAAAGAAATGTCGAAGTATTGTAGTTTTATTGATTTACCTGTTTAAAGTACTCCAGTGTCTTTAAAATAAAGTCTCTGTGTTGTTCCCCAGAGTCTGATCTGGAGGATTCAGAGCGGTGGTCAGCTGAGCGTAAGTGAACCCACATTGTTGTCCTGTCCAGTTACATAATCAGTTTTTACTTAAGACTGATTTGTGCTGATCCACTCATCTGCAGGACTCCAGCTCGCTGCCAAAACAGAAGAAAGTAATGAAGCAGACAAGAATCTCTTCAGACTAACACCTCACGGGGCCCTGCCGGACTGGTGAGTTTATGCTGCGTTCAGGGTCACGAGGAGGCTCAGCATATGGAGGCATGTGGTGAAAAGAAAACAGGCAAACAGCCAGTCCATCACACAGCACGTACGGACACATTGACAATCATCCACTTTCACACCTTTGGGCAATTTCATAAAGTCTTGAGACAACCTGAGCTGCATACTTTTTCACTGCAGTAAGAAACGTCAACATGCACACAGGAAGGCCCAGAGGCGGGAATCAGATTTAAAGTAACAGTCTGACATGAGAGAGATGAGCAGCTTGATATTGTACTTGTTCTTCTGCACTCTTATTAGAGGATAAAACAAATAAATGTTGATTTGTGAACTTTCGACACTTGGTGTTAATCTTTTCCTCCAAGACTAAGAAATCTTAAGCGACCACTGATGACTGATCAAACAAGCAACTAAATCATTTCATCTGCAAATTCAAGAAGCTGAAGTACAGCGTTTTAAAGGTTTAGCAAAGGAAGAGATTTAACTGATGTCTACAGATGTATTTATTGTTCCTCAGCTGCACCAATATAAATTGATCCTACGCACCAGATAAACACTGCGGGTGACGTTTTACATGAATACCAACCACTCTCAGACTCAGAGCAGTGGAGGGAAAACGTGTGGGAAAGACAAGTTTGGATTTGTTGCTACAAGCTCTCACAATGAAGCCATGATTAAGTTGCTGTCCATGGTGTGTGTGTGTGTGTGTGTGTGTGTGTGTTTTGGGGTGTTATGTTTCAGGAGTGAGGATGTAGATAAGCTGTCAGACCCGGGAAGGCAGCACCCTCAGCCGAGGAGCATATACGACTTTGAGCCTGGAAAGAGCACCGTCTCAGAGAGCTGCAGCCAGGTACGAACCTCACAGACAGTCACGGTTTAAAAATAGGCTGTGGTATCGCTCTGATCCCAGAGGAAAATAATGTTTCTCCATGACTGTTCCACCTCAAGACTCATCCGGCATTGTCGCTGCCTCTAATCACTGAAATTCTTTGTGCAGTCTCGTTCCCAGTGTGAGGCTCAGGAACAGGTTTGAGGATGGGCGCCTTTTCTTTAAGGATTACAGCCCAAGTCCTCTTATTACACCTTCTCACGCGAGGTAACTTGTGAGCTTGGTGGCTTGACAGTGTACCTGCAGATGTGCTCAGCTCTTCTTTTTTTTTTAAATTCAGGGGATCTAGCAGGCTTCCAGCTTCCATTCATTTCTCTATTCAGACAAGACAAGACACGTAGACACTAAGTATTTATGATGGTGTCACTATCAGGCATTGTGCTGAAGTGATTTACGAGCTGGTGAGGTTGACACTTTGACTCATATTTATTCACCTCTGGGGGGATAGTTTATTGTCTTGTGTAATCTACGCTGTCCAGGAGCTGTTGTAATTGAGTGTGCAGCCGTTTTTATGTGTCTCTGTATCTAAACACCCCCAGTGAGTTACAGAGCGGTGTCTCAAAAGTTTTTTCTTTTTTCTTTTATTGAATGGCAATAGCAACAATGTCCCAGATCTGGTGCATATTGTGCCTTGTGTCTGCACTTGAAAAGAAAGGGCATCTTTGTTTCCACTCCCCCATGGGAGCTGAGGTGTCTTGTGATCCGTATTATGGTGTTAACCTCTTGTGGTGTATAATGGCTCACAGCATGGAGACTTATTTCATTTCCTCTTTATGACAGCAGCACCGTGTTGTATCCCCCAGGACGATGTTTAGAAAAGCGGCACACAGACCATATCAGGTGTTGTGCTGCTTCACTGTGACATTATAGTCTGTGATTGTAGTGAGGATGGCTCCCGACCGAGGGGAAGGCCTTGGCTTCCAAAGAGATGCATTCGGCCAAGGTTTTACAAAACAAAAAAAAAAGCCTCTGAAAATGGAGCAGGGGTCTGAAGTTCCCACCAGGAGAGCCTTTTAAAGTAATGTTTGAGAGAATCAGCTGCTCGCTTGTTGTTACATCTTTGTGAGAAAGAGGGGCTGAAAGTTGTGCCGGCTACCTAGTTAAAACAAATTCACTTCAGTATGGACGAAAGGAATGTGTGGGGTTTTCTCAGTTCAATAGCGTTTTTTGTTATTGCTTTTGTTATTAATTAAGCTCCCTCCATAGCATCAGAGTAGACCAGATCAAAATCCAGTTCCTCCAAAATATGTTTTATATTTATAAGAAATATCATTCCTCAAAAAGAGACACATCCAAACCCTCAGGAAACACTGATACACTGTCAGGTTTGCTAATTGGTCAAAATCTTCTGGTACAAAATCCCTCTTAGCTCCTAAACACATCTAAACACATGGTGAAATGGTGGCAGCATGACCCGATTAAACTGTGGGGGGGGTGGCAAACATAATATTGTGGTTCCTGGTTTGCCCTCCTGCACATGGCTGCTATGTCCCTGAACACCCCAAAAAACAACCAGAGCTTGTACACTGGATTAATATTGCCTGGCCCCAGGTCTTCTGTGTGATTTGATAAAAAACTTTATTTGGGAATATGTGAGCAAAACATAAATAAAAATAAATATTTTTTATCACTTCATGATAAAAAAATCATTAGGTCTTAAAACTAAATTTTAACAGGTTACATATAACTATGTGCTGGAGTGGATGAAGAGAGAATTATGGGTTTGGTGGCCCCAGGGTGTCTGTGAACAATGGGTGTCTTTTATCAATGTTATAACCAAAGAAATTCCAGTTCAATGTTGTTGTTTCTTTTTTCTACTTCAGGCTCATTTATCCCCAAAGAAACAGCCTGAGAAACCAAAATCCCCTTCAATCGAGGTGAGCCGCTTTGATCTTTGCCTGTCTGAGGTCACTTGAGGTTTCATCTTATGAATCATGGCAAAGGGATGCCGTTAGCTCCAAAAATCACGTTGTTTTAGTACACTGTGTCAGTGTTTTAATTTTGCCCTTCCAACTCCATCGGGCTCAGGCCAGTCTGGTCTCTGAGCTGAGCCGGTTTGAGGCTGAGCTGGACTCGGAGATCCAGGGCCTGGAGAGGAGACTTTCCCAGAAGAAGCAGCGTCGAGGCCGGGGTGAGGTACTGAGCCCCCCTCCTGACTCTCTCTGCTGAAGCCTCCCTCCTCAATCTAGCAGAATCCCCACCTCCCACCCTCACCTTTAATCCCCAACTCTCATCGAGGGCCGCCCGCCTCAGTGAGACCCTCCCTGCTTGCTAGCTCTGACCATGTCTGTAGTTTTTCCTCTGGACGACAGCCCTGGAATCGCCTGCCTGCCTTGCACTTGGATTGATCTGCTATGTAAATCACTTGCCTGCAAGACCCTCCTTTCCCACCCACCTATTTAGTCAAATGCAGATTTGGCTGCCAAAAGAAAAGAGAACGTTTGCAATCAATTTCCTTCAAATCATTCTTTTTTTATTTGGTGCTTCCTTTGCAATCCCACAGTGCTTGTTTTAGAGAGCGCCTTGGATGTCGCGCTGCCAAAAATGTTGTCGATTCTTGTGCTCTTCCTGATTCTTGTGTGATTGAATCAGCTTCACTTGCTGCGATTTGACTGAAATCACACACAGCTCAGACAAGATCATGAGCCGTGTTGTTTTGTAGCCCGAGGAGGATAGGACCCAGGGGACTTCTTATTCCTTTGGGAGTGGTCAGCACCTCTACTTTGTCTGAGTTGTTGTGAGATTTCCTCTGAACTGTGAGGTACTGGAGGGCTGCAGGGAGCAAACTGTGTTTAATGTTCACTCTGCTTTCAGGAGGCCAGAGACAGGGATCCAGCAAGCGCTCCAAAGACGGGGATTGCAAACCACAGGTCAGTGACAACATTACAGAGCAAAGCTGTGTGGAATATGATTACCTCAAATGATATACAACATGTTGTAATGACATCCTTACTGACCTACTAACCACATTTTTATCATGTGAGATCACTTTTCCTTCGGCGGACTCCACTGAAAGACTAACTAAAAGTTTCTTTTCTGCAATCTTGGTGTAATGTTTGTTGTATTACACATGACAGTGGTCAGATATCATTGCACTCCACACACCAATAGGAAGTTTATAGTGTTCAAAGCAGATTTGGGGCTGACAGTGCTGACTAAGAATAGCATGTGTTTCTTAGAACTTTGTGGTTTTTAATCATTTCTCAGTACAAAGCTCTTACTGTCACAGTGAAGCAGTTTGTTCACCAACAAGAGAACAAGCACAGTTCAGGGAGACATATAGTATTTTATTTTTATCTAATTGGTTTAATCAACAGGAATGTGTCAAGCCACTTGAGGAATTTAAAGGAATGCAGTAATGTTATTTATGTTGATGTTCAGCGGGCGTTAAAGTGATGTTTTCATTTTACCCTCGGGAGTGCACATGCAGGACAGGTTAACAGACGTGCCTCGGCCCGGTCACCACATGACAGACCTCCTCGGAGCCCAACACCCCGCCTCTTAATCCACTTTGATATTGCTTCATCAAGTGCGAGCAGCTGCCCTTTGCTTCCAGCTGCTCTGAGACACCGAGCTCAGTGATTGGACGGCTCAGCCTTTAACACTTTGTGGGGTACCTGTTGTGTTGGTCAGGTTGATCAGGTGACTCTCTGCACTGGATCCTGGGAGGAAGCTGTTGAACTTTAACAAGCTTGAGTACAGTATTTGTTACTTCACGCTGTGGGCGGCATTCCACATTTCTCGCCATGTGTGTAATGCTCTCAGGGAGGATTCTCACTGTTTGCTAAGCTGAGTTCATGGGTTTTGACCTTTTCTGGTTCGCAGGGATAAGGGGCTGTTGCTCTAAAGGTCCTGTTGCTAAGGACATGTGAAACTTAACCACACTCTAGCAAGAAGAGGCCCGTTTTTCTCTGCGTCCTGTTATGAGAAGTTGTTCAGCTGTGGCCATCTAGCTGCAAACGCTGCAACACAAAACAACCCTGTCTGGAAATATGCAAATGAGCGCAGGGGAAGCCAGGAATGAAGCTTTGAGTTTTTTGGATTCATCCTTAACTCAGAGATGAGCAGAATCCTGGTTCTGATCATGAATGGAGCTCCAGAGTTGTAAAGATAACTGAAGCTCCGAATTTAATCGCAACCAGATCTTCAGCTTAAGGATAATGACACGAGTTGCACAGTATCATCCGCATGCCCTTCTAGCTGTCTGATTATTTGTCTCATCCCCGTCCAGCAGCTGCAGCCACATGTGTTGTGCAGTAAATACGTTGAATCACGCCACACACACTGTCTCCCAGCAGCATTACACTGTGTGTGTTACAGTATGTGTGTGTTTTACTGTAAGCATGTAAAATATGCACATGTTCTTCACTTTTTCAGCAATTTGTCAGCATCAAAGCAGCCCATCCATCGCTCCACTAGGCCATCACTGACCTCCGCTCCCACATATGGTAAAAACAGCATTTCTTCCCTTTTGCCTCTGCGCCACCACCAGCTGATTAGATTCCTCGTAGTTTAGAACCTGCCAGTATCTCTCTGTCTATATGTTGATCAGCTCTACCTCTTTCCTGAACCCACTGACCCACTCTCAGTAAGCAGGCCCCTCATTTAATCAGGCAGCATATATTTGATGAAATCTTTTAGTAATCTAATATATTTGAAAGTCCCATGATTTTCCTCCATCACTGCTGTTGTTAGGTCTTTTGCACTTTAGATGAGGCTGGCACGAGGGTGGAAAGCTTTTGCAGTGTTTTTTCCTAGAATCAGAAAGCAGTGCAGATGGGTGGGGAGGAAGCCTGCAGAAATAGGAAGTGGAATTCGGAAGACCTGATTAAAGATTAGCTTCATCCAATTGTTTTTCTTGGAAATTAGTCCACTGCGAGCCAGCCTGAGTGATTTTTTTATGTGGCTGTTTAAGCTGTGGTTGTTCTTTCACATCGCCGAACAAAAGACTGCACGCTGCAGACTCCACTCACACTGCTGTTCTTTTACTTTGTACCACAGTAGACCGTCTTTCGCCTGCAAATGAAACCATGGCACTCCCACCTAAGAAAGAGGAGAAAAAGGTATGTTCCTCTGGCTTTTGTTTTTGTTACCTACAAGGCTGGAACATCTTTCACAGTTGTGGTCTTTTGTTTTTGTCATATGAGCACACTCTGAATTGTTCTCATATTAGCTGCATCCGTACAAATGATCCCAAAACACTGAGTGATTTGTTTATTTTTCCAGATGAAAGCAGCGCGAGCCAAGTTCAACTTCCAGGCTCAGTCGCCCAAGTGAGTTACAAAGTGATCTGATATGATAAATATGCCATTTCCTGTCTGCAAAGCCATTTCCATTTCTGAAAGAAAATGACTAAATAAGAGCAATATCAGATGGAAATCATAATGTACAACAGACATTCTTTATACAATGAGCTTGTGTCTTGATTGTAATCTGTTGGATTTTCCTTTGTCTCATTATCCGTCCTCTACTCGGCAGGGAGCTCATGCTGCAGAAAGGCGACATTGTTTACATCCACAGGCAGGTCGATGCCAACTGGTTTGAGGGAGAACATCACGGAAGAGCTGGCATTTTCCCCACATCTTATGTGGAGGTTCATATCTTCATGTCTCGCATTTGTTGTGATCTGTTTCTGTGCTGTTGCTTTGTGCTGTTTATCTAAGACCCATGTGAAACTGGCTCAAAGCTCTGTCCTCTGTCCTTCATAGATTCTGCCTCCTACGGAGAAGCCGACTCCTATAAAGTCTCCCACTTTACAGGTGTTGGACTACGGGGAAGCCGTGGCTCTGTTTAACTTCAACGCTGACCTACCGGTCGAACTTTCATTTCGTAAGGTGAGTCTTGGGCTTACCTTCCATATTTGGCCCTTGTAGCTGTAAATGTGCGAACACATGTATTTTGTGGCACAAGTCAGTGTCTGGTTGAAAGAATGATACTACTCTCATGTCTGTTCACTTAATAGGAAGCTACCAAGGTTGTTATCTTAGATTAGCATGAAGACTGGAAACAAGGCAACAGCCCGCCTGGCTCTGTAACAAAATCCACCTTCTAGTAATGCCACAATCTACCACAATGCTGCCATTGCTTCCATGTCAGAACTGACTAACTACTATGTTTAATCAATGTATTGAACAAATATTTGTATTCAACTCTCATTGCATTTTATATTTTTGTAACTTAATGCAATATCCAACTTTTCAAAACTCTTTTTTCCACCTCAGGGTGAGGTGATTGATATAACCAGGCGTGTTGACGATAAGTGGCTAGAGGGGAGGATCTCAGGGACCAGCCGGAGCGGCATCTTCCCGGCCAATTACGTCCAGGTCAACAAGATGCCCCGCACCAAATACTCCACCGACGACTACTCACCTGGCCCCATGTCCCCCGTCTCCCCTGGACCTCAGAGTCCAGGACGTCCACTCCACTCTCCCTGCCCGCGGTCACCATTATCCCCTTTCACCCCCACCTCCCTCAGCCCCAAACCTGAGCACTCCCCCTTGAAGCCGTCTTCACCTGTGCCTTATGGCGGCCCAGCTTCACAGTCACGCTCCCCTACCCAGACCCCCGTATCCAAAGAAACGGCCAATCGATGGCCCAGCAGCACCTCCAAAACTGCTTCACCCACCAACCAGAACAGCCACTGGGCTGGGACACACTCCCCCAACCAGAGCACTGCGGCTAGAGCTGTTTCACCTTCGGCTCAGTCGCCGGCGTCCGTGCACAGAGCAGGAGCCATCACAGCCAACACTCCCAGATACACTGACCCCTCACAGGTCCGCTCTCACTGCCTGTCTGAGAAAATCACTGCATGTCCGCACCCATGGTGTTACTGCTTGTGCTGACACGAAAGTGGTTCATCATGCTTTACTTCATTATGCCTGACATGAGGTTTCGATTTCTTCCAGGGTGCAATACCAAACAAGACGGCTCCATCTCATCCACACGTTAACTCCCTGCAGCACACACAAAGGCCAAACAATCCTGTGGGGCAATGCCAGCCGTACGTCTCCAGACTTTTATTTGTTCACATTGTTGCAGTACAGACTGAACATTGCAGCTTTGGTGAATTTGTGGCTGAGACCATTTGTTTTGTTGTCTTGTCATCTATTTTAGATACAAAGCTGTTTACAACTATAAACCACAGAATTCAGATGAGTTGGAGCTCAGAGAAGGAGACATTGTGCAAGTGATGGAGAAATGTGACGATGGCTGGTTTGTAGGTAAGGAATAGTTACATTTATTTTGAAACCACAAAGAATGTCCGTTTTAGTGAATGCTACTCCCTCAACATATTATAGTGATCCATATTACAGTTTTCCACATCTGCTGACATGAATAAAAAAAAATTGTAAAAAAAAATGAAAGTCTTAGACCTCTTTTGTATTTTGACACTATCAAACATTCTGCAGTGTCAGCTCGCCCTCTAGTGGACATGATGAAACATTGCGCATGTACAGGCACAATAAACTTGAACTGTACATTTTTGTGTGACCACAGTTTGTGCTTTGTTGTCTGTTCTCTGTAGGTACGTCAGAACGGACTCATGCTTTTGGGACTTTTCCTGGGAATTACGTGGCACCGGTTTGACCTCCTCACTTCCTGCTTGCCACCTGGACTCATAAGAGCCCAAAGAACCACTTGTTCACTCCAACACCCTGCCTTGATACGCCAGCCTTACTTCATCCCGTTTACCCACCACACTCCTACATCTGGTTTAGTCAGACCTGCATGTTCTCTGTTTCCCAGAGCAGAGGTGAAAACACTGAGTGGTTTCTCACCTCACCTCCCTGCATGAGCGCACGTCTGTGTGTTTGTGTGTGTGTATTCCACTGAGAGTGTTTTCGCACACCACTCGAGAGGAAAGAATGAATGCTGATGATACTGTTTCAGATGCAAAGAATGGACTTTTTTGTTCCATGTCTACTTGCAGCTGCAGGAAATTTGCATTCCTTCCCTCTGAACAGCACAGTCCCCTCTGTGGTCCTGATACAGTATGATGCTGCATTCAGCTTTGTGTCTCCACAGTGCCATCACAAACCACAGCTGAGCATTTTGAGTTTTTCCGGCATTTCAATGGATTAATGTTTCCCTCAAATATCTCCCTCAGATTTTCTTTCAGATCTCTGAAAATACCATGGGGCGAGTTTGAGGAAACATCATCAGCATCTGTAGATGAGTGCTTAAAGTAAAGTGCAGTGGGGGCGCGGACATGTCGAGATAAGTTTACAGCCCTGCACAAGGCTATGCAGGAGAACAAGTATGATTAATGCATGTAGTGGTTTCTTAAGCAAGTTATTCAATAGAGAATATATGGCTTTTTAGGTGAAGTTGTTCTTAACCCATGATGTGGAAAAGCCAAAGGTGAAAGGAAAGTGATCGATAGTGTTCTGTGGTGTAACAGATGTTGCTTTGCTCTGAAATGAAATTTAAACTCCTATAAGTCGTACAAGATGAGCAGTGTTGGTCTACATTAAATCGAGATGGTGCCTTCACAGCAAAGTGATTGAATGATCTTTAGAAGTATTTGAAGTAATTCTGAAAGTGCCAAATTTCTTTTAAATTCCCCTCTGAAGAATCCCAGCTCACTTTCTTTCTGCTTCATTTGCTACTACTGCTTTTCTAATGTTGTCTCTGCTGACGGGGTTAAAACTTTGACAGTATTTCCAAAACCACTTAGTGTATGTTTGTACCAGTTCAACCTTTGACAAGTATCTAATTAGAAATCCTTACCATGAAGTCATTTTGCAATTTTACATAATATATTCATGAATCCACTGTAAAAAAAAATGAATATCTGGTAGACACAGGACATGATTGTACAGACTGTAACCTTTTTATCAAATTGAAAGTATAATATATATTTGCTTATAAAACAATGTATCTGATATGTATGGTACGCAATTTTTTTAAAAACAATTAAACATTACAGAGTGAGACTGACAATAGTGTGTTCATTGCTTTTTTTATTCTATTTATTAACTTAGAGTATTTGTATTTAACTTTGTACTTAAATACTTTGTATTTAAAATGTACACTTTGCTCATGACAAGTTATGTTAACCAAGTTTATTCACAAAAATGAAATAAAAGACACATTTTGACAGCATTTTTCTCATAAAACTTTCTGTACTTTCCTGAACTGACCTGTGTGGTCAGTTACTTTACACTGCAACAGTAAATGATCAAACATTAATCTCACTGGTGTAACGGTAAAATGGAGGAACTTGTGGGAGCATTAAGATTAAGATTAAGAAAAAAAAATACAAATTTAATAGCTGTCATTGGGGCAGATGAGGTAGTTTTGTTTTTCATTTGACCTTCGGTACGACCACCGTACGACTGATTTCATCGCCATTAATTCCCCACAAAGCACCGCGCCTGTGAGTCCAGGTGAGACCAATTAGCTCCAGTCACACACCTGCGGGGACACAGACGGAACTACGTCACGGCGCGATCGGATTGGACGGCTGGTGCGCGCGCTGCCGTGCTGCGTGCCGTCGGCAGGTGGCGCGTGTGTGCACTTCAACAGCAGCAGCGGCGGCAAAGCAGCGGTATTTTCGGTTAAATGGCTCAATTATAACCGCGGCACCCTCCTCCTCCTCCTCCTCCTCCTCGTACCTCCTCTCTGATGCGACACGCCCCGCGCTGCTTCCTGCGTCAAAGGCTTTTATTTTGGTAATTCTGGCACATGGCACAGTTGACACGAGCGGCAGTGCGCGCGCAGCCACAGGTGGTGTCCGTGCGTGCCACCTTGTTCACGCGTGAGGCGAGCTGAGAGACGGAGGAGCCTCCACAGAGACAGAAGAAACTGAGAGAGCTGCTTTGTTTAGTTTTGTTCAAGTTTCGGAGGCAGTGAGAGAAAGTGCGTGTGTGTGTGTGAGGAGGTGACCCGCAGTCTCCTGAGTGTGTGTGTGTGAGTGTGTCGAGTCGAGGAGCGTCCACAGGTTCAACAGGTGGAGAAGGCTTATTCACGCCTCATCTTCCTCATCTTGGTGAGTTAATACACAGCCTCTTATTTAAAAAAACACAATTAGAGCCTCTGAAGTCAGAAGACAGTCCAGTTTTTTTTTCGCTTTTTATGTTTCTAATAGCATCATCTTATCACAAATTTCTGTTATTTCCAAGATAGGAAGTGTATTATAGGTTTGTTGTTGTTATTGAACCCGGGAGAGTTCACACAAATAAATGTGTGAACCTCATAACGCAGTGAAGCCATGTTAAATGATGATTTGAGGCCAAGTGTGTGCTCAGTTAAAGTGTGCAGCTCAGACATATGGGCTGTTTTTGTCTAATGGTGCGTGGCATGTGTGGAAACTGAAGTGAGTGGCAGATCTGTGTGATTTGTTTGTTGCACCAGCTGAAAAGCTCCCCGGAGAACAAAAGTCAGCGTTTAAATGTCCACTGGTTATCTCCTCTCCTCTCATCTCCTTCTCATCTCAAAGTGGCCTGCTGAGGGCGATGACCTGAACTATCAGGTAGTTCAAGTTCTCCAGCAGCCTTTTTCGTTTTTTAAAGATAGTCTGAGAAACAAACAGATCTTTGCTCGCCGGCTCAGCAGGTGTGAAAGTACTTCAAGGTGTTGCTCAGAGTTCATGTATAATCCAGAACAGTCCCGGTGAAACCTCATATTCCCGCCTGCTGTTTGTGTACCTTCGCCATTGTGACTGTGTGCCTTTCATGTACACGCTCTACCTAACCCTCCTCTCCCTTTATATTGTGTTTGTTTCCTGATGGCTTTGCTCCCCCCCCCCCTGAGAGAACACTACTGTTTACTCTGACAGGACGGAGCTGAAGCCGTCAAGGATCCAAAAAAACAGACCACTGTAATTTTGGACAGAGCAAAGCGGCGGCTTTTCAAGAAAACAGGGAAAGGGCCAACTCACTACCTTCTAACTCAGGGAAAGAATTTTTTGTTTGTTTTTACAATTGCGTTGAGGTTTTGACGGAAGCAAAACAACGTTTTAGCCCTCTAGTTTTGCTAAACTAAAGCTACCGTGTTGTGTTTTTTTTAACTTTTTAATTTAGTACATGCAGCTTCTCTCTGTGATTCACGTGTACGGTTATACAGGAAGTCAGCACTGTCTGAGTCTGAGTGTTGAGAGTGTTTTTGGCTGTGGTTTTAGTTTGGTTTTCGCTGAGGCAGAGGCGGCACAGGATGGATCTGACTGTTCTTTTTTTTTCTTTTACATTGCATCAAATTTAGCAGAAAACCTCAGTTTGTGAGGCAGATTCTCATCAAGCACCAAACATGTGCGCTGCTGCGGCAGTGTGTTTTTCAGGCCCATGCACACGATGAGCAAAGTGTTGGCTGGTGTCTTGTGCGAGCTTAACGGTGCGTGCAGAGGATGTGGTGAAGTGTCCTGATTGCCAAGCAGCAGAGCACTCAGGGTTTGTTCGGTGTGAACGGCAGTAACTTGATCTCCACATGATGATGATGATGATGATGATGATGATGCGGGAGGAGATAAAATGGAAACAGTACCAGTGTCCTTGCCTTGTTAGAAGCCATACTTAACAGTGGACACAGTCAAGTCTGTGCATGACAGACTGGATGATGGATAATCTTAGAGATGGTCGTTCTGTGCTGGTGTAGATAACATTATGTTGCAGCATGAACTGGAGCGTGCACCCTCTAAAAAGTTTTCTCACTGAAAAGGGAGTAACCCACAAAAATTACAGGTATGGCTCCGTCTGTAATTATTCTGATGACACATTGATGATTAGCGTTATGTATAATGCTGAAGAAACTCATCAACCAACACCCTTTTTTTTTTTACATCATTTGTTGTTGTTTGATATTTTCTCATCTCCCTAGTGACTGCAGCTACATCTGAGCGAATGGGTGTGATTTGGAGAATGCCTAGAATGTTATTTCGCTCAGCTCAGTCCAGGGAGAGGCCGCGTTTCTTTTATCTAGTGGGCGTGTGTGTCCAGGTAGCTGCCTGTGCACGACTTGACACACAGGGCCGAGTCAGCAGTCGACCGCATCGCTGACGAGGGCTGTGGAAAGTTCACGCTGGTGCATGGCCACCAGCGAGAGAGCCCTGACAAGAGTGATTCATACCAGGAATATTCCCCTGCAGCCACGGCAGTTCATCTGAGAGGGAGAGAAAGAAAGAGAGAGTGTGTATGTGTGTTTGTGTTCGCCTTTGCATCAAAGCTCAGCCAGAGCCCTCAGTCGATTGTGCAGCGTCTGCTATGTTCATCATCCATTCTCTCAGTATTAGCTTGTTGGAGAACCACTGCTTGTTCGACTTTAAACCCTGCAGATTTTGGCCCAGAGTTCAAGGAGAAGAAAAACCAGGCTCAGCAAAGAACTCCAATGATTCGTAGAGGAGGTGAAGAGTTGATGTTGGTGGCCGGGATTGGCTTCCTGAAGTTTAGTCAGCTATCTGCTCAGTTAATCATGCCATAAAGACTTCTTGAATATTTCATTTCCTCGGCACTACAGATGGTAACAGCTTGTTTTTCCAAAAGTTTCATTCCTTGGACTAAATGAGGTGTTAATTCTTTGGGTTGGCTTTGTTAAACCTAATGCTGATGGCTTCCTGCACATGCCTATTAGTCTGACATGTTGTTCTGCATGTTTAGCGGGCTGTGCATTACATCTACCTGATGCTTTGTTTTGGTTTTTGAAATTAAATACTGATAGCATAGCTGTGTTGTGGTGTCATGCTCATCAAATCAGTGACTCATCAGGGTTGAATCATCACCATTTTTTGCCACACTCCAGTAAATTACACACACACAGTCTCAGACTTGTTTTCACAGGTTTCGCTCATTCAGCCCAAACAACTGATAACTTCGCATTACGCAAAACATGCTAAATTAAAGACTACACATCACTTAGGTGTTGTTGTGTCTCTGTGAGCCTCAGACTCAGGCTGATGCTCAGGCTCTCCGCCCCCCTGTCCGACCTCCAGGGAGTTACTCAGATACTCAGCCTTTTCCACTTTTCATTCATCCTTTTGTTCTCACCATGAGCACAGAACATGTTATTGAGAACCTTTCGCAATGAAACACTCAAGGCTCTCTGCATGTTGGAGCAATGAGTCCTTAATACAATATTCAAAAAGCCTGTTCTTCACCTTCATATCTCTTGTGCCTGTAGGGACAGCGTGTGCATGACAGTCGAAAAATGTCCCTATGGAAACTCATACAGTCTGAACCAAGTGATGCCTGAGCTCACAATGGTCTTGTTTTTGTTTTTTGCGTATGAACCCTGCCACCCTAAAGTGTGCTGTCTGTGGTGAGCAGCAACACTGAAATTTGGATCTTTGAATGCTGTGTATCAGAATGTTTTTGTCAGTCTCCATCGTCCCATAACTAATAGCTTTTGCCAGTACATTCAGTGTTGTCAGGTCTTCCCTAAATATGTTTTTTTTATTCATTGGACTTTAAGTTTGGTCCATAATCTGTTAGTGAAGCTCTTAATTGAAACAAAATGATAAAGTACAAGTTGTAGGTTTAGCAGTCCTTCAAGACAGGGGGATGCTCTTCTCAGGTACCATGGTGTTTAGTATCCATTGCTCACATACCCTTAGTTAAATGCTGTAATGACAATCAGGTAATGAACAACAAACATGTAAATATACAGAACTTCAGGACTGCAGCTGATCATTATCAGATAATCAGCTGAATAATCTCACTAGAGAATGATACAAACACTTCTCGTGAGACACTTCATCATCACGGCCGTTTACAGCCTCCAAAATGAACTTGAATCAGCACCTCTTTAAAACAGCTTTAACCAAAACTCAATTTAAGATTTATTGTAGTGCTGTTATATTGGACCACATTAGTTCTCTCTGTATGGACTAATACATTCTTGCATGAGCTGAAGGAGAAACCTGTCGAGGAAATTTGGATTCTGCCTCTTGTTCTCTGTCAAACTTGACATCTTACTCGTTGTAGGTATGTAGCAATGCTGGTAAGTCATAAACCAATCCATTGTGTTAGTCGGAAGTGAGAGTATTTCACTGCACCTACGGTACCAGTTTCCATTCTCCTCCTGCTGTGCGCGGCTGATGCTGAGCTGCCAGCCATAGAAATGACTTCATGACTCAAATTCTTGTCATTGTGTTGGGTGTGTTCAATTGTAATGCCAGATTGGCTTGGCAGGAAAAGCAGTGAGAACAGAATTCACCTTTTGTGTGACTGCGAGGTTTCATCAAACTGCGTTCAGCACTTTGTTCTATGCGAGCAGCAGGGCAGTCTTAAAACTTCATTAGTGGGCCAATTAAGCACAGGCCTGTGAGCGAGCCACATATCCTCACTACCACTATGTGCTGTTTTTCTTCTCCGCTCTTTGTCACTACGCTGTATACTTTCACCATCCTTTCATTTGGACATTATCCTCCCCTAGTGTTTTTTTTTTATGATGAACGGTGAACGTTTATACCCAGAGAATTAGCAGGGTGCTTGGCTGATGATGGCTGTGCTATAGGAGAGCCCGCAGAAGCTCATGGAACTAATTGACACCCCCAAAGGCTGGGAAACATTGCTCCTTGTCATTATCACCACTGCGCTTATTTCTGGAGGCCACAGCAATTATGAGAGCCTAATGATGGTGAGCCCAGTAACCTTGCTAATTGGCCCAGACTGTTAATAACTAACTGGGTCTGCACTGCGTGTCCCAAACACTTGTGGAATGTGCGGCCGATGAAATGAACCAGTGTCGGGAGGGATTTGGGGGAGTAGCGTGGCTGATGTCCTAGATCCACTTTACTGTAATCGCTAAATGTTTTCCTCGCTTGCTCCCCCATACCTGAGAACTGTATTATATAATGTTTGTTGTCACTGACAGAATATAAATGATCTATCTATAGACACTGAGTAAGATTACTTTCCTTTTTGTCTTTGGCCACTTTTGATCTGAATAGCAGTGTACAAATGGTAAACTTTGTACTGAGATAATTAACCTGTTATTTAGTTTAGTATTCAGGGCTGTACAGATGTGATAAAGTTACATAAGTTACAAGAACTATAGATACTGTCTAATCTGCCAAATGTTTATATGCTTCTGAATGACTATAAAGCAACGAAGAATTTTTAAATATCAACAGTTATTTTAGAGATACTAATAAATCTAACAGTAAAACGTTCTACTTAAAGTGCACTTTGTCTGATCGAAAAACAAAGCCAAGATGACATTGTGTCTCTAGGTGTAAGTTCTGCTTTTTTACTTACACCTAGCAGCACCAAGTGCTATTTACCAAGCTTTGTTTGTGTTGTGAGTTTAGCAACGGATGATGGAAAATTGTTCAGGTATGGACCTTTTTTTCCAAGATAAGTAGTCTATACTTAACATGACTTATGTCAGTGTTTACACGTGCACTTATGTATTACTTGCTACTTTAATGTCCTTAGCTAAATGTCCCTAGCATAATGTGCATTTTCTCAGTGAGATGAGTTTCAGTCACAGACACAGAGGCTGTGCGTGTGTGTGTGTTTGCATTGCACAGGTGTTGATGTGTTTATGAACCTGTAAGTGCTCATCCCATCATCACCAGTAATTAAAGATCGACATTTGCCATATCTGTTCTCCATCCTGCCACACATCTGTTTAGAATTGTGATGGGAAAAGTAATTAACAAATGCTTAACAGAATCCTTAGTACTGACATGATAGTCTATTCTGACTGTCGAAGTGCTTTGTCCCATATGGAAAAGATCAGCAAACAAGGTCTGCGAATGATGTTACAATATGATTTGTTTTTCTTAATATTGCATTAATGCCATTCCAGAAAAATCCGCCTACAAGAGAATAGAACAATCAAAACTCCCCACATGGTTTCACTCTACATTGACGTCTGCAGTGATTGGATTTTAAACACTAGATTTACAGTTTCAGACTCACAAATCCACAACGACTTTGTGGAAAGCAAAATCTGTTCATTTTTGTGGAAACCCTCCCCATATATATATATATATATATATATATCTATATATATATGAAATAGGCACC
>JBAJHX010000076.1:8676469-8706714 GCA_037176925.1 Amniataba percoides
TATATATATATGAGAAATAGCCACTTGGTCCCCCACTGTATACTTTATACATATATGTTAAATACAGTGGTCACTGGAGCGCACGAATGTTCTGCCTCTGCACGACTTTTTGTTTGCGTGCGTTTTCTTTTTCTCGAAAGAGCATTTGGATTTAATGAAACTTGCTGGCTTTGCAGGCACTTTAGCAATGTTAGTCATGTGTCTTTGGTTTCAGATTCTTCCCATTCCTATTTGATGTGGTTACACAGTCCTTGTCGGGGGGACTTAGGCCAATGAAGGCGTCGGTGGAGATGAAAGGCAGCTCATGCATATGTTCACTGTCTTCACCTGTTGACCAAATATTGAGCCTGGCCGGCAGAAACGCATGTCTCTGATGAAAACATTCAGCATGTCCACATATTTTTCACACTCAGTCTCATTTTCACCATGTGTCTCTCTGTTTTCAGGGTTTCGGAAAGAGCGTGTGTTGACCTGATCACTAAATGGCGCTGACGGTGACCCTAATCGGCCCTTCGCCATGGGGCTTCAGAATATTTGGTGGAAGGGACTTCAAGAAGGCCATAACTGTATCAAAGGTACGTCAACAGCCACCATGTTGCTGAACCTCGTCACACCTTATCAAGCCATATCCTCTGTTTTTGTGAAAGCACAGCCTGTAATTGCATGTCATGCAAAGTGAACTTCCTCCTCACTGCGTCTCCTTTCTTGTCTTTGTTTGTGTCCGTGGGCTGCTTCACACCTATTTCCTTGACTACTGAACCCGTTAGAATAGCATGGAAGTAGATTACATTAGAAGGAAACCACTGATTACAGTTACAGTGGAAGCTGAGGTGGGAGGTGAGGGGTTCCTGGTCCCAGTGTGGTTTGTGTCTCTGTGCTAACATGTGCATCTGTGCATGCATTACCACGTGCTTTAGTGAATTTGTACTTTAGCATGTGTGTGCTATTTTTACTGACCACACTTTCCCAAGTCACTGTTAAAAAAAAAATGGGGAAGATGGAATAGAAGAAACGGAAACATTACCACTGCAAACAGACAGCACACAGTAAACACCACCAGGAAACTCAGACTCAGACGAACTTCTGCATGCCAGAGACACCCGGTTCTACCCACTGCACATCCTGGTCCCACTTCACCCCCTCAGTCTGAATTTTTCCAGTGGGGCTTCTCCAGTAGCTCCTCAGATCCATACAGGATGAATTATGGTAAAACCATGGCAGGGCACCAGTGCTTCACACCAGCTTTAACTTCAAAGGCATTTATTGTTTGCCCCCTCTTGACAACTCGTGCTAGAAAAACAGGACTCCTCATGAATAATGGGCTTTAAGTCTGATTCTGTTACTGCTATCCAATAAACAACACTGGCATGTTTTCCTGTCTCAAATATCAAATAAGCTCTCTGAAGTGACAGGAAATCCTGCTGAGTGAGAAACTCCATCACTGAAATTGGTTTGCAAAGCCAAGTTCGAGAAACAGCAGTAAATCAGCCCAGGCTTGGACCATCCGAAGAGGTTGGTGCTTGGCACAGAGATGACATGGATGCCCTTGTCTATTCCCATTGGCCTGAAAGATAGCTTACCCCTGATTCACTCAGGCGCAGACCCTGGAAAAGAACCCCCAGCTGCTCTTGGTTTATGTGAAACCAGGCGTGTCCTGATCACAAAAGGCACGCACTATTGTGGGTCACCACAGCAACGCTTAATTGCCTCTCGAGTGGGCCCACAGACATGGCACCTCTGCCCTCTTGCTTGGCTAAACTGACAAACAGCCTGTTGACTGGCCTTCTCTTTACATCCATTTTTCCACAAGAGATGTAAGAATGATGCTTTGATCCCTTCTGATTGGATCTCTTTATTTTATTTTATTTAGCTTCGCATTCATTGTTTCTTTGTTTTACTGCCCCTCTCTGTTTTTAATTGTGGGGCGAGCACTACTTGCGGCAAAAATCATTACTCCTCTCTAAAGTTTAAGCAGTTGCAGCGTCGACCTCCACATGTTGCGTTTTTGTCTTAGTCAGCCTGTGTGTTTGGGTGTATGTGTGTGACTGGGATGCAGGAACCGAGCTGAAAGCTGTGGCTGGGAAGTCATGTTTCAGCCCATTAGTGTGGAATTCCCAAAGATGTGGTCGTATAGCATTGGCTTTGACATGCTGTGAGGCTGGTTGCAAAGGTCAGGCCCAGTCAAACCATCAAGTGGTGTCACACTAATGACTTTTCCCCAAGGGTGTCATGAATCTGTCCGCTGTTGACCGGCACTGCCTCAATCCATGTGTGTGAAACGCTGTGGCGTCTGTTGGTATTTACTCGGAGTGTTTTTATGGCCTGTAGAGAGAGACCGTTAGATTAAGAGTTTGGCAAAAGTGTGAAGCAACTGATCAACACCTTTCCACACTTACCCATTTGTTGATGTCCAATGTCAGCAACTGACGGAGACACAGAGCTGTTAATGCACGTCAGATGGACAGCATCCATAAAGTGTTGTGTTGAGAGCAGGACCTGGGGCCAGTGTCACCTAACTGGAGCTCATTTTTCTGTTCAACAGGTCAATGGGGCCAGCAAGGCGGAGCAGGCAGACCTGCATCCTGGTGATATTATCTTGGAGATCAACGGAGAAAACACGGCTGATATGCTGAACGTGGAGGCCCAGAACAAGATCAAGAACTCAAAGACGCAGCTGCAGCTGGTGGTGGAAAGGTACGCTGGCATGCGGATCTGCAGTAGAAACAAATACTGCTGCTACCATTGTAGTTTTGTGTTGCAGATTATGTGTATGTTTGATTTATAAACACTGAATAGATACAATACAGTGCCATATAATCTTCTGCAGTTTAGCTCCCCTTATGATTATTTAAAATGTCCCTAATTTTCTATATTTGAGCCAAGACCACAGTTTCCCATCTCCCTTTACACTGTTTTTAACTATCATGTAAGCACTGTACAAACAAAACAAGTGATTGTAATCAGGGGAAATGCCAGCATGTATGAGAGCCACACTGTTCCCTTCCCTGGTCCCTCTTAATAAACACTGATTTGAGATTTGCCAAGACCTTGTTTGGATGACAGGGAATTGGCTACTAAAATGTTTTCCCTTCAGTCAGGACTGCTCTTTGCTGGCATTTTGATTAAAGGTCCACCCTGAATTCTCATTTCTTGTCACTGTAGCCCCCGTCACTCCCCGTTTTTCTCTTATTGCACACAGAAACACACACACACATTCTCACGCACGTGCGCTTTCATATACTTCCTCCCTTGGATGTCCTACGTCCATGTGAGTGAATTTTTCCCTGCTGACCTCATGTCTCCCACCAAGCCAGAAACAACACCATTACTGCTTGCTTGCCCAGGACAATGCCACTGTGTAACTCTGCCATGTCTTTCATCCCACCTCTGACTGACTGTCAGTGGTTTTCAGCACCAAGACTCTTAAATACCTCTCACAGGCTCCTGTTTTAATGCCACTCATCAAGCATATCAACTATTTGATCTGCATTCAGACTTGTAATTGAGGAGCACAAAGCTGTAGGGTTTAATTTGTCCTTCGCCTCATTGGGAGCACTCCCTTTTTCCAGCTCAACATCTGGTTGTCAGTTTATTCTCATCAAGCTGGTGATGTGGTGCTGGCTGTCATCACACAGATGGTGTTGCCCACTGGAAGACGCTGGCATCAGCTTGTCCTCCAGAATAGAAGAGAGTTGTATTTAAGCACGCCTGCTGCTGTGTGCAGAGCCAGTGGTTTATTGTTGGTGAATCTAAAGACATGTTCATCACAGACTTTGCTAACTTTGGTTATTTTTACATGACAAAGCAACCGCACTATCACTGTCTTGTCATTGACCCTGAAAGCTTTTAAGTTGGGCTTTGTTTGTGGCTTCTTGTTTGGACTTCATTGTTCATTGATGCTTTACAGAGATGATATCATGTTGACCCAAGTATTTGTCACTCTGGGATCCCGTTGTTCTCTTCAATGAAATAAGCTAACAGAACAACACACAAGTATAACTTTATCACACAGCGACACTGGAACAGTATAATGGAGTTTCCCCTTTGATAATAAGAAGCTGTGATATGCATGCAGCAGCCAGCATTAGTTCTTATCTCATTTGATCACCCATGATTCACTCCACATGAATCTTGCGGCTTTACGTTACATTAAGTTCGGCCCAGAGGGTTTATAATAACACCCTCTATCCTTAGACCCTCGATTTGGACAAAGGAACGGGCAATGGGTGTCGAATTTTTGGTCCGATTTGTAGTTTAGATTAATTTGATGAGAAAATTCCTTAAATCAAAACTTTACCCTTTTTTCAGGCTGAATGAAAATTTGAGAACTTCTTTTGTTTTATTAACTGAAAACAGGAATTTGTAGAATAATATGGTTATTTTTCTAAAAGTTAAATAGAAACTCAGGTATCAAAAATGTTCAAATGATACCATGAGTAAATAAAACAGTGGCTTGCTTGGTCCAGAATTCTGTTCACAACTTGACACAAAGTATGTATACAGTATTTTACCTTTTATGGATTTAAATGCTCTTTAAATGAATGAACACAGGGGTATTCTTACAATGCACATGACGGGAAGAATCTGCCTCAGGCTGGTTAACTCCAAGACAGCTGTGAACAGCTAATATCAGCAAGAGGTGTCAGGTGCTGATTTATGCCAGTTTCACGTCTCAGTGGTATAAAGTTGCTCTTAGCATTTTTACCAGAAGCAAATTCTTCCTCTATAAAGAAGAACCGTAACTATCAGAAGGGGACAAGACACTGTTCTGATCACTGACCTATAATAGTTCTCATAATCCTTCTCTGGTGTTAAATGGAAAATGAAAATTGAAGCACAAGGTGGGCATTTTTTTTAGCTGTGCGGTTCCTAATTCAAGGCAATGACTTTTTCAGGCCTGCTACATTTATATCTCTTCTGCGGGAAGTAATGTCTTATGGCTGCCATATCAGTTTTCGTCTTTTTGCCATCTCTCCCTCGTACACAGTATGTGGAGGCCAGACCACGAGAGGTGTGTTTCTGGGTGATTTACCACAGGCATCCAGGCCTTCCTGTGTGCCTCATTACCCAAGGCTCAACTAAGAGCCAGTCAGCCTCTGGCTCTGCAGCCAGGGGGGCACTGTATGTTTGCATTGGCGCTTATACTGGCCATATTTTCCCCTCCAAATCCAATGATGGAATTGCTTACAGAATGTGTTTTCTATTTAAGAAGGTAAAACAAAAGTGACTATTTGGAAAGACGAGATCCATCAGGAGAATATTTTCAAGAGAGGGACAGAGTCTGCAGTACTCTCCTTGTGCAGTCATTTCTACGATTCATGGGAACATACCAATGTATGCTTTGCAGGACATTAGCAAACGGGATGACAAAAAAGTTTTTACTTCCTTGCACTTCAAATGAAGTTCACTCAGACTCAGGGTTATTTTTACTTAACTCAGCATTTTTCTTGAACATGATATTACATATTTTTAGGACATCAGCTAGTCCTTACTTATTTATTAACATGAACTTCTCTACTGCCTCAGTTTTTTTTAATACAGCTGTGGTGGGATCAGACCAAATCTCTACATGCTCCATAGATGGAGAATGAAAGTTGAGGCTGTCAGATGTTATCACTGTTGACAGTGAGTTGATCTCTGGTTGCCTGTCTTTCAAGGCCTGAACCTCCCAGCCCTGGACAGACCAACGGCATCAGCACCCCTGAGCAGCTCACCGGACGCTTTCAGGTCAGTGCTGCCACGCCACTGGAGCTTTAATCAGGCTGAACTTCATTACTTTACATCAAATGTCAAGTTGAAATATATTCCCTGTTCCTTTTTGATTTCTCACAAGTGCCTATTTTACTTGGACAGCGTAGTGTTTTGAATAAACAGGGTGGATCGCTTCATTTCTGCTAATGCATGCATCGCACACATCTGTTTATCACATACATGCTTGTTTCACTGTCAAGATGGAAGCAATACAAGACTGTGGGGATTTAGTACTTGTTCCTGTGTTTTATTGAGATCATGATGAGTCCCAAAGCACCGCCTACATAGTGAACTCAAAATCTGTAGATTTGTCGTTTGACTATACAAGATTTACTTCCATGTACTTGTGTGCACTGATACTCTCACAGGTGTCCAGTATGCCTCATAGTTAAGCTTTTCACTGGCTTGTGTGGCAAAACATGCAGTGGTAAAGATCAAGCTGGACTCAACTGATATTAATGTGATAACTTTCCTCTGATGCATTGTTGGTAGGAGTCAGTCATAGTGAGTCGAGATGAGAATCAGAACTACAGAGACTACACCATCTCCAGCCCTGCATCGCTGTCCCCTGGACCTTACTCACCCAATCCTCCTGCCAGCCCCGACGGGAAGAAGGACAGGTTGACCCTGACCACCAACAAGAGGTAGCCTACTCAATCTGCTGTACTGGAAAACTGCACTGCGGTCTTCAAGCAAATTTGTTTTTATTGCATGTCTGATTGAAATCTGTCACACTAATTGGAAGCAATGCATATTTGATGAAACTAAGGTTTTTGAGGCTTTTAATGTGAGCAATTTGCGCGTGTGAAGAACCACAAAGTTTGTAATTAACATAAAAAAACCCAGTGCATCTCAGTAGGAGTTGTTGGACAGATACTAAACCCTCATCCAGCTTGTCTACTTCTGCATTGTTGCTGTGCTTACTGATGTTGTAACAAAGCAAAGGCTTATACCATCGGAAGTCGCACACATCTGATCTGGTTACATGTGAATTACTACTGGTACAATGAAAGATTCAATGTAAAAACAATTCACAATAAACAAGGTCTAAGGTGAAGTCATAGGACATTTTATAGCTCAACGTTTTCGATGGCTGGTTGAGTCTTTTTCAGTAACCCGTCCATTCGCTGCTTAAATAGGCTTACAGCTGGACAAAAGGTTGCAACAAGTGCTCTCTTGACTCCACAACAGGCCCAGAGTCAATAGGTATGAGAATAACAGACAGAAAGTGGAGCCATGGGATTGTACTGTAGTAACAAAGGATATGCACTGGATATCACATTCCACCGTTTGCATTCACTTCAACAAAAGGCAGAATGTGGAACGTTCACTGTGCTCTTTCTGAGCGTGGCTGCTGTCGACTCTCCTGGACAGCTTTAGTAGGTCACAGTTCAAACCCCAATTTTCTCCCCTGTCTGGACTGATGGAGCTTTCTGCCCTGAACAAGCTTGGCATCAATGTTGTCATTTGTTTTTTCTTACACCAGTATTATTGTATTGTTTTTTCATGTTTAATATTTTATACTGAAACACAGACTGATGTACTGCCAGACAAATGTCCAGACAATTGTTGTTTATTCACTTTAAACTATGGGGGTTGTTAAAAAATAATCAGAAATATGGATGAAATCCCGTGTCATGCTATATGAAAATTTCACAATATCAGTATACATATGTCTTCTTCACACTAGCTATGGATAATTAGTGGAAAATATTAATATAATTATAATAATATTATAATGAAATAGCCAGACACTCAAATCCAACAAATATTTTCATAAGTCAAGTCCTATAGCCTCAAATATTGCAGATACCCTGTGCTGCCTATTGTTTTGAAAACTGGCCACAATATTGTAATGCTTACACAGATATCAAAGGGATAACTACATACCACATAAATTATTTATTCCCAAGTCATACATTTGCTGTCTTCGTTACAGTGTCCAGCTGCGCTCTTGGTCTCCAGAGGAGAGAAGTCACAGGCTGTCCAGACCACTGTCACAGGTTGGTTTGTGTTGTTTCTTTAAACCAGCCAAATCCTCTATTTATTTCATTGTGCACTTTCATCTTTTGGATATAGTCAAGAGTTGTACAGTTATTGGCTTTACAGATGGGTTAAGTAAATGGGAACTGTCTTCCCTGCTAAAGAAAAAGCAGCTGAATTCCAACTGTAAAATTTAATTAGTTGAGGACAATTTGTTCTTAGTGAGCGTGAAATTACGGTCTCAACAACCAGAACAACCAGAAACAAGGGAGAAGAATCTGGTGCGTTCCTGTGTGTAAAAAACAAGAACAAAACAAAAAAAAAACTGCTTGATACTTTTGATGGTATGATGATTAGAGGATTATGACACATATACAGGTTTGGTAAATAGCAGTGGGAGTTTATGTACATATGGAAATGCATGCAAGTGTTTAAATAAGTGTCCTCACAAAGTAAATCATCATTCATTCATCTAACACTGCAATTTTAGGTTGCAATTTAGTCAGTACAGCTAAAGGTTTTTGTCCTCTCACTGCGTCATGTGTTTATTTTGACTGCACAAACTCGGCTGTTATGGCAACATATTTCAATTCTTAGCCTTTCCTCTTGAATTGTTACTCTGATGCCACAGAAGATGCCCTACAAAAGGCTTGTGCACCCCACTGTACTGTACGTGGGCTTCACAGTAAAGGCAGGATACACAGAGCGTTTGACATTTTTATAGCAGGGAGTGTATAAACTTCAAAGGTCAAGCTTTGAAAATATCTGACACAAGCTGAACAACAGTCTGGAGCTGTTTTATTCACAGCCTGCTCCAACAAAAAAAAAGATTACTTTCCGTCAAAACAATGGCCTTAACCTTTAGTTGTCTAAATGGAGACTCATTAGTCTCAGTGAGCAGTCAAATACAGATTGGGGTTATCATCAGACTGCAGATAAACTATGCTGTGCTTATTTACCATTCCAGCAACAAAACCAAGAATGGGGACTTGGGCGTCTGGAAAGACTTCAGTGAGTTAAAGCAAGAAAATGTTGTGGGAAAGTTCGTCATCAGCTATTTCAGCTATGCCTACATGCTTAGTCTCAAGCATTGGTCCCACTGTAGACGGAACATGTGAGATGACAGAGGAGGAAAAAACATGTAAGACCTTTTGTAATGGCACAAGGAATTCCAGCCATTTTTATAACTCTGGACATTACATAAAGTTAAATAAATATGCAGAGGGTTTGAACTTGAAAACACACACACGATCCCTCTGAGAGGCCGCTGGCTGAGAAGGTCCATTTTTAAAGTTTCTCTTCGAGTTTGGGATTCTTTCTTTTGTTTACATGTTAAATGGGATTCAGAGGCACCGTCACTCACAGCGGTGTCCAGTCTCTGAGACCAGTGGCTTACATCAGAGTAGTTTTCACACTGGGAGAAAGATGAACTAGTCGAGCCATGATGTAACTGAGGTCCAAGTGGCTCTTTTGAACATGCTTACATTACTTTCTCTGGACATTTTGACCATTCTTTATCAAAATATAATGCTTTGCTATAAAATCTTGTCCCAGGAAAATATAGTCTGGCAATTCAAGACCAGAGTCCCCCCAACTAATTTGATGTGACTACAAAGCCACATGGTGTGTTATCTCCTTCCAAGTTGTTTTAGGGCAGGGAGGGTATGCATGGTGTCTGTGTGTGCAGACATGAATCAGCTCTCTGACTGGCTTGCCGTCTAGGGAGATTCAACTAACACAAGTGTGATATGTACTGTTCATTTGGACAACTAGCGCCTCAGGCAGACTGCCGGCTGGCCTGGAGATGATGAAGTTGTCTAATGTCGAATCCATTACACTTCAGAAGTGAATAAGATTGTCCCTTCTGGCTAAAAAGTAATTGTAAATTAACCATTTCAAATTCCAATTGTGAGTGTTTGAGCTCTTCAAAGGGGAACTCCATTGATTCTTTAAATGGGAAGATCACTTAACTTGTCATGAAGAGTATTGCTCAGCCTGGTTGTATGGCTCCTTAAAGACTTTTTTTGTAAGTATGAAGAAGTCATCAGGATTGGGCTTGAGTCTTCAGATTCAACAAGAAGCCTATATTACATATATACCACACAGGGAGAGTTTCAACAAGTTGCATTATTGGCAAGATTGGATTCTGTGTCTTTGGAGCTTGACCCATACTAGGGTACTTAATAACAATTAAGTACTCAATTTTGACATCCAATGAAAGTGCAGTGCCCCTTAAGGGAAGAAAATCTTAAACTGCAGTGTGTTTGTCACATCTCACGTCTTTGTCATCCTATCCTAAATGTTCCAGTAGGTAAAGCACTCATGCTCAAATCAGTCGACTGATATTATATCTTTGCATTATTTCTCACTGAAGGCATTGTATGCCTCTGTTAAATGCAGATGCCGATGTTTTCAACATCCATCCAAAACCACATTCAAAAACCCACTGTGGAGTTATAGTGAGGCTGTGGCCAGTAAACCATGGCAGAGCAAACTTCCGCATTGGCCAACCAAAAAACACATTAGGAGCTGTGTTGTGGCTGAGGGCTCCATCAGTGAGCCCCAAGGAATGAACGTGCTGCTGTCGTAGCTGTCCGTCCAGGACAGCCTTGCATGTTTGTGGTATTTATGGAGTCGCCCGTTCTCCCAGTCTCCATACCATTTTTAAATTCACCCTTTTCTCTCATTTTTCTGATGTTTGAATCGGTATTGTCTTGTATCCTCTGGGAGACATTACATTCCTTCTATCTCATTCTTCTCCAGTGTCAACTTGGCCTTTTATAAACTGTTCATTCAGTATCTTTGAATTAATATCAAGCTATATGCTATAAGAAGACTGCAATTTGAGATGTTTAATCACTGCTTTGTTCACCCTTTTTCATTTTCTCTGGTCTCAAAGCTGATTTGGCTTGTTTGCTTGGCCGTTCTGTGCCTGACAGCCCCAGTGTTTACCATCATCCAGCCTAGTGGATGAGCGTTTTGGGTTTTGGCTGACCCCTACCTCCAAGGGATGTCTACCCTGGTTTTAAAGTAGTGATGAGCCTCCTGCCGCAGTGCCGTGATTAGTGAGTGGAGTTCTTTCAGAGTGCTCGGTGGGGAAAAGGCTGGGAAGAGGCTTGCCATGGGCACACTGTGCATTATGCTGCTCGGCCTGGCAGGAACACAGCAGCCCTGTGAGTGCTAAGATGTGGAGCCTCCATGACAAGGGCCTCTGTCCTGCCAGAGAGGTGCAGAGTGCTGCTGTATCAGGTGATCAGCCTCTCTGAAAAGCTCCTAAAAGGCTTTTCCACCCCTGTTTTGGCTCCCTGAGTGAGGAGAGTGGGATGCGCAACAGGATCCCCCGTTTTCCAGGGTGTTGGATATCCTGAGAAAAAGTCTGGATACAATAGTGGCTGTGATGGCAGAGGCTGTGGAAGGCTGGTGCTGCTTTTTCCCTCGCGTCACAAGGCCTGTCGTTGTGTGATGAGAGCTGGAAGAAACAAGGGCTGGGGTGGAGCAGAGTGGACACTGGGGAGCCCACTGACATTCCCGAACTGTACTTAAGCCATCACAGTACTTTGTGTATTTGAGCAGCCTCTGAGCTGAGCAATGTCCTTTGTGCCTCATCATGGAATCTAAACTTCCTGCAAAACCATGCGTAACTCATAGATGATAATATGCGTAAGATTAGAATTGCATGTTTAAAAATGGACACTGCACTTCATAACTTTCATATGCAAAAGCCCTAGAGTTTAATGCACTTCACTGCACTAAAAACCATTTGCCCTTGGGACAAAAATGTCTGCATTGACCTTTACATTTTCCATACAATGAATCCAAACATTTTGCCATGGAAATTAATATTTTTCCAGGACATCTATACAGTGCATCTCAGTCAAGAGCTTTTAAAGTAAAAAAGAAAAAAAAACCTCACAACAAAAGGTGTGAGTTCAGGTCCTGTTTTCACAAAGCCTTCATCCTGTTGAAATGTCCTGAAGCAGCAGCTCCAACCTACCAGCTTACCCTGGCCTCTGATGAAGGTGTGGGGGAAAAATGTGGGGGAAAATGCTTTATACCTTGTTAGTTGTTTTGTTGTGCCATGTTGTGTCTGGCTTTGTTCTTAGACTTTCATATCTAGTAGCTCACCAACATGAGAACCGACAAAGGCATCTTGGATTCCTGTAAGCTGCGTATGAGATTGTATCTGAGCTGGCGGGGCACCGTCATGATTCAGAGCATCTGTTTATATCATCACGAAATGACCACAACGGGATCTCTGTTGCGATCAGCAGGGCCAAAACCAAGCTGCTTTGACCTGTCACTGGGCCATTAGGAGCAGGCTCCATGTCTGGGTTTGTAGTTGCTGCACTTTGAGGTTCCTGAGGGTTGCCTTAGTGGGCTGCCTGATCCTGTGCTGGGATGGGGTGGTTACTTTATAAATATCCATCCTAGAGTAGGATGGCCAGCTCCTGCAGGGTGACACTCTGTTGGCCACATGCAGACCAATCCTTTCCTCTTTTTAGCTAAATTAGGTGCAGTGGCCTTTGCCATATGACACGTGTCACTAAGCTCTTCAACCAGAGAGAGCAGGGTAAGTATCCATCCATACGTTCTCCATCCCATTCGTTTCACCATTTTCTCGCAGGATACCAGACTGCACGCTGAGGCAGGCTTTGTCTATTCTGGAGGTTGTGGTGGACTGGAGTGCAAAGCTGCGGTCATCGCTTTGGTCCAGAAATGGAGACTTGGCGTGCAGGAATAGAACTAAATTTGTGTTTTTTAAATGGAGTCAAAATGTAGAACTTTATATGGCACGCATTGTTGGTTGAAGATTGAAGCTATTTGAAAGTCTTTATCTTCAGTCCTGGAGACCTGAAGAAGTAAAGGCACCTCACCTGTTGTGGCTTCTCCTCCAGCACTAACTGCAGACAGGCATATCTTTTACTTGACGATGATGGCTTGGAATGATGTACTATTTCAGGTCTGACATGAGTGGGGCTGTTGTTTGGCTTGGCAGGCCAGTGCTGTGCTAAGCCAAGCCAGCTTTGGGAGAGCGGCGCTGGCTGTGGCCATGGTGGAGGGATGTTTTCTTCTTCCTCCCTGCACAGTGAGCTCTGTGACTGGACAGTGTGAGGTCTTTTCACGTGGACATGTAGCCGTTAAGCTTCAGGTCCATTGTGGCTGCTGCAAGGGCAGCATGCCTCCCCTCATCTCTGCTGATTGATCAGCACGCCTGTTTTTCTTTCCCCTGGAGTGGAAAAGCAAACTGGGGCTCTTTTGATTCCCCGTGCTTTCCAGGCCCCCAGGCGCACTCATGGGGACATTGGGCCCTGCAAGTTTTATGGGGAAATGTTGGCCGGGAGAGATGGGCCTTTTTACTAGTTGGTGTTGTTTACGAAGGTGGTTGAGCAGTATATCAACATTCCAAAAGTTGTTGTCAAGGGAACGACGTGTATAACTGCCCCTCGGTGTGTTCATGCCAGCAAAAACAGTCATGTCAGCATATATTCCCCCAGTTTTACACAGGACAACACCTACTTTTAGAGTAACGGTTACTATGACTGCATGTGTTGGTAATAAATCATAATTGTTCAGCTGGTAAAATGGTAACTGCAGTTAACACTAAAGAATAATACTGCTACACTGGGACACCATAAATGCACATCTTGCTGACAGTTTAGATTTATGGTTTAGCCATTCTCGGAAATTCCTATAGAAAAATGAGTATTAGGCCGTACTCCATCATGCTGTATTGCATTGTAAGTCATAGTACTATCTTGTACAGTAGAGTTACTGTACCTCTGGGTGAAATAAGAGAGCGAGACATACCAGATGGTTTCTGTCTAATTGCTGCAGTTGTGACGCTGTCAGACTCATTAACAATCAGAGCTCAAACACCTTGAGGGAGGGATTTTCACTGATGAGCTGTGAAAAGTGGATCCATATCTGGACCTTCCAGCGCACCGTGACTGTTTTGATCAGCATCCTTGGTTTAAATGCAGCTTCTTTTGATTGTTGTTTTTATGCATATGAAAAGAGGCATCTAGGCAACCGTAAATTAAAAGTATCATGAAGTCCAGCAATTTTGGTCCAACCATAATGAACTCCAGATGTCTAATGGGCTTGATATGCTGCTCCAGTCGGAGCCTTGTGGGGAATTTAATAGGGATGAAAAATGTGTTGCTTGTAGCACTCTCGGTGGATAAATAAACGCTCCGACTCGTATTCATTCCTCATTGTGTCTCTGACTTTTGGTGGCAGTGGGGGTGAAAGCCTCCCCCAGACCACCTAGACTATGATCACATGAGACGGCTTTGGCTTGGGGGTCTCAAAGTATTCACTGTGCCATTACAATTCACACGCACAATCAGCTTCATCCACATTTAATGTGTGCTGAGCTTCAGGAATGATGGACATTACAGTACAGGAAAATTGTATATTTTCTCCACATTCACTTGTGAACTCTTTCAGTGAAACATCAATCTGTCTGTTCGCAGTGACATTGAGTTAGTATTAAAAAATGGAAATTTCAGCCTCACAGGAAGAAAGTACAAAAAACTAAACTAAATGCAACTCTGCTTTTAGCTGACGGTGGCAACAGTGCACAGAGCGAATTGCTGGATACTCACTGTCATCTGTTGTCTTCGTCTCTTTGCTGTTCATTTGGCCTCTAATCTTGTACATATGGTTTATATCTGTAGCAGTGAGATGGTGTGTGGCCGCGTTGTACGAATGGAGAGGGAAGGCATCACGTAGATCTGTCGCTTTATTCCATGTTATTGAATGCTGTGCAGTTTAAGCCTGGGCCAAGAATTGATATGTAGAACGTATTATAGAGGATTGAGAAGATTGAGCTTGACTTCTAAGGTTTACTCAAACTACTGCGATAAGGACTGTATATGAAGAGTTTTACATTCCTGCTTTGGAAATGGGGTAAACTAAAGAAAAAGACTAAGCATGCCCTAAAGCTTGAAAACAAGATCCTCTATACAGCCTGTGTATATTAAAGGTTGGAATTACTTATGTAGAGTGGAGGAAATGGGCTTCAAGTAGCCTCTATAGAAGCTGTAGTTAGGCTGCACCCATCAGTCCTCTGGATTAGTCATATCATTGTTCCAATCAGCATTTTTGTCTGAGACCTCAGACTTTCCGTAAAGCAGCTGCAGTGAGATATTAGGCAATAAAAAGGGTAAAGAATGTTAATGACATCAATTTCATATAAAGGATGTCCTCATTGTGTTTTATTTGTTGCAGAATGTGGACACAGCAATGCACCATCTCTAAGACTTAATTACAAGGCAGGGTCCATCAGTGACAGTGGATAACAAGTAGGTTACCGTCAGCCTCAGGTCTTTGCTCAGGACCTCCACCACTGCACGCTGCTGGATAGGAAACACTGTACACAGCTCTGATTATTACCCAGCCCAGGATGTCTGATGTCCCCCGCCTCATTGTAGTACAGCAGTCATGTCTGTGGTGGAGACAGTGAATGAGCAGTTATAGCACTTTCTTACAGCAGCACTGAGGTTCCCAAAATAAAAGCCTCCCCTAGGCATCGCTCCTGCGCGCTGCTGGCCCGTGCCCTGTAATTGAAGCTGCAGGGTGGTAATGATGATGATGCAGAGTGGCTTGCTTGGAGCCAGACTGAAGGCTCCTCCACTGGCACTGTCCCCAGCGTCTCCCATGGGCCTTGATCTGAAACAGCTGCCCTCTCTTCAGTTCACCATTTCCTGTTTGTTTGTGTCTCAAAATGGCCAATCGTAAACCAGAAATTTGTTTTCATTTCACAGAGATTCTCTCGCATTTTTCACAGTTCATCTGTCACTTTTCCCACCCGCACTTATTTTCCTTGGGCATAAGCCAGTCACAGTTGGTCGGTCAGTCACTTCAAATCAGCTCATGACAATAACAATCAATAAATCACTGGTTAAAAACTTCTCTGAGTACTGTAAAACACATAAATAGGCACGATTAAAGTGGTTGGAGACTCCCTTTCTTTTCTGTTTTTGGAAATATGTCTAGAAGTGACACATGCAGTGCTCGGGTAGACTCCAGCCCCCTCGCCCCTGCCAGGGATACAGCGGGTAAAGAAAATGCATGGGTGGATGGATGATTCAAATAAACAGCGAGCTTCAACAAAACCGTCCACAACTTGTGTGCCATCTTTGCTGCAGATGTGTTGCTGCTGCAGAGAGACACGTCCTGCAGAAAGATTTCAACATGAAGGCCCTCGTAAACCTGGCTGCAAATATTGTGTTTTTTTGTAATAATAAATATGCATCATTAAATGGTCATAATCAAAGTTAAACTTGGGGGGGCGGGGGGGCCTTGGATATTTTTTCTTTAGTCTCACTCTTAATGACTCAGCTGATCTCCTTCATCAGGGCTTTGTGGATTGTAATTTGATGTTTCTCAGCTTTGATTGGCGTGTGGAAATACGTGACCTCATCTTCCCCCCCCCCCCAACCAAACCCTGCCAACTTCACATATTGAAAAAAAAAAAACAACCAAAATACTGAAATCTCTTGTGAAATATTCAAAACTATTTTTGTGTACAACCCAATCGCTCATAATAAGAAGCTGATTTGGAAAATTGGCTTTCCCATTATGTGTGTAAAAAGTGAGGCTTAAGAATGTGCTTCAGTATTTCAATGTACTCATGCATGAACTCAGAACCTTTTGGGGTAAGTTATTGTATGTACAGCTCAAGGCCAGCATAGCATACCAGTGACTTGCTCTAATGATCCTGGGTATGTTGACTAAGCGCTCCTGATTACAGTTTAGTGCAGCTTTAATCAGAGTTTCCTCCTCTCACCAGCCACAGGAACCAGGAAGAATTGGCTGATTTTTCTCCAGTGTTCTCTCCCATGTCTGAACCATGCTCCCATCCAAGACAAAATAACAGGCTTTCCCTCAGCTCACCCCGCGCCCCTCCCTAACTTTGTTGGTGCATAAGACATGGGGGCATTGTTGGCACTGCCACGGTGCAGTTTACCAAAAGCATTGTAGCTCTGAGATCAGCCGTGTGTAATGGTTTGATGGCTCTCAATGGAGCGGTGATGGTTCTAGCACAAAGATGTTTTGGGGAGCCCAGTTTAAGGCCGCTGCCAGCTGCTCCATGGTTACTGCTATAAAAGGCTGGCATCAGCGACTGTGGATGGATGGCTGTGATGGGAGAACTGCCTGGGCAGTGCAGTGAGAGTTTTTTTGAACTTTCTAAGGTCAGCCTCAATCACAGCTGCATACTCCCTGTCACAGTGGAGCGCTTGTTTTTTCTCTCTCTCCCTCTTCCTTTTGTTTTTCTTTACTTCATTGCATTCCTCTTGAGTCTCATAGATCAGAGTTGCGATTTTGTCTGTAATTCTTCTGCTGTTGCAGAGCATGAAGATCCATATTCAGTAGCCAGACACTTATATAATATAGGTTTGTTTTGCATTAGTGTGGATTCCTATATGCACATTCTGTGTGGCTTCACTAGGTCCTCCTGAAATAATCTCCAAAGCATGTATGTCTATCAGGCATATGCCCTGGAGATTGGTTCACAGCAGGAGAGGACATGGATGTCTCTATTCGTGTACTGTGATGATATGGAATATGTGATCTTCTGAGCCTGCAGTTATTATGCAGGGTTTATCCTGGGAGGAATCGCAGGGAGACATCCCAATGATCGTTTCTGGTAAAGGCTTCCTGGCACGCACCACTAATCTGCCCACTCACTAAGGAAAAAGAAGAGGAAAATTGGACTCAATTGAGAACAGAGACATTGTTCAAAGAGTTGTTGAATTGGAAGCGGGTGCTGGCATTGGACACACAAATCTTTGACTCCATCAGTGCCACTTTGTCAACATCGAGCTCCAGCATCAGCTCCAACTTGAATCTCAGACATGTACCGGTCAAAGAGCCGGGTGGAGACATTTCCCCCCTCGATAGAGCCAGTGTAGCACTGATGCCAGCTGGTGACGGTTGAGAGAGAAAAACTCGTTGAGCTGTATTATGAAGACTCTCGATTCGTCTGTGGGCTGTTCGATTCGCATTCAAGTATTTTTCCTGGACTGTGCATGGACCTGAAATAAAGTAATAGCTTTGTTTCCCAGGCAAACTGGAAGTTGTGAAACTGTTTTGAGACTTCCTCTCTTTTTTTCTTTTTTAGACAAGTCATTGAGTTGGTTTGCATATTGCAGCAGTGCATGAGTGTGCTTTTTCTGGTAATGTAAATGTTAAGGTAAATGGTCTATTTCACAGGTGGACATGGTTAGCTGCCAGGCAGTGTTGTGGTTAAAAACAATTAGTTTGTTGGGATTCCTGACAGTAAAAATGTCTGGGTTGAGTTATGTGCTGTGCAGACTTGGTCCAGGTGTGCTGAGTGTTTAGTGTGAACATGTGCCTGAGGTCACTAGTGGTTCACTCCTGCTCCCTCATTACATAATCAAACTTATATAAATTGACCTTCACTCATAACATTGTGACTGTGTGCTGCTGCCTTTGCTTGCTGCAAGGAACAGCTACAATAAAAAAAAAAGTCATTGGCATATGCTGAAACATCAGTTTATGAGCTTCCTGTGTACAGCAGGTATGTAGCGCCCTCTTCTGTCAAAACTCACACATGACTTTCTTAACCAAGACTTGCTCACAGTTTCCTTCCTGAATGACACTATTGTTTGTACAGTAAGTGTTCAGTCTGACTTAATGAGGTGCTTACAACGTGGAATGTCTTCTCTCATTGCATGACGAGGGACACTGTTTATAACAACCATGAATAATTGTGAGTTTTGCACTGCATCTGGAATCCATTGAAGTACATGCCAGCTCTGTCTTTCCCATCAGACCAGCACTGGAGTCGGTGCCAAACATCTGTTGCCACACAATATATCATTAGCTGAGAGTCTGAACTACAGCGCTGATATAAATGGTAACCAAGATAAAAAAAAATGTTGACAAGGGTTGCTGTGATCGTTGAGACTGATCAGCCATCAGGAGAGGAATGTTGGGCGTGACTCATGCTGTAGACACTTCATTTGAGAACACAGAGCGCCAACTACGATCAGACAATGAGAAAGCGCCTTGTTTGTACTGCACTCGATACTGAAAAAAACTGACAGGTTTCAGTCAAATGTGATAATGGAGTAGATAGAAGGATCTCCAGTTGTCTGTATGTGGTATTTCTCCACATGGAGGTCATTTAAGCAGCTGATAGATCCCTGCTTATTAAATATTTTGTTCATGATGGTGTGCCAGGTTGTCATACAGTAGAATCTCCTCAGATTTAGTGCTTCCTGAAACAAGGACGTAACATTTGTTCAACATCAGTATGCTGCTTGGTGGTGCAGTAATCCTGAGATGCTGCTGGTGAATTCCTGCCTCTGCTCTGAACATAGCTCTTTTTGTGACTCTTCAACAGTAACATTGCATCATGGTCTAAGCACTTGCACACTGTCTCAATAGATTCCTCATCTCTGAACTGTAAAGTTGGTTTCAGCTGCTGCAGGAAGTTTGACTTTCAGGCTTACTCACTCTTGCTTTCGTTGTCACTTTCCTCTTCTTCAACAGGAGTTCTCCCCTTCAGACTATAGAAATAACTCTGTGTCCAGCAGAACCCCGACCCCACCAGGACGCTACTCGCCCCACAGCCCCATTGATCGGGATGTGCCAATGTCCCCTCGACGCAGGTAAAGACCACAGACGACGATAAAATATGTTAAACACCACTATTCACTCAAAGCTATATATATTTTACAACACTGTTCACATGTATACACACATTTAATTTTTTTGTTGCACATTTGCAATCAGATATGAAGTAGAAATATGGTGCAATCTAATTAAATCTAACCAGGCCTATTCCAATTCAGCCATTGCTTGTACTGAATCTATTGGAAAAGTTAGGTCATTTTTATACATTACATTTTTCCATTACAGTTTTGATGGCCTAGAAAGAAAAAAGAAGTTAATTTGCAGAGATTGAAGTACAAAGCATAACCCATACCTTCCATATATTAACAACAAGAGAGTGGTTTCTTATCTAATGAGGGTTTACAATATACAGGCAGTCAGTCAGTGCCATCTATAGGCAGGAAGGTGCTACACCCAGAGGTTCATATCAAGGAAATGCCCATTACCTGGTCCTGAGGTTATAGTAATTTCATACATGCAGGAGAAACCAGAAAAGCCTTCAGAATGAGTTAGTGCTGTCAGTATTTAATACCATGTCAGACATTTAAAGTGTAATGTTTTACAGGGAGCTGCTGACTCAGCTGTATGGTCACCTACAGTACTGTTGAATCAACATCTCTGACGCTGTTTTAATACAAAATGGTCACATAGACATGACCAAAGTATTTTATGTTGCAGGAATATTGTGTTGGATAAAATGAAGCTGTGTCAGTGGTTATGATTTTTCAGTATTTTCCATTTTTAGAATGTATCAGTTTAGAAACATTCCTTTGTATGTTTGTAATTACAGTTTCATCTGATAGGAAAGGCAGTTGAAAGTGCAAATGGACTGAAACGTCTGTCAAAGCAGTGATTCATTTAGTGTGAGTCAGCTTGTGAATTCACTGCTGTGTCACAGCTGGCTCTTGGTGCTCAGAGCTGTTTGCAGCTGTACTCTTGAGTCGACAACTACAAATGAATTTTCAGCCTTTGGGAAACAATATATTGTGTCCACCACCTGCGCTGCAGTTTCGCCCCCTCTGATGAGGTGATGTAGCTGTAATGTGACTCACTTCATACTGTGCAGGTGCTGCCCTCGAAGCATTGTTTGACTTGCCAACGTTTTTTGTCCCAGTAGAAATAAAAATCTTCTATCAGGCTCTCACGTAATCTTTTGTGTCCACTCTCTCAGCTGGAGAGCCTGGTGCTTGTGTTTTCACAGTGCAGAATGGTTGACTTTGGCCCCAGTTCCCCTTTGAGTAACCCCTGCTAGTGATATGAGGTGTCAGCAACCACAGTCATATCCAAACACCCCATATTCCCAAAAAAGTCAGATTCTGCTTCTCCCCTTGATTGGCCCCCAATCTGGAGCCCCCGGCCTGCACACCAAGCCTCTCCCTGCTCCTCCTCAGCCAATCACAGACTCAGTGACACCCATTTACCCTCCCCTTCATGTCGCATGGCCAATGAGTTTCAGGCCAGAGGCACACCTTTCAGTCAGACTCTTGTTTTTCTGTCTCGTCTGGTTTGGATAGAGGTGTGTGTTCGGCATCTGTGTGCATGCGCTGATATAGTTTCTTTTTCTTGTATGTTCTGAGTTGCTACAGCAGTGTACAGTTACTGGGAAAATAGTTGAGCTCCCTCTCTTTGTTCCCTCTTTCACACTTTTTGAGGTGAGTCTTGTCAGTTTGAATTTTGTCATTTGGATCTCTTTTGTCAGGATGGACCAACTTTGTGTCGGTGCCGGTTTGAGAAATGTGGTTTGAGTTTAGCCTCGTGATCTCAGATCTGTTTTGGCTACATGCGTGTGCTATGACTGGATGATTATCATTGTTCCTCTGTGCCAGATTCTGGGTATGGAAACCAGCAACAGCATTAATCTTAGATGCCGACATTGTATAGATGTGAGAACATTTAAAAGCAGCAGTTCCCAACTGATGAGCAGCTCTGAAGTTGTCTCATACTTTGTGAAAGTGCCTCCACTGCAAATCTGTCCTCAGCTGCTTGTTAAGATGCATGCCGTTCTCCCTCACCCTCACTTCTGTTATTTGTTTTCCTCCCATTTGACCTAGACTTTCCATTTGTTTTGAGTTCGCAATTTCGGAAGGGATGGTGAGCGAAGCGAAAAGGGGGGAATGGACTGAGGGTGGAGCTGAGCATGTGGAGAACTTGGAGGGTGTTCTTTAGAGGTCTGGTTTCAATTTGACCCATGTTCAGCGATGCAGAGGAAAGGGTCTGAGCATTTGCTTCGGTCGCATCTGTTTGCCATCTCCTATTTCAGCCCAAACCTAAAGCTGTATTCCAGGCAGGAAAAATGCATTTATGCAGCCATGCTTGAAGCTTATAAACCCTGCGAACATGTGAGATGTTGTTTTATGTGCAACACAATGAGGGAATGTGACATGTACAAGAGAGGTCCATAATTGTTGGGGTCTTTATTCTTGTTGTTAAAATAAAATTTAAACAACTTATTTCCAGTTTTAAGGACTTTTCAGACTCAAATGAATCAAAAGCCCTTTTCATGCATAATCCACCAGTTTAAGAACGATGCAGCACAACAGTGACCATTAACACCAAACCAAAGCAACCAGGCAGCTGTTTCTGGTCAAAAAGCTAAAGGTTGTCGACTGGCCAAGTTTGTTACCTGACCTCGGACTGATCATGTGTTTAACAGACTTAAGCCCAAAACAAGAAGTAAAGATTTCTGTTGAACAGCCCTGGCAGAGCATCACCAGGGAAAATACCAAATGTTTGCTGATGTCTGCGATTCACAAATACCAAAGACTACAAAGAGATTAACTTTATCTAATTTAGTTTAAATGTATTATCATTCCTCAGGAATTAGAGACTTGTTTATAAAAAGCACCACAATTTCTGCACAGTTCATCCACACTAGAGCTTAAACTGTTGAACTGAGTTTAAGCCTCATCATCCATCTTATCTCAGATAACCCAAAATCTCTCACTGTCCAACTACTGCAGGACAACTTATATTTCATCCTCGTTCAACAATATAACCAAATAAGTTACCTCACAGTGCAGTGATGGCGTAAGGTTTTCATGCGTATGTTAAACCACATTAACAAAGCGTTGACATGTTTGAGGTTTAGGTCTCCGAGCAGATTCTTCACAGCACAGGTGTCCGTCAAAGCGTAAATATTTTGGCAGATTTGTTCAATGTGACAACAGGTGGGACAGTCAGTCAGATTAAGTTGCCTGACTCTGGCTGACATGCTGGCTACAGGTGGAACGCCTCAAAACACACCTGGCCCGACTCGTGTACCCAGCCAACCGGTTCGGGCTGACAGCAAACACTCAGCAGCTCCCTCCAGACAAATACACTGACACGAGAACACACTCCTTTGTGCCTTTTGTGTTTCTTTCTGCTTACCATTACATCTGTCAGTCCACATCTGAATGCATGCATTTCTGCAACAGGGGCGGGGAGGGATTGGTATTCAACCACACATTCAGTATGGAAGAAGTAGTAAAAAGTAACCGCTTTTCCACCACACCAGGGGTAAAGAATTTGCTTGTAAAGTGAGCTGCTGTTCTTTTTTCTAATTTCTTAATGAGCTGACAGCGTGTACTACCTGAAGGTGAAAGCTTCCCCTTCCTTCCCCCCACCATGCAATTCACTGACTGAAAACACAGACAAGATGCAAAGTTAGAAGTTGTTTTGTTGCGTTGTTTGTTTTTGCTGTAAAGTTGACAATTAAAAGTAGAAAGCTCTGGTCTGTTATTTTCTATCATGCCTTGTGTCAGGTATACTGTAGGACCCCTTAACTCATTTACGCAGTCATGCTTGTTGAAAATACTGTTATTTAGCTTTAGAATAGATCACAAACACAGTTGTGCTGTTATCTGTATGCTCTCTTTGTTTTGGCCTTGAGGCTGTTTTCTGAGTTAGAACAGAGCCTGGTAAAGGGATATGATGGGGTCCTGTTGAGAGTGTGCGATTGGACACTGTTTGGCCTCTTGCCTGTGGTGTGCAATCTAGACTTCATTCTAGAGGGTCAAAGTCTCAAAGCCAGCTGCAGCTAACCTTCATTTCCTCTGGATCTGGTTAAAGCAGACTCACAGGTCTTTAATAAATACACATTTTCTGCTTAACACATCACCAAGAGCTCAACATATGAATTCAGTGCATGTGATCACCCGTGACCTGCTGTTTATTCCTTCTGCAGCAGTTCGAGCTCTGACTTTGCCATGCAGAGATTCGACAGGGACTCGGAGGTGTACAAGATGATCCAAGAGAACAAGGAGTCCCGCACGGCGCCTCGTCAGTCCAACACCTTTAAAATGCTGCAAGAGGTCCTGGAGGCTGACGAGAAAGGTTAGAAGTGCTGCAATTCCAATTTGAATTGAGAGAGATGTGCAGTGTTGCTCAAATGTCCACATGCACGTGAATTAAAAATTAAATGCTCAGTGTGTCCCTGAACAAGATAAGCAAGTAAGAAAAACAAGGTTTTGCACATATGAACAAAAACAGCTGGATTGTATGTTTTTGGGTTTTTTTATTTTAAAAGATGTGTCTGGTGGCTTATCTCAGTAACTTCTTTCCTCAAGCTGTGCTGTGCATCATTGTTTATGTTGTTTGCTGCCACCAATTTAATATCATCCCTGTTAAAAGGTTTATCATGCAGAATGACTGAATTGTGTTTTGGACATCCATGTGGTCATCACCTGTACAGGATGTTCAGTAAAGCTCTCCTGTGTGCAGTTTAAATTGTGAACAGCAAATCATGGAATGCATCTGTCCCCACCCTCCTTTTGATAAATGGTGGGACAAATAAAACCAGATAGCAATAACATTCTTTGATGATGTGATAATGACCAATGTGTGGAAACTCGTTTCATGAAGCGCGTCCCACAGGGTGACGAGCTGGTGATGAAGCGCAAATAAGCTCCCCTGACGGAGGGCAGCGAGGACAAACACAGTGTTGATGTGATGAACAGAGACGCAAGCCTTCCTCTGAGCAGCTTTGTTCAAATATGTGTTTGTGTGTGTGTGACTCCAGAGGCAGCCCTGCGGTTCCCTGGCAATCTTTCTTCCAATGCCCCAAAACCAGGCTCATCAGTGGGAGGAGTCAGCAAAAACCACATCTGTGAGAAATGTGGCAGCAGCATTGTGTAAGTCACCTGCAGTTGCCCATTCACTAGAATAACATAGGTGTGTGAATGATTACGATGACTTTGTATTTGCATTGTCTCTAATTCCTTACTGCACGTAAATCTAATGAAATAAAATCTCCCATTAGGGCAGTTCTACTTTCTCCTAAAAGATGCTAATGTTTTTTCCTTTGGTGTCAACATGTTTCCTTAAAGATTTAAATGGAACTATGAGGTGTGTCTGTGCAGACCTTTGAAGCTCTTGAGCTGATTTGCATTGGAAATGAGGGAAATAATTTCACCCTGTTGTTCGATACAGTTTGTCTGGCATCTGACTCCTTTCATCTCTCCACAGCACACTGGCTGTGCGCATCACGGACGGCCATTACCGCCACCCGGAGTGCTACACCTGCACAGATTGCGGTCTCAACCTCAGGATGAGAGGTCACTTTTGGGCCGGAGATTTGTTGTACTGTGAGAAGCATGCCAAAGAGAGGTACCAAGGCACAGGAAGCTCCCCTCGAGCCACCGTGTCCCCTCGTCAGTGAGTTTGACGAACCACACCTGCCCCACTCTGGACGTAGAGTGCTGCTCGTCTCGCCTGAAGCTCCACTTCATCTGACTCAATTATAAACCTCGGGATGGGGCACGGAGGTGGACACTGGTTAACGACTCGGCACGGGATATACTTTTCTGATCACATTTAACCATACTTTGCAATATTATGATTCACTTTCTTGCCTTTCTTGTAATTGTATGAAAATCCGGGGCTTTGTTTTTCTTATGGCCCAGCCTCCACAGTTTCTTTAGGTTATTCTTAGCTCTAATGATGCACAGCTGCCGTGGACTTGAGCCACATCACATTGTACAAAGGCCAGATTTACACAACAACAAGGCTTTAGACAAACTCAACAGGACTGGCTCTCTGACTCTTTGAGGATCTGGATAATCATTAGAATCTCCTGCTGACACAAAGGGACCAAAATCTCACCTACACCGCATGCCATTTTTAAAGCTGTACTGTACACAGACAGTACTGTGTTTGTGTGTGGGAGAGTATGAGTGCATGCTTTCACATGCAGAAGTGTGGTGGTTCTGCATGCCTTCCCTACATCTGTGTGTGTGACTGTTTGTGTGCATGAGAGAGTGAGACGGGAAGGGGGGCCTCCAAGTTGTTGCAGATGGAAATGAGTTTGTGAATTTTGTGCTAGAGTCAGGCCAAAAGCCCTTGAGTTTTTCTACATTTCTTTTGTAAGCAGAATTTTCGAGTAGAAATAAAAAAAAGACATTTGCTGACTTATTTTGTTGCTTGTGAGGGATTATAGATTCATCCAATATACAAATATTTTTGATGTTTTTGTGATTAAACTGTATTCTATAATATAGACCATTTAAAATGCATAATGTATGCACAGGACATTTAGTGTGAAAATAATTGATGATGATGCTACACTTGTCCTTTATAGCAGTACTCAGACACACTATAATGTTCGCATTTCATGTGGCACTTAATAAAATCGCACAACCCTGAGCTGCCTCAGTGATGATGAATGTGTCTGAATGATAAGCAGCTGGAGTGTAAACGTCCTCCTACTTTTAAATGAACTTTGTGGAGTCTGCCTGACTTCACATGTCACAAGTACACTTCACATTATCAGCAGAGTCAAACAAGAGTTGTTTCTTCTCTTTGCAACACAGGAATGGGAAATATGTAACTGATAATAAATGACAGGTGATATATAGATAAATAATTTGATTTAATGGTTCTTTATATCATAAAATTAAAAGGTTTTGACCTTTTTTTTCCCCAACTGTTAACATTTTGGTGAGGCTTAGCAGTAAAACACGTGTAAGTAATTGCATTAATGATGCCTCCGTATCTTTGTTTCAGTAAGCCAGCATGCACAACACGTGAGCTGCAGCCAATAATAATGTTGGTTTTATTTGTGGCCATCCTGAAGCATCTGCTCTAAAAAGTCCCCTTTTAAAATACATGACCTCAGCACAGGCCCAGTATATCATTAAGCTTCTGTCACTGAAATTTGTCAATCTGAAAATGGATATAAAACATATCTTTATATCAGTATTCTCCTCCTGGGATAAAAATGGAAGACATATTATGTAACAATGTTGTCACTGTCCTGCAGGTATCTGTTTTGGCAACAGTGATGCACAAGTACACTGATGATCTCAGATTTTGCCACACATTTACAGCCATGACACATACACAGTACACAGATCTGAGCGGGAAATTAGAGAGGAAATTCTGTCTTCTTCCTGTTCAGATTCCCTGGTTGTTGCTTACATGAGCTGATTTGTCCTTCAGACACGCTTGAAATCATGTGAATGACAGCTGTATGGAGTTAATTACATTTAAAAAAATGGGGAGGCGAACACATCCTTGTTCTAAGAGGACAGGTTTGACAAGGAGGGTGTCGCCCACATCTGACAGTTATGCAACACGTTGGCAGAGTTCTAACTTTGATTAACCTTTAGGACCTCTTCATCAACGTGAAGCTGTTTGAAAAGCCTGCAAGTGTTCTGTCAGTCTTTAAACCAAAAACACTAACATCAGGTTATTTTCATCCACATAATTGAGGTCACACTTTTATAGGCTCCCCTTCATACTTTTCTTTAGTTTTATGACACATATAGGGAGAAATGAAAGAGGGTTAGGGTTACTTCAATTTAACATGTATTATACTGTAATATATTTTGATGAGAAGTATGTTTTTTATCAGGTACGTTATATAAAATAAAACTGTGTATTAGATATGGTGTTACATCAGTGTTGTAGGGTTAAAAGCCCTGTCTTTGTTAGTTATACTGATACTCTCTTCATCCAGAAAAACCCTGCACAAACATCAGTTTAAATCACATTAACGTCATTCACCCACTTGGCCAGAAGAGGGCAGCGTTACTACAGTTTCAGAGGTGCCTCTGAACTTTGCAGAGGCTGAGAATTAGAGAAGGAAAAAAAAGAAAGAAGTGTGACTCAGAACCAGAACGACAACAAATACAGCATTATGTGCTATGGCATAATGTTTATCTAAAGTTTAAATCATATTTTCACATGATTCGAAGCGTTGAAATGAATCACCAAGAGCTCATGGTGAAAGTAATGTTTACATAAGGGCTAATTTAATTAATCTGTGGAGAAATGTGATAGTAGGATTTTTTTTCGAGTTATTACAGTACTGCATGTCTCCTTCTACATGGTTTACGAAACAGGACACACGTATATACACAAACACAGCTCCAGCACTCTGTACGCTGGATCAAATGTTGCTACTGGTCCTGCTGTTAATAATAATTCTTAATGATCGACAAAAGGTATTTAGTGCTGAGAAATGTGGCAGCGCATTATGATTTGATAAGACCATAAATTGTGGATTTAATGCCCCCCCCATAAACCCCTAATGGAAACCATCCATCCAGGCCTGACGGGGCGGCCTGCTGTGGCACCACTAGATGTCGTGGGCCTCCAGAGAGAGAGAGAGTTGGGGCCTGACTGACAGAGGGCCTGACGGTGTGTTTCCTCTTTGTTTATCCTCTGGCACAGACGCCAGCCTGGGCCGTGTCTCGCTCTGCGCTCACATCTTTGATTAGGCCCTGAAAAAACCTCCCCGTGTTGTTGTCGCTGTCATGTATTTCTGCTCTCACGTGAGACCTGGAGAGACAGCAGGAACAAGAGGAGCCCTCTCACGCATCCCAAAGCCTTATTGCATAACCACTTCCACCCACTCCCACCTCACCTTCCCCCTGAACACATCTATCTCAGCTCTGACTTTAGTTTGGGGCTCCTCCGCACTCCACCTTTCCTCTCCCCTTTCTCCACAGCCCACCTGGAATGGAGTCCAGATGTGGAGCCGGGGTAGGGGGGGGGGGATTGCTTGCCTGGCCATAAGAAGGGAGAGAGAGAGAGTGTGAGGGGAGGGGGTGTGCATGTGATGGGGAAGAAAATGTTGGAACAACATTAAAGTTTGTCTGGATGCCATTAAGTACAATTTGATGTAATGTGCAGTTTGGGACGTGACATTTTAAATGGAAACTGTGCTCTCCAGATGAGAGAGATTTTGGCCTCGTGGAGTTGTGTAGTTAAGGTGGTGTGTGTGTGTGTGTGTGTGTGGGGGGGGGGGGGGTTGGGGGGTGTTGTACTTGAAGCCTTATTTAACAGCCTGGATAAACAGCCCCTCTGTTCCGTCGCTTTCTCTCAATAATCCAGCGTACAGTATCAAATGCAGGAATAACAAGCAGAGAGGCCCGAGCACACTGTGCCTTTATGCGGCTCGAGATCCAGACAGGTCGGTGAGCGCCCAGGCCCAGTTGCACCAAGCTGCCCCCCTTTTTCTTTTTTTTTTCCCAAAAGCCTTTTCCTGCCTTTCACCTTCTCATATTTTGAAACGCTGTTCAGATTTGAATCTCCACGGACTCCATCCTCCGGGGCCTCTCGTATATCAAAAAGTATTTTTAAAACTCAACTGTATTTTGGGAACTTTCCACACTCACTCACACACACACACACACACACACACACACACACACACACACACACACAAAGAAATGTGAAAAGGAGAAACCAAGGAAGTTTATGATCCCGTGTGTTTCTTGGACTGTGCGTGATTCATATTCTTAAAAAATATTATTCTTTCGGCATATGCTTTGAGTTATCGCAGTGTTTTCTTTTTATCTCTAAATCTGAGCATTTGATTTTTTTTTTCCCCCTCCAAATATCAACACACAGTGGAAATGTTCGCCCATACATTAGATCCACTCTGACACCAGAAACAACACACACTCTCTCCCTCCGCTCTGACTTGTCCTTCAGCAATCAGCAGCCATATAAGACCTTGTGTTACAGTATTCACCCATGGCGGTGCTTTGTGGGTAATAACAGCCTCTGGGAGTTCAGATGTGACCCCTGAGTCCGCACAGCGACAGCTTGTTTCAGTCTGGAGACGAACTCGTCACTGACTCTCTCCTTGCTGGGAGTGTATCAGTAGAAAGTCTCTGCTTCCTGTCCTCCCCTCTGACTGAATGAAAAACTCTGATGTGCTCTCATTCACAAGTTAGGCCTCAGAGGTCTCTCTCATCTCATCTCTTTATCTATATCTTTTTTTTACCTTGATGTTCTCACTTGATGACACTGGAGGGTTGGGCTCTTGTTTCTTGTACTGTCAGCTGTCACAGGGTTGAGGCTCCTCTTCCTGTTGGGGTTGCATCATGTTGGTGAGGTCTCATCGTGGTTGCCCTCACACACATATGAAGTAAACACACACACAAAAGTGACACAAATGATTTGTGGCAGTAAAAGAGTGTGAAACCGACATGGTGTATTTATTATCACTTGGAGTTTTTGCGCATTATGCCACCTACAGTACTTCAATGTGAGGTGTGATGGAGGTGTGAGCAGCAGGCTCAGGTGCTCACATGTGCCCCCCCTCCTGTCTGTCTGTCTGTCTGTCTGTGTCTGTGTGTCTATCTGTCTCTCTCTCTCTCTCTCTCTCTGACTGTCTCTCTCTCTCTCTCTCTCTCTCTCTCTCTCTGTCTGTCTGTCTGTCGGCTGGCTGCGCTAGGACCGCGCGGCTCGCAGCGCGCAGACTCAGACGCACTTTGGAGTAAGAGAGCGAGTTTGAGTGTGACAGAGGCGAGCAGGCAAAAACCGCTAGATCAGAGGAAAGCACTCAGGAGCCGACCAGGACCAGGCTCACTTCTTGTCCGAACTTTTTTTCCCCTGCCTCCCTCTCTCTCTCTCTCTCTCTCTCTCTCTCT
>JBAJHX010000076.1:8706814-8721239 GCA_037176925.1 Amniataba percoides
TGTGTGTGTGTGTGTGTGTTTGAATGTATTTCTCAGCGGCGCTTTGAGCGGAGTCTGGAGAGTTTTCGTGAGCGGGGAGACACACTGAGAGAAAGTTTGAAGAGCAGCGAAACAACTGAGAAAAAAGTTTGAAAATACACTTTTCTCCCCCCTTCCCCTTTTTTAACTTCTTCATATAGCTGAGAGCTGCTCGCTGCAGCCTCTGGATGTACTTTTGAGAGGAGAGCCGGCGGCACAGTGGACACTCCCAACTATCCTCAAAGTGATGTGAACCAATCAAGGTAATTTCCTTCTTCTTTTTTTTAAAGACGGATCTGTGCGCCTGTCTGAAGGTGCTGAAGCTCTTTGGATGGACTCGCACGTCTCTTGAAGTTTTTCTTCTGGTCTGAAGGGATCCTGCTGCCGTCACATACCGGGACACTGTTGGAAAACCAAGGACTGCTGAATATTTCTGTGATGACCGGACGATGAGAGTTTCCTGACTGCTGAAGTTTGCAGGGATTGCCATTCATTCAGGCTCACTCGGTTACTTTTCGCACCCCCCGCCCTCCACACACAGACACACACACACGCGCACACCCCTCTGAAGGCTTCATGGTGGAGACATGGGATGACTGGAGGCGGGGGTGCAGCTGAGGTGAGATCCGGCCGAAGCACGATGTCTGCGCCCGGCGGTGGCATCTCTCCGCTGCAGGGCCGCCTGGTGCTGATGCTGCTCCTGCTGTCGGCCTGCGGGCCGTCCCGGGCCTGCAGCGGGCTGCTCGCCGCCACCGGCGGCTGCAGCTGCGCGGAGGAGCGCCCCAAGGCGCACGGCGTCCAGGCTGCGGGGAAGAGGGTGAGCTGCACCAAGGAGGAGCTGACGGAGGCCCCGGACGCAGGCCTGCTGCCCAACAGGACCGTCACTCTGTGAGTTGGAAGTGTTAACCTGTCGTGTGTGTGCGCTGAGGTCAGCCTGCTGTGGCCTGTTCTGCCTGTGAAACTGAGATCACACACTGACCTGACAGTTTGTGTCCCCTGGTATGACTGCAGCATTCCCATATATACGTATATATGTGAGCGAGAGCCTTAAGTGGCTGAGAGTCAGTGTTTTAGTTTTCATTTTATGTGAACACACACTCAGCAAAGTGAGGGTCCTGTGTGGCGACCAGGCCCACACACCCATGACTCCACTCGCATGACCTCAGGTTTAACTGTACTGAGGACTCGCCACGGTAATGAGCCTTATTAGGTCAGAAGTTTACATCTTGATCGAGTTTAACTGTGTAGTTGGGGGGGCGAGCGTCGCCTCTCTGTAAAGCATTAGGGAGATCAGCGAGAGGGCAGGCTGACTGTAGCCATCATCTGGCCCTGCCTCTTTGACACAACTCTGTCACTTTAAATTTGACTCTGACCCAGCCGGGCTGCTCCCAGTTCGGCTTTCTCTTTCCTCCTCCACCGCCACATGGTTCCGCTCACTTGGCCTTGCAAAACTCAAATGTACAGCAACACATTTTTACAGCAGAGAACACCAAAAGCGTCTGGTGTGAACTGGACAGCAATGATCCCCGGCTTAGTTTGATATTTTTTTAATTATGCAGCCGTTATTTATGTGGTCTATTTGGACAAAACTTGAAAGGGCCACATCACGGGCCAAAACACACTATCTTCCATGATGGATGGACTACCAATCTATCAGTGACGCATTTTTTGGGTGGTGTTTGTGAGCAGTTGTAAAGCAGCACTCGCTCCAGACTTTCTGAAGACACTGCTCATTCCCACAGTATGTCACTGTCTGCGTACTCTTACACAGTGGGGGAACTGCTAGTCGCACATGGGCACAGTTAAAAAACACGTTCAACTGCCTCACTCCAGTGAGCATGTGAGGTAAAGTAAGGGGATTTATGCCCCAGGAGAGCTCAAGCCAGCCAGAAGTCCATTTATAGGGCCTCATGTTTCTTGCTTAATAAAGGCAGAATAAACATCTGGGGAACACATTGCTGGAAAACCAGAGGAAGAAAAAAAAAAGGCTTGGGTGACAGTGGTCGAGGTGATTGAAGATAATCTTCTGTCCCTGCATCTACTAATTTTGGTTGGGTTGTTTTTCCACAGATTTTTAGCATTCTGTGACACTTTTATGGGCCATTGTGCGGGCGGAGCAAACAATCCCGTCCACCATTTTACCTCCACCTTCCTTTCTCTGGGAACTCTGGCCGTCTGGAAAGTTACTCTTCCTGAAGATTCAGAGCTCCTCGAGCGCTCCACGCTCCCGTCGTCGTTCGTGACATTAGCTCCAGATGTGGAATGTGAGAAGTTGTGTTGATATTCGTGTTATTCCTGACATTCCTCAGCTCCGCTCGGAGGCTGCAGACAGTATTCCAGGTGCAGCAGGGGAGCTTTCCCCCGTGCCCTTCGCCACCTCGGTCCCTCCCCACATCGGACGGCGCTGACGGCCGGCCGCGCTGCCTTCTCTCCTGGGGCAGCCTGGAGGAATGCTCTCCTCCATGCTGAGCAGGCGAGGGCTGGAGGACACCAGGCCGAGGGCTTCCGGGGCCGGCTGCTACATTTAATGCACAACAGCTGGCCCCTGTGAACATTCCAGCTGAGGCCCCTCAGCCTCATGGGAAATCCCAACAGGGATTTGTTTATTAAAACTATTAGTTGGCTGTTTGTTGTTCCTGCCAGCCATAAAGGAGTTACCAGTCGCCGCGGTCTTATCACCTCCTCCTTCAGCTCATCAGTGCACGGGCTGCAGTCTGATTACATTACCGCGTCAGATTCTACACTTTTCTTTAAACTCACACTTATCACCAGCTTAATGATGCATCATGCTCTTCTCAGACTGACACACATGAGCTCCAGTCCCACTTTCCCCCTTTTTCTTTATCTCTGGCTCCCTATTTCTCTCCCCTTCCCGCCCCCTCTATCATGAGTTCATCCACACGCAGTAACTCTCAACCTAAATATTTAGTCGTCTTGGTAGGAAACTGCCATGTCCAAACTCCTTCCAGATGTGAGCCTGCGCAGGCTTGTGTTTAGGCCTAATTATGCATGGCTGCAAGGGAGCTGGATTGCTGGGAGAGGAAGAGGAGCGGAAGGGTAGAGAAGGGGGGAAAAAACAGATAAGCGCGCGAAGGCGAAAAAGTGCCATCGCAGAGGGCAAACGCAGGAGCGAGCCACGGAAGCAGAGGAGAGGCTAAAGCGAGGGAGAGGGCCGAAACGCGCCGGGCAGAAGAAGTGGGAAGAGGGAACCAAGAGGGGAACAAAGAAAGAGAGCAGAGCAAGAGAGGGAGAGGATGGAGGAGGGAGAGGAGAAGCTTGGCAGGCGGTTCAGAGGGATGTGCCCCTGGAGACTGAAAACTCCCCAGCCCCTGACTAACAGATCTTCAACACTGGGGTGAGAGGGAGGAGTGGGGAGGGTGGGTGAGGGGGTGTGGAGGGGAAGGGCAGGAGGCAGGGCTCCTCAGTGGAGCAGCAGAGCTTCACTTCACAGAGCATTGCTCCGTGTCTCTATTATTATCAGTCTTTTTTTTCTGTGTGAAAGAGGAACTTTTGTTATTCTGGTGATGAAAAAAAAGGAGAAATCAGTGTACTGTGGATGGATACATATCACGTTCAGCCTATAGCCCCCAGAGCAATAACTCCCTCCTCAACACTGTGTGGCGGCAGCTGTGTTTGTCTTAATGTTTTAATGGATACCAGACAAATGGAGGGAACGTACAGTGGCAGTCTATGTGTGAATGTGCTGGTGTCTCATAGCTTGTGGTTTCGAGCCGTGCCCCTCCCTCTGCGTACTTTCTTGTCGTCGTCGTCGTTGACTGATGGCTTCAGCTCAGCGATGGGTGCCAGCCCCGAACGGGTGGGCACAGATGCTCGGGGTGGGGGGTCAGCCTAGCCTAATGCCCCTTCACCCAAGACAGCTGCAGTGCAAGGCAGTTGCTCCCTGCCTGGCTGCCCTTGAGCCCAGTATGTCTGTGCTGCTGGCAGGGTGTCAGGGGTTTAAGATAAAAATATTCATCTAGGCCAGTAATATTTTTATCAGTAGGGGCCACGGTTGTAAATGAACAGTTAAAAGGTTGGTTTACACTGGAGAGGTTGTTGGGAGGCTGTCTATTATAGATGTGAGCCTACAGCAAGTTGGCGCAGTCACTCTTTTATGTTTAATACAATTTTTCACCCTTTTTTCAGAGTCTTCATGCTAAAGTAAGGCAATATGGAGTTTGTTTGTTTAAGTTTTCCCTACCAACTTAATCATTTAAAAAAGAAAAAGAAATTGGGAGCAAGGCTCTCATCAATGAAGCATTTTATTGGCTGCAAATATAAAGAGGAGATCAACAGTAAAACCAGGGGAAGATTATTGCATTGTTCTCTGCTGATTTAAACCAAGTTATCGTATATTAATGCTCACACCATCATTCAATAACTCAATGATTTGTGCACAGATCCAGGTAAAGTTAATTAACACACAAAGGCTTTCTTTTCCATGGTTGGCCTTATTTGGGATACTTAATATAAACAATAGTTCAACATTTTGGGAAACACTCATTTGTTAGTGTTCTTTTACACCTCTGCCTTTGTAAGGATTAAATAAACAGGACACAACATGTTGATTAATGCGCTTTAGAGGTGCTGTTAGGCAGATTTCTGCCCACTGGATAAAGCCAGGCTAGCTGTTTCCTCCTGTTTCCAGTCTTTATGCTAAGCTAAGCCAACTGGCTGTAGCTTCATATTTACATGTGATATCAATCTTCTCATCCAACTCTCGACAAGGAAACGAGATATTGAACTATTCCTGCTGCGTGTTTGATGAGGTCATTTGAGTGCAGCCCACCACAGTTTAACCACGCCGCTACTGGAAAGGTTTGAAGGTCAAATGTGCTTATTTAAGGCGTCCTCACTGGAGCTTTTGGAGGGGACGGCCTTGTTTTTACACTTAACCCCCGCGTTTGTCTGGTTTCTCTGCATTCAATTTTGGTTTCATTTAGCCGACCATCGCCGGTCTGTTATGGTTTCCTGCTTTCAATGAGTCCTTTGCGCGCCTGCTCGCTCAGAGTCAGCTCACCTCAACAGTATCATCGATTGGCTACAGAATGAACCCGCATCCCTTTAATCACCATTTTATCTTCTGAGTCACATCATCGGCGTCTTACTTGTGGCCCGAGTGCAGACGGATACCAAAGAGCCAGCAGATGTGTCGGTGGTTTATGTTGGGTCTGTGAGTCAGTGCGTGTTGAGACGGGAGTATTTCGATGAAGCATCCTTAGCAGTCATCTTATCAGCGGGGAGAATTCCTATAGCAAGGAGAGCGCCGGACCCCAGGCATTCCTGCAGCGATAGGGTTTATTTATGTGGGGAAAGGTGTTGATAGGAGGGGGAGTGGGCTCTCCTCCGCACATGTTAGGTGGGGCAGTGGTCAGCAATAAATCAAAAAAGCAAACAAAGGCCTGACACTGGATACTCAGAGCTTTATGCTCAGCTGCAGCACCTGCCAATGCCACGCAGGCCTCTCGGGTTTTTATTGTGCCCTCGCAGGTCAAGGTAGCGTGACCCGAGCGGGACATCTCCACACACCTACTGTGCTGCACTGTGGCTTCCAGCCTGTTTGGATGATGAATGTGTGTGTCTTTTATCACCTCGTCGTGTTTGTTGATTAAAAGGCTGCGATATTTCGAAACCTGGCAGAAACAGAGCGATGTGTTGTCATTGTAATCTCATACGCCCATGTGGCTTTTTGTTATTTTAGTTTTTCCTTTCGCGCCGCTCTCTTCTTATCTTACTCCAAAAATGCCTGACTTTGACTTTTCTTTGCCAGCGCTAACTTCCCTCTCCCTGTGTCTGACCACAGAGGCCCCCAAAGTCCCTGCTCTGGGTCCACAACACATGGAGATAATGGGTGTCTATAGTGGGAATGCCTGTGGCTTCAGTGTGTGTGTGTGTGCTTGTGTGTGTGTTTTTGATATGCTTTCTCTTGAGAACTAATCCACGACAATAGTACAGTCCTCTACTGGATTTTATTTATTCACTTACAATAGCACATCTATGTTTATATTTTTATATATCCATATAAAGTGAATATGAACTTTACATGCAGTCAAGGAAGAGAGGAAATGCACAAAGTTATTGAAGAATCAAATACAAATCACAGAAAGAACACTGGCAAGAAAACAGTAAAAGAACAGAACATTTTAACAATGGAGATAAATGTTCTCAGTTTTTCAAAAGAAATTTAAATGAAGTTGTCATATTTACATAAGCTTCAAAGGCAAACATTAAAAGCCTGGTTCTTTGGACATCAGTCTGAACCTTTGCACAGACACCATGACACCATGTAAGGTTATCCTTCAACTAGCTTTTGTAACTATCAATCTATCATTCAATCTCTCAGTCACTATTTCTCAATCAATCTCTGAAAAATGACATTTGTTTCTTTCGCATCCAGTTTTAAAACAAATTGGCATTCACTACAGCTCTTGCTGTTTGAATTTGAAACCATGGTGATTTAAAAGAGTTAAACAACAGTTCGTTTGATCATTAGTTGTTTGGTTTATTACAAAATTAAATATGACTTTGAGCTTCTATTGACTTTGAAGCAGAACCTGGAGGTTTTGGCTCTCTAAGGGATATATATTGACATTTTGCAAAAAATCTTTCTTTACTTTTAGCCAAGAGTAAGATGAGAAAGTCAGTACCACTCATATTTGTCTGCTTAGCTTAGCATAAAGACTGGAAACTGTGGGAAACAGCCAGAGCTCGGGTCTGTCCACAGGTAACTCCACATGAAACTTGTTGTTGTTACATTTGTTTGTGTACTTTTACCTTTGGACAGAGCCAGTCTAGCTGTTTCCCACTCTTTTCTGTCTTTCTGCTAAGCTTGTCTGCTGGTCCAACCTTCATCATTTACAAATAGAAATTAGACTCACTCACAGCAAGGCAGTTGATTACCCAAAATGTCAAACTACACCTTTAAGTGTACGTATCAAATTAGTCTAAAGCTGACTTTGAGCAAGTGTGGAGCAGTTTATTTATCTGAACCATTAACTTTGCACTGAATTTTTAACAGCCAATGCATTTTATAGAAGAATAGTGAATTTCAATCAGGTTTAGGAGGAGTGACATTAACGGTGTTCGTTAGAAACATTTTTGTAGACGTTTCTTAACTGTAGCATTTAACAAAGTCAAACACAAATAGAGATCTTTAGTTACCTGTTAACTGGCTGCCAGTTTTCCAGGATTGAAGGGACAAATGAACATTTTTCAAACTTTTAGTTATGTTTATTCATATAGAATCTGACTACTTTGTCTTAATTAAATGACTACATGCACACCAACCAAAAACAGCTCTTCTAAATCATTTCTCTATCACCACGCTAAACCATTTTAATGTTGAGCATGCTATTACTGTAACACAGAACCACAAGATATTAAAAATCTGCCACTACAATTTTTTTGCCCATCGCTCATTCTGTTAATATGAGCTGGTTTACAGCCCCAATCAAAGGGACAGTTATGAAATAAAGCAATAAGCTCTTATTAAAATCTGTTGATGGAGTCAACCGCTGTTTAAAGATACAGCATGAGCGGTTATTCCTTTAGCTGAAATCAATCTGTCTTTGGAAAGCATGTTGGTCTACCATATTTTTATAGGACATGCCTCATGATTATTTCATATATTCGGTTCCCATTCTGGTGTCAGAAACTGGTTGATGTGCTTCAACTGGGACTCCGGCGATGTGAACGCTGATTCTGATTCTCTGCAGTCACACAGGAAAGAGGGGAAAAAAACTAAACAAAACTATGAAACAAAAGCACAACCTTCTCACAGATGCCTCTAAAGACACCGTGAGAGTATCTGGGGCGGAAAGATTTTAGACAACTCTTTGTAAAAGCAGCCTGATTTCCCAGCAGTCTTTGCTCAGGAGCAGAAAACAGAGGCTGGTTATGAGACAGAACAATGAGACAATGTTAGCCAGGCATACACCACATTCCACTCACTGTCTGAAAAGCCTAAATTCACTAAATTGCCTCATTAAAAGTGTAAAAACACTTTAGACGGTGATTAAACTGACTATTGTGTTCCTGCTCTGCAGCCATAAACTTTCCAATTTGGTTTGTCTTGACTTGTCTTTGACTCTAAATATTGCAATAATTTACTGCAGCTTTACAGTAAGGTGGTGGTATTTTGACTCGTGTTCTCTCGCTGTTAATATTCATGGCAGATACTTGTTTACATCTTTAAAGTTCACTGGTTGTCCAGCTTTGGTAAACTGTGTATAGACGGGACAAGAAACACACTTCATGGACTGTTCCTGTTAGCAAAACACGATGAATTGTCTAATAAGGCAAACTCCAAGTCGGAGAGGGGGGCTTCCTCTCCAAAGTGGGTATTGTGTGTGTGTGTGTGTGTGTGTGTGTGTCTGTTTGGCTGTGCACACACATATGGGAAGGGCGTGCATGGCCACAGCTCTCAAAATAGTCTTCAGTCCTCCCCTCTCTAATTAGAGACATTTCAGAAACCCAGATTTTAATTTTAGACTAGTAGCTTTTGGACCACTTATGCGCACACATGCACACATTGAGTTAAACATACACACTTTCTGTATAAATAAATCTGATAGGTCACACACTTGTGCATCTAAATCTGAGCGCGTACACACAGACACACACATAGCCACAAACCACAAAGCCTTACTCCCTGGCCCAGCCTAGTAACCCAAGCACAATGCAGTATACTCTATAATAAGTGGTTGCACATATCAAATGCAGGAGCTCTTGTTCCCCATATCTTGCCTCAAGGCAGGAAAGTATGATAATAAAGCAAAAGTAATGCGAGATTCCCAAAAGATAGTATAACTCATCTCACTCATTTATTTGTCACTTGAACATGTATGACTGGAATCTGTTCCAGCCCTTAATGTGGCTTCGCTCGCCCTCCTCTGCCTCTTTGATGACTGAATTGCTCAATCGGGGGCTTGCAGAATGATTTTACAAAAATTATTTTGCATGCAATTACATGGATGCTCCTCTCCAATGACAGGCGGTAAATGGGGCTTGTAGCTTGGCAGCGTTCCCTGGTGGCTGCTACAAGGCCCTCTGGTGGGTCAGGCACAATGGGCACATTCACATCTTGACATGCATTTGCTGCTAAAGTGCCTGTTGTGCTCAAGGGCAGTTAGTCTCTCTGTTACACCGCAGTGCCGTGACTCTCTGAGGACAGTGCTCAGGGTGCAAGGGGCTCCTGGGACCGCTGGCTTAGGTGGCTCGCCGTCTTTTTACGACGAAAGGGTTAAGCTATTTGGACGAGTCCCGGCGCTGAATAGTCAGCACAGTCTGGAGGCCTCTTATAAAGTACTTATTGTAACAAAGATGACACAGCCACCTCCCAGTCTGAGAGATCTCTCTGCTTATGCTCTCTTTCATTCCACCTCCCTCGACCTTCCCCTTCTTGTCTCTGTGAAAGTGTCCTTTAGCGTGAGAGAGACTGAGAGACGGTTCAGCTGATGCAGCTTCATACGCATGCAAACATTCACAGTAAATTCTATTGAATTGAGTCATTTTAACACTATAACATTAAGAATGACAACTGCAACTTATAATGTCATGCACAGCCAGCACAGTAGCAAATCTATAATATCCAATCCAAACACAATCAACCCATCTGCACCATATTCATTTTATGGGGCTGGGTGACACAGACGGGCCAATAAGAGATTTTTACAGTTTTATTTTTTTCCACAGCGGCTCACACACGTGTCCTGAAATGACAATTTACTTTCCCAAAACTATAAACACAAAAAAAGCCACACTTAGTCGGGCCAAACCTCAGACATTGGAGACAAAATTAAACATTTTATTCAAAACATGTTATCTTCCATCTAAATTAAACTGCATATTGCTTCTTGCATCTGGATGCCAAATACAGAAATGCCACTGAAATAAGTGGGAGGCAATTTCAGACTAAAAAAACAATCACAATTTACAATTTTTAACAACTTGCTATATAAATTATGTAATTCTGTAAGGGTGAGAATTGTTTGTATTTGGTTTTGGCTTTTTTAAAAGTATTATAACATATTAATAAAACGTATCAAACTGTCAGCGATAAAATGATCAAGTCCAGCAGTAGACTTATTGTTTTCATTATCTATGAACACACTCCATCAACTTTTATTAAGACGTTCAATAGTGCTCTACTAGAACAAAAACACAATAGCTTTTGTCTCTAATTTTCACTGTTGTGCACTCTGGTTAAAACATCAGTCAATCAATAGGACACAGACAGTCATATAGCCAGGAAGGTTTGCACCACAGTTCTTTGAGTGAATTAAAAAAGGATGATTTCTGTATGAAAATACAAGTTTGCCTCAAAATGTTTTAAACATTTCGCATTTCGCAGCAGAAAAATAAAATCGATGATGGCTGAGTTTAACTGCTTCATTTTCGTTGCTCACAGACATCCTCAAATAGAACTAGGACACTGTCAATGTCGTTAATAACATCTTTGTTTTACCCACAAGTCAAACGCCATTTGAGTGAAAACATGAAAATAATGGACCCTCATGTGTTGAAAGTCTTTTTTTAATCATCATGAAAACTTGTAAGAAAAGCCATGCACCATTTATCTTGTTTACCAGTGACACACACACACACACAGATCCTGTGACATGTCATGACCCAGAATTCTCGGCACTAATTAAGGTCTACACCAATTACTGCTGAAAGTTTGTCACCACAGGAGCCCCAATTCAGCAAAGGGATATGTGTGCGTGCGTATGCATGTGTGTGTGTAAATGTCAGAGTGCTGTCTGTTATTGAAACCTTTAAAGCAGTTGCATACAATTAATGTGAATACACATTATTCACATTTGGTCAAATATCTCAACCTACTTAGAGGTTTCCTGAGATGAGAGATTATCTAAACTGTGCAGATGCAGCAAATAACAGTCAGCAATACTTCAGCAATTTGGGAAATGTGCTTATTTGCTTTCATACTTAGCGTTAGATACCTTTCTTTTATCTGTGAATTGAATATGAAGCTGCAGTGAACAGTGGCTTAGTTTAGCTTAGCTTAGCTCGGCATAAGGACTGGAAACTGGGGTAAAGTGGAAAGTATGCCCACAAGCTCCTCTAAAGCACTCTGCTCAACACGTTGTGTCTCATTTATTTAACTCATATGTCCAGGGTCATGTGTGAGACTATTTAAATCTTAGAGCCTTATATTTAATGAACAGATAAAATTGAGAGTGGTCGTATTGTATATGTAAGAGTATTTTATCAAAACGCTGAACTGTTGCCATAAGTCAAACTATGTTTAAACAAGCCATCATCCTTTAACGTATCATGTAACACAGGTACGATCGTATTATCCCCCCTCAGTGACCTCAGCTCAGAAATGACTCAGAGCCAGCTCCTGGTCCATGAGGTTAAACTCCAGTGTGTTGCGTAGTTTTTTTTGAAAGCCTTTGATCTATTAGACCAGGCATTTGGATGGAGTAAGCGGTCTCGGAAAACATGGTAACAGCCAAATGAAGTAGTACATGTTTTAATCCATCTCTCGGTTAAACCACAATATTTTGTTGATACACTACGTCTGTCCTCATTACTTTGAGCGCAGTGTGTGTGATGTGTATATAAAGAGAAATGCTGCCATGTCCACTTAGTTCTACTCTGTGAACTGCCAATATACTTGAAATGAAACTCTGGCAAGCAGAAGCAGCTTCAAATGGAAAGCAAAGAGGGAAAATGCAGTAAAAAAAAAAAAAAAACACTGATGGTTTTGTATAGAATACACTCAGCTGTAACATACACAGTTAAAGTGCTCACACAATGCTGCTGTTAGTGTAAAAGTGGATAATTGTATTGCTTTCAGCAGAATTTAATTACCTCTAAGGAAAATTCCCTCAAGGCTAAATGATTTTCTTTTATTTATATGATCTTAAGCACTGCTGTGACACAGACCAGCATGTGCATTATCAAGTCAGCATGCTAATTAAACAAGGCTTAATTCAATAATGAGACTCTCATTGAAAATCACTCTCATTATCTGGCTCCCATTGGTCTCCGAATTAGGGCTGGATTTATGGCACGTTACCAATCTCTTTCAAGGGTTCTTGTCTTTCCCCTCGCGTGTGGTCCTCGAGGGTAAGAGACCTATCCAAAGTTAAATGATGTTTACACAGTGGCCCGTCGGGTTGTTTTGACTCTCTTTATTGCGCTGAACCTGCGTCTCGTGGTTTCTGTCGGCCTTGGGGCACTACATCAACGCCCGGGGTGGGAAGGGAGGTGGAGCGTTTAGCGTTTGTAATCAGCACTTGAGTCTTAACGCTGTTTTACCTCCAGTCCCACTGCAGCAGATGATGCTGCAGAAATGCTCTGTATTCAAACTGTTATTGAAAGATTGTAAAAAATAATGCATAAGTAATGAGAGCAGGCAGCTTAGCCTGCAGATGAATTCTTATTAAATAGAAATCCCTCCTCAAGACTCTTATTCTGTTTGTGGTTTGCTGTAGAGCCCTGCAGCTATGTGGAGCTCACTGTCTGAGTCCAGCATGCATAAATATTTAGAGGGCAACAGGGGCCAATTAGAATCAGCGCTTTTTACTCAAATGCATCTTATTCATGTCCGGGACTAAATGCCAAACCAGGATGGAGCATTTCCTGTGTTTGCTTCACACTTATAAAAAAAAAATCGTTCTAAGTGTGTCTAGTAGGGAAACAGTATAAAGGGCGCACAGATATTGACACCAAACTTTCAGTGGTAGCCGACTGCAGGCTGGACTTCCTGTTGGATTCATAGCATTCTAGCTGCGGTCAAGACAGGAGATAGAAGGATGTGTTTTCCCTCGCTGTCCCTCTGCACCAGGCTGCAATCTGGAAAGCTGAAAGGCCTCCGTTCAGCTGCTCCCTGTGTTGGTGCCGTGCACCACACAGCGAGCCCTCCCTTCTCCACCACAGAGATGATTCCTCAGTGAAGTGATTGGTTGACAATGACCCTAAACCAAAAGCAGCTGTAGGAAGCTTTTGACAGACAGTTACAGTGAGTAGAGCACACGCAGGTACACACACACGCGCACACACACACACACACACACACACACACACACACACACACACACACACATATCAGGCCTTCTCACAAACCTGAGGCAGTGTATTACAGTGCGAGTGCCTTACAATGAAATATTGGGGGGGGGCGGGGCGGGGGGGGGGGGGTCGTGGAAGTAAATCAGTGAGAAACCGAGATTTGCGACATGCTGTCATGCCCTTGTGTGGCCCTCAAAGGCTTTGTGGGTTTAGGAAGCAAATTGAGCAAACCAACAAAGTGAGTGGCACGGTGCAGGGAGGAGCTGCTGTGGTTTACTAGACAAGACTCTTTGTATGGTTTTTACTTTTTCACACTCGGTCACGCACTAGGGAAACCCTGAGCTGTATGGCACTTGCTACTGAAACATCAAACATACTAGCAGTAGGCGAACATTTTATTTAGTAAATAATGAATTGAAATAACCACCAAAAACACAGCACCACCTACGCAATTTTTCCATAAATTTCAGACTTTGTTAAAGTTTGCTTTGACAACAGTATATTTCTTTGGATAGATCTCCGCCAACATCTGGGTTAAATGATGCCGGGGACGTTCGTTAATTTATAAGGGTATTTTGGAAACAAACACTATAGCTGTACTCCAAAATATCCAGATTTTTTCTATCCTGACCTCTTCGCTGTACCAAACTACCTGCTGGACTGACATGGTATTTTTAAGTTTCTCTCCTAATCATAACCCTTCTCAACACAATAAACCAAAGTGAACTAATTGTGGAAAGTTTCTTTGGAAATGTTTTTTGGGAGAGCACATTTGGACCCATGTAATTAATTTTGATAATAAAATTTGTTGCGTTGCGAAATAATGGATTTATATATATTTTCATCTTAAATTTTATATAACTGACAACATAGCAGAACACAAAGGAAGTGGAGGGACATGTGTGCTTTCCATGTGGTTTTACTGACCCTGTTTAACCCCTCAACCATGGGTACACCACACCAGGAAAGGGCTGTTGTCTGTGCTTCTGTTTGACCTGGCACTTTTCATATGACCCCCTGCTTTTTGATCTTCATGTAAACGAATTAGATGAAATGGCTGACTGGGATCCTGGAGCCTCACATGTGGCCCTGTTTTTTCCTTTACATAGATTACATGGATTCAATTAGCTTGTCGTATTTCTCAGAGGCCTTTGTGGTCTGAAAGGGTTAAATGAATGACAGATACCATCCACGGTCTGGACTCTGTTATCACACTGTCGTGCCATGTACCATACAGCTTGTTGCTCTTGAATGCAGATTAACTCAATCTGCCATCTGATCCGTCACTTGTTCTCGTGCACAGCGAGGCCTCGGTAGTGCTGCGGAGCGGACGCTGGGCCTCGGAGCAGCTTCTATGATTAAGAAGCTA
>JBAJHX010000076.1:8725751-8767633 GCA_037176925.1 Amniataba percoides
ACACACACACACACACACTTATGCTCCACAGAGCGAGATGTGGGCGTTTGGTGTAAGGAGAGGACATAACGTAAATCATGCAGGCCTCATTTCACTCCTCTGCCTCAACCTCTGCTGGCTCTCTGACACACAGCAGTGGAGGTCTGCTCGCTCACTCTGACGTCTTCAACCTTTAATTGAGCCCTGCACAGCTTATAATTACATCTGAGCTCATGGTAAAATTGCTGTCTGATGTGAAATACGCCGTATTGAAATTCACAGTTGCCGTGATGGAAGGTTTTGAAGGGATGAAAACAGAAGAGAGTTCACAGTAAAGGTTTGGATGCGAGTTTTCGTCTCCCTTTGCTTCAGAGTTGGTTTAGTCTCTTCAGCTCGCCATCGCTCCTCAGGTCTTCTCATTGTTTCCAGTATGTCGTCTACATGTGCTTGTCATTTAGAGCAGTAGTGAGCAGTTACTCATATTATGTGGTCAGTGCTGTAATCAAAGGCCAGCCCACTAGGGCTGAGTAAACACACATCAGGGAATTACACTGCATCTCTTCCCCTATGTGACAAGGATAAACACAGTCTGCTCCCTGACAGCACACACACACACACACACACACACACACACACACTCTCACTCTCCCTCTCGGACCCATCTCCATTGCGACTCTGGAACTCTGAGTGTGTTTCCTAGTATGGGCACCTTCGCACCCTTGTCCAGTCATTTCAAACGGGTCTGGTAACTCTCCCAGCAGACGTGCACTCACACCCACACACTCACACCAGACATCCATTCAGAGTTGAATGCAGTCTGATCTGCTGTTGTTGGTGGGAGAATACAGCTCCAGGGCAGGCCACCCTCCTCCAGGCCTGGGCCAGACAGTGCAGCAATCTACACAGTTAGCCCTTTCATTGGGACAAACCTCCTCAAAGCCACTATTGCCTTCATAACATGCCAAACCACCCAAGTGCAGAGGAGCAATTTAGCCTTGTTTGTTTTTGCCCTCTTACTGGACTACTGTGTTTTTGTAGCTCTTTTAAATGGCCTTGCCATCCAACAGCTACATTTGGATCTTGGAATACCTTGCCTTTTTCCAGCTTTTGGGTTGAATCATACCTGGCTTCTGCGGCGGTGCTTGCTGTATGCAAAATAGGTCACTTACATACACGCCATCGGGCGTTTGATACTGTAACTGTGCACCTATTTGAGTACCTCCACCTCTGTGCACGCCCTTTCTGATGGGAGCTGACGCTGGCAGCCCCACTAACGAGCCGGGACCTTTATGAGTTGCGGACAGATCCCAGCAGCCTGTCCTGTGCTGATTTGAGGCGAGGTAATGAGAATAATGAGCAAAGAGGGCCGAGGCAGTCTGGCTCTTGTCCATCTGGGCCCCACTGCACCATGGGACACAGGACAGGCAGGCAGGGCACAAGGGGCCCTCATTACCAGGTCTGTTCACCCTACAGGGAGAGAGGGAGCAGGGAGCAGAGAGGGAGAGCAGAGGGCAGCGATGATGATGGATGAGGGAGCAGCAGGGCGCTTGCAGCGGACAGGTCTGAAAGGCAGGAGTGAGGCTTGTGGTTAAGACTGGTTAGTGGCTGAAGGTGTTGGCAGCATGATAGACTTTGTCAACAAGAGAGTCTGAAATGATTCCTACAGTATGAATATACCTGATGTGACTCTACTTTTACTTCTGTCTCCCTACGTACAAGAGTATGCACAGGAAATGTGCAAAAACAAATAAGTAAATAAATAAATAAAAACTTCCCACTGACTTGCAATAATTTGTGCAAGTGGAGGAAATAAGGAATTGCTTGTGATTTATGCCTGCAGAGCAACAAGAATTAAGGGACATTTGCACTGAAACCTGTGACCAATAAGTTACACAGGGCATGAGAATGTACAGATGTTTTGGAAAATGTCAGCATGATAGAAAATATATACACTATTATCACATTATGGTTAAGAATGATTAGGCCAATTCATAACTTTTTGACTCGATAGAATCAGTTTTTATGATCAAGGGGAGACGGGCCACTCTTAGCCTCGCTGAAACAGATCTCAAAATCGCCTCTGCCATTCTGAGCAGCTGGGGTTAGGAAGTAGTCCAACTTAAACAACTTTACCATCTGACACAGGGGAAGTGGAGCCGAGATGGCTAAAGATGGTATGGTGGCTGGAGAGAGAGGGGGAACCAGAGGAAGACGGAGGGAGGGAGAGAAGGAAAGCGCACTCCTGCAGTTTGTCTTATATAAATCTGAGATTGTTTTTCTTAGCGGGAGATTAACATTATTTCCACACAGGCTAAGTAAATTACCTTGATGAGTGGGGAACAAAGTGGAGGTGGGCAGCACTATAGCATGTAAAAACAGTGGAGAATGTGAGGACATGGCAAGGAGCCCTTCTGTCTAGACCAGTCTGGGTAAGACAAGCTTCAGATTGTACCAGCCCACCACTCTGAGGCCAGCTGAGTCTCATTTCTCCCCCACAGAAAAAAAAAGAACATTTGTGTTAGTATGTTTCCCCCGCACACGCCATTGAGTGGCCCCTGGTTAGGCAACGGTCACCTAATGAGAGAGCATGACATTAAGGGGTGGAGCGGGTGAGGAAGGGGTTAAGCGTGCTGGAGAGTGGAAACAGAAAGGGGGGTGCTGCTGGAGTTGATAGACTCCAGATGTGTCTTTCAGATAAACTGAAGGAACGGGGTGTGTTTGTATTGCAAGCCTAGCTCAGTCATGGCTCTGGGGGTTTATTGAAACAGCGAGCGAGCCCCCTCATAAGCCCATTACCAAATCATACGATTTATACGCCAGTAACTCTCTCTCGCACACTCATTCGGCAAACTTGATATGGTTTCAATGCCGAGTTCCTCCAGAGGAACTTGAGCTTTCCCTGGACCTACTTCCCCCCACTTCCGTTTGTGTTCCTTTTCTGCTTTATTTTTGCATCTCCCCTCTCCCAGCTCACTGGGTCTCTCGCTGTTCCTCCCCCTTCCCACTCTCTACATGCTGTAGTCCACCTACTGGCTGAAAATTCACTCACAGAATGAGTGTCTCCCAGTCTCCCTTTTCATTGATATGAATTTGAATGAAAGGCATTTGTTCCTGTTTCCTTCCCACTCATTGTGTGTAAATTGTTTCAACCCTGTACATATTAAGTTATAAATAAAGATGCTCAATGAGACTTTTTTGGCTCTTCAAGTCACATGACTCAATTTTATAATAATAAGACGAAGATAAATAGAGGGAAAAAAAAGGCATTTCACCTTCTTTTCACCCTTCTAAAAACTCCGAGCATGAGAAACTGCTTCTTGACATGATCATCAATCTGACAGACAAATACAAATAGATCTGTTGGACGTCACACTAAAACCATAAACCCACTTTCATTGTTTTTGTGCAAGCTGGTAGATCTCATGAAAATTAACAGAGCTGCCCAAATGGGCATCGCCCCCTTCTCTCGGCCGCTCCTAAAGCCAGAACTGAAGGCAATAACAGTCCGTGGTTCCAGAGTTTTCCTTGGCAGAACAATCTCCAGCTCCCCTTTCTGCAGACTATAGAAACATATAATCAGCTCAGGACATTTTACACCTCAAATAAAAGTGTACATTGCTATTTCTGTGCATCCCACTAACGGCTGTGCAGTTGGATCCAAAGTTTTTCTTACTCTCAGTTGTGAGCAGAGCTGAGGGCCGTATTAGTTTCACCATGGTGCAGTAATAATAGTGGCCGATCAGATGGTGAGTGTTCAGGCGTGAGAGGAAATATCTCAAGTGTGCATCCAAATGATAGCGGTTTTATGAATGCAGTACAAACAACAAAAAGCTGATTAGGTATGTCCAATCTGAGAGGAACCAGACAAAAATAAAGAAAATAATCTGGAAAGGGGCAGCAAAGCAGGAAATTAGTAGAAAAACAAGAGCTCCGCAGATCCCGGTTTCCTGTTTTGGGGGAAAGGCAGGAGTACGTTTGGGGCCTGCGTTACAGAGCCCCCATTGTGAGCAAGTGTGTTGAGGAGTAGGGAGGTGGGGTCTGCGAGGCCATACACAGGGACGATTTTGCTCAGCACTGAATCCCCTAACCCACCTGCCCCTCCCTACAGGGGAAAGCTAGCTAGTAAAAAAAAGGAGAAAAAGGAAACTGTAAAAATAAATGAGCAAGGGCCTCTGCTAGAGACGCTAACCAGACAGGAAATGACACGCGGCACAAAAATGGTCTCCACTGACCTCTTTCAGGAACCAAGGTGCCCTCCCCCCCAAATTTGCTTACTTTTTTCCAACATGCCTTTAATCCATCCACAGACATATTTGTTTCAGCTACTCCTCTTGATTTGCATCGAGAGATGAATACAATCAAAGTATAGAAATCGGCCCTATAATGCCACGTCTTTCCATGAAAAAATCCAGGAACAGGAAATTCTTGATTCCAGTCTGGCGATAATGAGTGGCCATTCCCTGGCTTCAGTCATTTTCCCAGCTCCCTCCGGGGCCGGGGCCTAAACAATGTCAGTGGAGCACTCCAGTCCCTGCCGCTGTGCTCCTGATAATGGAGCACTCCACGTCTGGAGCGCTTTACAGACCATGTCTTCATTATTACCCTCTCGCTGCCCTACAAGCACGTCGCTCCTCTCCAGCCTGCATGGGGCCCAGGTGCTCATCCCATATACCCACAGAGAGATGACTCTTCAGAATGGCAGAGGACCAGCCCCATTGATCAGAAGGAGTCTGTGGAGGGGAGGGAAAAAAAAAGACTTTCTTAATGGCAGCCGCTGGTGTTAGGCCCAGCGGCAGCAGACAATGGTCCCTTCTGGGCTGGGAGTGAGCTAGAGTCTGTCACAATCCAATCACACAGGCCACATGTGGCGAAGGGGATAAAGCACTGCTCTCCCAAGGTTACAAAGCACAAAGAGGAAGACCATAGTCATAACAATAATCTGTCACCACCAATCATGTAGCTTTTTGAAGAAGTACATGCTGCTACTGAACACAATGAAAAAAGTAATAGCCGCAAGTTGCAACTTCTAACCCCTCAAACTATGATATTTTTATGCTCAGCAAGTGAGAGGCTTTTACGTTTGTCTCACGTCTGCTGTGATCCTCTGGCTTGGTGACAGCTGTTGTCATCAGTGTCGAGGCCTCTGAGCTGTGAAACTGTTGTCAGGGAGGGCGCTGTCTGCTCCAGAGGGCACACGGACCAGTCATCGCCTGAGTGTGAGGCCTGCTGGAGCTGCAATTTGTTCCTGTACGGTACTGTAGGTTTGAAATAATGTTTGATGACTGCGAGCAAGAGCTGGCGATTTGGCCACAGTGCAGCGACGCTTTTGGCTACTGTTACAAGTCCTGTTGACTCTGGTGAGCTCCTGCACATTCCCCAGCCTGGTGATAAGAGAGTGTATCAGAGGTGGACTGCCAACGTTTGATGCTCACACAGCGCCGCACTGCAGGAAATGCAGATGTCTAATGTGTGACACCTGATGATGGCTGGCTTTATCGTGCCTAGGCTCTCAGCGCCTAGATCTAGTACTTCAACCTATTTTGAAAGAGAGGACTGAACAAAGCAGGGGACACCTGTACAAAGACAGACAGGACTAAACACATAAACAACATCACAAAATCTCTAAATATATCTAAAAGTTTAAAGTGGGGGCACCAATAGTTAACTTACTATAGAGGAGTCTTTCACTAATTTAGTAAGCATCAGCACAACCAGAAAATGTTATTCGACTCATTCGCACCTGTTTCCTATATTACCCGTACATTGACCATGAGATTAGTGTGTGTTATGCTTGTAGCAGCCAATATGACAACTGTTAGTCAAGTATCTCCTGTAATAGAAGGTAAGACATGATGACAAACTCCATCATGTCATTTTAGAGTGGTATAGTCATATAGCAGCATCTGAGTACAGACATGTCAAGGCAAAAATGTCCCGTACAAGACGCTCATTACAATCTTTACTCTCTGAGACAGATGAGGTTGGAAAGTAAAATTGTTTTCTAGAAGATTAGGTGTTTACATGGCTTCTTGCTCGCATGTAAATTTGTGTTAATCCCAGTGCAAATGCTTATTTGAAGGCTCATGCAAGGAGGTCAGTGTTACACAGCAACACTACATGCGTGCGTCTACGAGTGTGGAAAGGACAGACAGGGAGGGAGAGACGGTCATCAGAGAGAGGAAATAGTGGGCAGTGCCTCGTCTTTCATCACTGCACTAATGAGCCCCGGGACACACAGACTGGAAACAGCAGTATTGTTCTCTCCCCGACCTGGTCAACAAATCCTATACAGCTACTGACACACAGAAACACATGTGCACTCAGAGCAGGACACATAGGCACACAACGATTATCAGATACACTGTGACAGGCCCACAAGGCCACACACACATATTTTTCTAACTTCTTGGTCAGAATCATGAATGTGGAAATGTCTCCACCTTTTTAAAAAGCTGTGAAGCTGTTGCAAAGTGTTCTGTCTAACAAGCTGGCACGCACTCAAAGAGATGGGCTGAGCTGTATTAGGCTGTCTGCTTTGAGAGAAACACAACCTCAGCCTTTTGGTCCCACGCCAGATAACTTTTGCTCCATCATTATAACCTGTCTACCGTCTATAATCCAGATATGAGCGATGGTTTAGCACTTAGAGCTTGGATCGACAGCAAAACCCCTGATCTCTGACTCTCTCTCAGCCATACCGCACGGTCTAATTCTTTACAGGAAACCATTTTCTAAAACTATTTTCCTGCCCCAGTTTGATCAAAATAACTCATCTCTTGGAAAGCCGACAAGACAATGGTCAAGAGATGCCTGAGGTTGGACGCGGTGTGAGACAGCGTGGTCTAGAACAGCCACAACAGATAATCTCTGCGGAAAAAAGGACCAGAAAGTCCCCTGAGGTCTTGCCTACCACAGTGGCATCTTGGGTAGTAGTGAAACAGACAAAAATGCAGCCATGGCGTTGATGCCTTTGAGCTCCTGTAAGGAAATCCTCCTCTCTGAGCAGTCCGATGGGAGCAGGCATTTTTCATGCTGTAGGATCATGTTCCAACCCAGATCGGCCATGTCCTGCCGATAACCATCCGTCTCCCGACCTGCTACAACCCCGCTATTCCCACTCGACCAATAGAATAACCTCTTGGATTTAAAATATAATGCAGGTCAGCTGATGGAGTGGGGCATCTGGCTGAATGCTTGAACACATGGGTGTGGGTGCGGAATGGGAAGAGGGTGGAGAAAAGTGCAGCGGATGGTATGAAATTAGATCTTCAAAGGCAGTTAGAGGAATTAATATTTATGGTTTGCAGTGGCCAGGTTTATCATGGGACGAGTCATTTTGAAATGAGCAGAAAAGTGACAGAACCCCTTGCTGGCATTTTTTTTTAATTCCACAAATATTTTATTTGGTCAAGGATCTACTTCTGTCGAGCCTCAAGCCCAGGTGGCTGATGGGATACGATTTCCTATCTGTGTGTAGAAATGCCCTGCCGTGTCCCTCTGGAGGAGCCCGGAGGAGGAAGTGTGTCTCTGCTCCACTTCTCTGTGAACTTTATTTGCTCTTTCTCCGAGCATTAGATGAGAAGATTGATAACCATTCTCATGGCTGTCCAATCAATATGAAGCTACAGCCAGCAAGCCTTTAGCTTAGCTTAGCATAAAGACTGAAAACACTATACTTTGTATAGTATAACTTTGTATATATAAAGTATAACTTTATTCCTTGGTATTGTGTGGATTAAAATAACAAAATACAACTTGTTAACTCATCAGCTCTACAGGTGCTGGTAGGCCACTTTTGTTAGTTCACAACAGAGCCAAGCTAGCAGTTTCCCCCTGTTATCAGTCTTTATGCTAAGCTAAGCTACAGATTTAGCATAAAGACGTGAAACTGGCATTGTTAAGGGGAAGCAAACCCGTGTATTTCTCAAGAACTATTCATTTATGACATGGCAGCATCCTCCCTGCAAGCGTTTCCTCGCTGACCTAACGTCTCCTCTCTCCACAGGGACCTGAAGCACAACCTAATCAGCACCATCATGCCCGGAGCCTTCCAAGGCCTGTCTGAGCTTCGGAAACTGTAAGTACACATTAACATGATTCACATTCCTTTCGTCCAGAGCAGCAAACATATTAACAGAAATCAGAAATGCAGGCATGGAAACTTTGAATTCAATTGCTTGGCATGAGACAAATAAAGGAGTCAGAGTGTTTTTTTTAAAGCAGAAAGGTCTGACAAATTCACAGCAGTTGTGGAGAAAGGCCCACATATCCCCTCACGTCTGTCTTAAGCGGATTCTGTTTTGGCAGCTCGCGACAGATGCCATGCATTATGCTGAGCTCCTGGTGTTAGTGTGACAGTAAAAGCCTCCTCCGCCGAGTCTTTCCTCTGATGCTTGTGGGGGCTGTGCGATGTCATCCCTGGTGCCCTGCTCCGCCACGGTGGAAACCTCAGGGCCACGCAGAGGCTCCTCACATGTCATTGGATGTGACAAGGCGGCTGTTTGCAGCCACTCGCTGCTCACTCATTGTGTTTTTGGACACTGAGGTCTGGTTGCGCCGTGGGTCGGAGCTGGTCGCCTGCGCTGCGCCGCGTGACTCCCCTTCCCTCCTCCCCCTACTTGTGTTTTCCCTGCAAGGTCTGGGGCTTCTCAAAACAAACAGGGGGAGATAAACACATGCTCTGGACAGCTCTCTGCTGGGTAGTGTCAGAGGTGCAACAGAGCAGATCCCTCTCTGGCTGCGGCTATACATCACACTCCAACGTGGACAGCAGAACACGGGCCCCGCTTTTACCCCACTGGTGATAAACCTTTACAGAGGTCCCATTAAGTAGAGATAAGGGAAAGTGGCAGGAACTGTGTGCATGCGTATTTACATGTTCAACTTTCTAAGCCCTCTAGTAGTGGTAAATACAAGAGACTAAATGAGCTTTCTTACTGTTTATTTGATCACAACCGAGGACCTGCACAGTTTTACCTGTTTGTCAGATATGTAGTGTTTGATCTGATATCACAAAAACAACATGGGTACTGAAAGAGTCGAGATATCGCAATCTGTGTCTGAGACAGGTCCTCTTGATTCAGGAAGAACCAACACATTCCTTTGTCTTTTTTAGCGACCTATCCAACAACCGCATTGGCTGCTTGACTGCAGACATGTTCCAGGGATTGATCAACCTCACTAAAATGTAAGACAGCCTCTATAGAAATACTCTACTTCCTGCATTGTTGCAAAGCTATCAGGTTAACATGTGCGTGTTTTGTGCGCGGCCAGGAACCTCTCTGGCAACATCATTTCAACCATGAATCCAGGAGTGTTTCAGGAGCTGCCATCCCTCAAGCTAGTGTGAGTATAGATGCTGTCGGCACTCGTAACTCAACAGACTCACTCTCGCAGCATACCATTCCATATCTGAATAAAACAATAAATACTGTAGACAAAGATAACATTTATTTTTAGTTCATATTTATTTTGCTAAGGCTTTGCTAACCATGCTTTACAGCGACTTCAGGCCTGCGGACAAATAATAATAAGCTGAGAGGATTTATTTGACGAGTATTTATTTGAATTCGGATATTTTTGTCTGTGGATGAAAAACATATTTTATCTTAGGCTATCATAAATCACAACATAAGTCTGTCTACAGACATTTCAAATATGAAGTTTTTTTTCTAGTTTTTTCAGTTCTATGATTTAACAGTCAATACATTTCTGTGTGAAAACAATAAATCTGTAATATGTAACAGATATAGTCTTGGGGTAGCTGCAGTCAACATTATGTGCCACTCGACAAAGATGCAACAAGCCTTAAAGTACTTGTTGTAAAGTAAAGATATGACATGTTGACCCTATATATAACTAGAGGCTGAAATGCTGTATCTGATTTTGTGGAGGGAAATGTGAAGAAATCTCTCATCTTCCATGAAAAATGACCGTTACCTCTCTCTCCAGGAACTTCAACTCAGAGTACCTGTCATGTGACTGCGGGTTGCGTTGGGTCCCGGGCTTCTTTCGCAGCATTTCGGCCCGATTGGGGGACGAAACCCTGTGTGCTTACCCGAGGACCCTCAGGGGAAAGCCCCTGAAGGCACTAAAGGAAAGCCAGCTGAGCTGTGGTGAGAGTCTGGCTTGAATAAGACATATGAATGAGGTGGTTCACCACTTTGTTGCAGAAAACATTGGCTCTGGGATGACAATGACAGTGCACTCATAACGCTGTGCAAAATCGTCCCACAATTTCTGTGAATTAGTTGACCAAAAGGGTGGAAAGAGATCAATCCCGGCAGCTCAGTGGGGACATATTTCTAAAAGTATCAGTGAGCCGTGTTGACAACTAATCCTGTGGGTTGCATTTACGAATTGCTGCTGCCTGCATCCAATCTGCCCTAGAACAGCAGACTCATAATAGCTTCTGTGGAAACATTTAGCTGAGGTTGAGTAATGAGAGAGCAGCAGAAATAATTCGGAACGATGTGTAACGGTCACATCTGCGTCTTCTCCCACCATGTTGCTCAGATGGTCCTCTGGAGCTGCACACCCTGTCGCTGCTGCCGTCCCAGCGTCAGGTGGTCTTCAAAGGCGACCGGCTGCCCTTCCATTGCACCGCTGCCTTGGTGGATAAGATCACTTCTATACACTGGCATCACAATGGTCGGCTGGTGACCCCTGACTCAGAGAGGGGTGTCCAGTTGGAGAGCAATGTGCTGCACGACTGCACCTTCATCACCAGGTATGCAAACTCATGCTACTCAGGCTGTCTGACTGAAGAGCCTGTATTGAAACCTTCATAATTTTTTATTCTTGTGCAATCAAAGTACTACGCAGAGGTTATAATGACTTGTCTCTTCTACCTTTTTTTTATCCAGTGAGCTTATTCTGTATAATGTGCATGTGGAGGCCAGGGGAGAGTGGGAGTGTGTGGTTTCTACTGGGCGGGGCAATACATCTCGCAGTGTTGAAATTGTGGTGCTGGAGGACAGCGCCTCCTTCTGTCCTGAGGATAAAGTTGTCAACAACCGTGGGGAGTTCAGGTTTGTAAAAGTTGCCAGCAGCCAGAGTGATTGCATACTTAAAGCTTCCGCGTTCTCAACATCTCTCTGGTTTTAATCCTCAGGTGGCCGAGGACTCTGGCAGGCATCACCTCACATCAGTACTGCCTGCAGCTACGTTACCCCTCTCTGTCTGTGGAAGGGGGTATTGAGCAGAAAAAAGCCTCTCGATACTGTGACCGCACTGGAAAGTGGCAGGAGGGGGACTATTCAGAATGTCACTACACTAACGGCATCACACGTGTCCTGCATACATTCATCCTGGTCAGTAATGCTATCAGAGTAGGGGTCACTACAGTACTTGGGGTCCTGTTGAGTAAATTCTGTATAGACTTAGTTTCATGACGTTTGCCGGTGTCCTGTCTTGGCTTTACAGAGGCCCATCAATGCATCCAATGCAGTCACTCTGGCACATCAGGTGCGCACCTACACCCTGGAAGCTGCGGGCTTCACCGACTCAGTCGATGTGCTGTATGTGGCACAAATGATGGAGAAGTTCATGGAGTACGTCAAACAGCTAAGAGAGGTGAGATTTAAGATTTAATTGCATGTTTACAATGTAGATGTGCTTGTAATGTCTACTCCTGATGTAACTGTCCTTTTGCTGTAAAATGATTGTGTATGTTTGCTCCAGTTGTCAGAGGTGTTGGTCGAGATGGGCAGTAATCTGATGCAGGTGGATGACCAGATCCTCGCTCTAGCCCAGAGAGAGAAGAAAGCCTGCAGCTCCATAGTCTACTCTTTAGAGACATTGGCCTGGCCTCAGCTTCACAGCCATGCACAGGACTTCTCCATGGTAGGGGCCTAGGTTTTCTGTCTTTTTGTAAGGTTTTTATCTGATCATGAGCTTTTTTTAAATAAAGCAAAGCAAACACTAGTATTTGAGTATATTTATAATTCATTGTGATAACAGGAAATACATATAAGGGTCATTCATAAAGTTTTGTGAGTTGTGTGAATATTTGCAAACTGAAGTTTCAGAGAGCCTCATCTGGAGGACTGATGACAGTGCATGGGAGCAATCATCACCATTTATATCTTTTGGTACACCCAGGTGTCGAGGAACATTGTGATGGAGGCCCACTTCATTCGGCCAGCCCACTTTACTGGCATAACCTGCACTGCCTATCAACGTCGTGAGGTCTCAACAGGCAGCCTGGGAATGGAAGTGGTGGAGTCTACTCATGAGCAGCTGCTTCGTTTTCGCTGCAACACTGGCTCCCATAACACCTCCCTCAACAATTTCCCCCTAAAGGTGGGGCACCGTGCAACGCTTTTCATTGCTAGTCACAAAGGCCACGATCATCAATAGCCTATTGTATCTGCATTCACATAATCAAGACTTACTGGTAGATCTAAATATAATATATATTATATGTTATATGTGTTATATATATAATATATCATACAACATTTGCATGCTTCTGTCATGTTTTTCTCTCCAGAATTCAGTGGCCCTGGCCTCTGTGACTCTCCCAGCTACTCTGTTTCCTCCTGACGCTCCTGCAGACTGTAAGCTGCAGTTTGTGGCCTTCAGAACCGGCAGCTTTTTTCCTCTGTCTGGGAACTCAAGCAGCACTGGGGAACACTCTCGCCGACGTAGCGTCAACACTCCCGTCATCTTTGTGGGCCTCGGTGAGGAATCCTTTCCGCCTATTTAGTGAAATTGCCTTTGTTCTGTCAATATTTAAAGGGAGATGCTTTATATATATATATATATATATGTGTGTGTGTGTGTGTGTGTGTGTGAATATATATATTTATTTGTTTTAATATAACATCATGATAAAATATTTTTAGTGTTACAATACTTGGGTGTCTTGGGGCTCAAACAAACACCCACTTTTCTTACATGGATGTTTAATCTATAAAGGAATCTGTTAGAAAAGATGCACGGAGCCATTTTCTATACCAACAGTAGTGCTGGCTGTACATTTATGCATTTGTCATTAGTGGTGTTCAGTGTGCAATAAAACACTCACCCCTTATCTGTGACAGACGGCTGCAGCATGTGGAACCACTCGGAGCCCATATGGGTGTCTCTGCGCCACTTGTCCCCTGGCACTGATGCTGTGGCAGCCCAGTGGAGCCTGAAGACACTGGAGAAACAGGGAAGCTGGAGCCAGGAGGGCTGTCAGCTGGTTCACAGCGACAGCAGCACCTCCACTATGCGCTGCTCTCTGCTTAGCAACTATGCTGTGCTGCAGGTATGATAGCATTGATTTATTTAATTCATCATTCGTCCAGGATCACTAATGTCAAGGCTGAATGAGACTTTCATTTGTGTGTGATCACGCTCCCCGTCCCATCTAGGAGGTGCCTGACTTCCCCAACTCCACACCCATCTCCGTGAGAGTGCTCCACCCTGTGGTGTATGCCTGCACTGCAGTGCTCCTCCTTTGCCTCTTCACCATCATCATCACACACATACTGCACCACAGGTACTGTAGTGTATGTGCATAAACAGGCTTATCACTGCTAGTTGTCACTTGCTTCATTTCCTCATTGTTTTTTAATCATTGTACCCCTACAGTTCTATTCACATATCAAGAAAAAGCTGGCACACATTACTGAATACCTGCTTCCACATCGCCATGACAACAGCCATCTATGCAGGAGGCATCAGCCTGACCAGCTACCCAGTGGTCTGTCAAGCAGTAAGTCCTGACCATACACAGTCTCCTCATTTTGATCAGTGGCTTGTAAGCTTGATGTCTTATCTGACTGTACTGTGTGACAGGTGGGTATCGCCCTGCATTACTCCTCTCTGTCAACCCTGTTATGGATCGGCGTCAGCGCCAGGGTCATCTACAAAGAGGCTGTGTGGAGAATGCCACGGCAGCCCGAGGGAGAGTCTCCTGTTCCACCTACCCAGCGACCTATGCTCAGGTCAGTGAGCAAGCCGCAACTGACCCTCACCCACTTCCTGTACCACGGGATTGTTGTTTGCTGTCAATACGGTTCATGTTTTTGACAGATGTGGATAGGGGGTTCTCGTGCAAGGCCCACCCAGACTGTGCACCAACAAAGTGGGTCATTGTGCCCAACAACCAAAGTTCCTCTGTTTTTATGGAAACCTTGGAGGGACATAACAGACTGTCGCTGTAGGGCACAAAAAACGCCAATATGAACTCAGAGTGGGGGAGGGAAGGAATGTATGAAACCAACATAACAGGAGCAAAGGGGGTCTTCATAAATCTGAGCAGGGTGATTTACAGGGTGCACTGTCTTTCAAAATATCCCCTTCTCTCTCTCCTGCCCCTGCCCCCATGATCCTGAAGCTGTGATTATACACTGACCTCGCTGCTTCAGAAACCCCACCCCCTCACCCCCAGCCACCGCTTTGTTGCCCACTTGGCCACATGGGATCAAGCTGTAATAAATCACTGACTTTTGGAGCGCAGACTGACCCTTGTAACACTCAGCCCACTCTGAGAGTGAAGGATCACACTGCTCTGTTCAGACTATAGATAGTCATAGAGACATAAAGACATGAAAAGAAAAATGACACCGACAAACACACTTCGCGGCAGCTGGAGGTCACATCCTGTGACACAAACAAAAACTGCTCTTTATTTCTAAAGCTGCAGCATGCGTTTGATATGTTTTTCTCTGTTATTCAAGGTTCTATTTGATAGCTGGTGGAGTTCCTCTCATCATCTGTGGGATCACTGCAGCTGTCAATGTCAACAACTACGGAGATAACAGCCCTTAGTAAGTATTTATTTTTTATTCTGGAGTCATTGAGTTCTTCACTTTCTCTAGTTGTTTTTTGGTGCTGACGTGAATAATTCTGTTCACGGTTCATGTTCTTGTTTTGCGTTGTTCTTCCTAACTTATTTTCTGCCCTTTGCAGCTGCTGGCTGGTGTGGCGCCCCAGCCTGGGATCTTTCTTTGTCCCTGCTGGCCTAGTGGTGTTGGTGACCTGGATCTATTTCCTGTGTACTGTGTTTCGCCTGAGGCACCGTGTGGCCAAAGAATGCACAGGAACCACTCTGTCCTCTCCTGTGACTGAGAGCCAGCCTGCACTGGCGGGAAGCACCAGCCTCCTCTCCACAGACTCAGTGGTGGGACCTATAAACCCTGTTGTGGCGCCAGAGGACCAGTACTCGCTGAAGACACAGTTCTTGGTGCTGGTGGCCACCCACTTCCTGTTTGTGGTTCTGTGGTGTTGTGGAGCCATGGCAATGTGGCTGACAGGGCACACAAGCTTGTTGTTTAGTTGTCTCTACGGGATGGCTGCTACAGTTTTGGGGGTGTTTCTGGTGGTGCACCACTGCTTTCGCCGTCTGGATGTTCAGGCCTCATGGCTGGCATGTTGCCCCGGTTATCGCCGCTCCCATCCCATGTCTACCTACACACACACCTGCACTACTGGGAGTGGAGTGCAGACTTCTGAGCAGGGATCACAACTTTTCATCAACTGCCATCCACCTGGTGAGTCTCATAACTCCTCATCAGCTCGGTCATCATCCACACCAAGTGGAATCAGCAGTGTGGGCCCCGGGCCCTGCAAGCTCACCAACCTGTTGCAGGTGGCTCAAGACAATCCAAACCACAATTCACGAGCTCCTGCAGGCAACAACACGAGCACCAGTACTGACAACATCACCAAACCAACAAACAATGTCCTGCCCACCATAAACTCTGCAGCCCCAGTACATCCCCAGAGAAGGAAGGTGGGTAGCAGAACTAAACAAGGAAGCAGCCAATATCACCATCGGGGCGAGGGCAGAGGCCACTACCGTCTCAAAGCCCTTAGGACTGCTGGAGGTGGGGGCAGCCTGGGAGCTTTAGGACCCTCTGGTTTAGACCATCTCAGCTCCTCACATGCAGTTTACAAACAGGCCACGAGTGAGAATGGCAGCGTCCACCACAGCCTCTCAGAGAACCAGGCTAGCCCACTAACTAATGGGAAGCGCGTTGGAGAGTCAGTGGCCACCAGCCCCTCGGAGGGGAGCGACGGGGGCAGCAGCGGGAGCCGCAAACCCTTCCCCCTGCTGCCCTCCATGGCCAGCAGAGCGGCCATGCACGGTGCTCAGAGACGATCGGCCAGCAGAGACAATTTGAAGCTGGCAGCCGCTGCGGAGCGAGAGACTAAACGCTGCTCATACCCTTTGAACAGTGTCACCACCACTGTGCCGGGGGCCGCTGCCCAAAATGGCACCCTCAAAAACTCTGTGCTCGAGCTGGAGCAGGACATGAGTGGCACAGACCAATCCCAAAGCTCCGTTGGAATGAAGAGTGGTTTGTGGAAAAGTGAAACCACAGTGTAACCTATACTTATATGTGAACTTCTATGCATGACCTTAATGGACGTTTAAATGATTGGGTTATGTTTTAATGGTCTCTTGATTATAATAATTATATAATTTAAGACATAAAATCATGAAGGCATCCAGGACCCTAAACTGGTACTCTTGCCTCCGTAGCATTGTAAGAGTTTGCTGTGAAATGGTAAAAAATAATAAGGCAGGTTTTTTTTATTGTCATTTTCAAACATAAGATACTCATTTATTTTATTCATTTCACAAAAAATAATGTACAAGATATCTCTGAAATTGGCATGTGATGTTGATTTTGGATGTCTAATGAAAGCTTTACCGTTTTAGTTGTGATTTTTCTATGCATATCAACTATAGCATGAGATGGAACGCAAGATGCTCCATTTCCAAAGTACAGCTATATGCATTTAATCTGTGGACAACCTTTCACCCTAATGTTTGCTTCAAGTCATCGTTTGCGTGTGTTCATGTATGCTTTTGTATGTTCCGTGTGTGTGTGCAAGTGTGTGTGTGTATGTGCATATGTACATTTGGTAGGAGAGTATTTGCATGACTGCGGCTGTACAGAATCTCTGAGTGAATTAAAAAAAGGCTATGCGAGGCTTTTGAATATATGATGGAAATGTTTTATTCTTCTTTCTGTGTACTCCCATCAGCACTGACAGAGCTCCCATTATCCAATAAAATCAGAAAGAATCAAAATCAGGGAGAAAAAATAATTGCCTCTTTCATACCTGATTCAATTTTCGCCTCTAGCAGGGGACTGAAAGACTGCCCCCTCCTGGATGGTAGAGAACTTTTTTCAGTCATTGTCAGGAATTGAAAATGTGTCAGCCTTCTATCAGGCAAATCTCACAGGTACAAACTCAACCAACCTACGCTGACTTCACAGGAAACCTTCTCAATATAATTTAGAGGTGTCAATATGAAAAACCTCTCAACGGATGTATCTGGGAACTGAACAAAACATTTCACTGCATGCACACTGCATGTTTTTTTTTTTTTAATAAATTCAGTTATTTCAGTGGACTTACAAAGGCCTGAGAACAACTTCTGTTTTTTTAGACAGTTTGATGTACTTGCAATTCAGGAAATTACATAAACAGGAAATAGTAATTCTAGTATGCAGCTCATTGTCACTGTTTTTCCCCATTGTTCTTTATGAGGAAGTTCTCATGAAATCCAGAGAATCACATATTGTATATTGCTACTGTTAAAACATCCAATCTGTTGAGTATACTGTTCTGTGTGAAGTATGAGCAATGAAACCAGTCACCAGCAGGATCTATTCAGGGTGTAAAACATGAAAATGATCATCCATTCCGTGTGACTGTGACCTATATTTAACCTCAAACTGAAAACAAGTAGAGAGACTTGTTCATAAATCAGTATGAATTTCAGTGCCACCGTGTTCGGGTGCTTTTTTTCGGGTGCATCTGGTGTAGGTGCTGTCATATGGGCACACCTTCCTTAATTGGAACAGCTGAGGTTAATCTCAACTTTGCCTCTGTATGAATCAAAAGAACTTTGCCGTTTCCAGTTTCCAAGTTAGAGTATGTTTACAAGATAAACCAAATGTTTATTTGAACATCATAACTGCCTTTATATGAAAGTGTAGTATATCTGAAAAATTATACACTGTTGCCCAAAGTTAAAATACATTTTCTTTATGTTTACTCGTGAAATGATTGTGACAATGTGATTTATTCTTGATAGATAAAATGTATATCTTCTTTTTTCATAATTAGTTATTCATCAATCTATCAACTTTATGGGCAACAGTGTTTAATTTCTAATGAATGTCTTCTCTGTGTGCCAAAAAAAACAGCTATGTTGCTGAAAAATGGTTAAACTGTCAATCAATTTATCGTTAATTCACATTTCTAATTACGTATGACTGAGCGTTAAAAGCTGCCAGATGTTGCAGCTTTGTTCACTTACTGAAACATTCAGTTTGTGGTGTGCATGCTCTATTTTGCATGTTACACAAGTCTGGAAAACTCACAAAACCATGTTGTGATGAGAAACATTTTGTTCTTAGCTTTATGCCCCAGTAAAGCTCGACTGTTAGAGGGATATTGTCTGAAATCAATTTGCATCTAAATGTCCTGGTGAATGTCCTGGTGGCCAGATCAAGTTCTAGATATGAAGATGGAGAGAGTTTAAAGAGCGATTTCATCCTGTTTTGTTCTGGATGGCTAGGCTTATTTGTGCGTTCACATTTTACAATTTACTCAGTCAAAGCCTGAACATACTGTTCCTTGAGCGTCCTTAAACAGAAATCTTATCAGTTTTTCAATGCCAAAGCATTTTCGTTATCAGATTTGCCAGACGTTTCATTCATCCGGCACATTTATACAGTTTTAACTACAGACAGTGTAGAGGAGGTGAAAGAGGGGAAAAAAACAGAAATAGGTAATTTACGAAAGAATGCAAAACTTGTGAACAAGGTCAAGGCACTGTGACCCATCCCATTTATTTATTTCTTTATTTCTTAAGTCCCCAGTTTCTCAACTTAGAAGTGAATCTTTCCATTTCTTACATCTCTGTTAGTTTCCAGGTGTGACTGGATGGTTATTTAACATCCAGCCACCTTTGCGTGACTTGTTTTAATGTGGCTATGAGTACAATTATATATATATATAAAAAATCCTCCTGATAAGAAAATAAGAAGAGGGTCATATTAACTTATCTACTTATCATCTTCTTACTTTAATTGAATGTCCTGCTGTGGCAGTCAGTCAGATTCTTTGATCTGCCTTTACTTCTGTGAAATATGTTAGACCCCAAACAAAGTGAGAAACATTATTTCTCTGAATCGTTGACTGTATACAGTGCATAGTCTTGACTTGCATCCTGTGTGTACTAATGTATCATCACTGGACTCAGATCAGTTTTATTTGTTGCCCTCTTAATGACTTTATGACTTCTGCAGAGGTTTGACTGACCTCTGATCAGCTGAGCGAGCTGCTTAACGGTCCACCGTGTGTAAACGCCCTCCTCCTGCACCATCCAATCAGCGACGGGCTTTTTACTACGGACAGAAATGTCAGCCAATCAGACAGCACTTATGTAGAGTATGGGTGGGCTCTCCAAACATCAGGGAAGTAAACTGTCCCACTTGAAGGGAGTCAGAGAAGAGTTTTTATGAAAGCCTCTTACAGGAATTAGCCGCCGCGCAGTGATGTTTGTCGGCTCACCCAGGCTGCTGCTAGCGTGAAGTTGGCTAACCGAGAGTTGACTGAGTTAGCAGAGACTTAGATAAAGAGTTACAGAGAGGAGGAAGAGGTACTGCGGAGCTTCCTGGACTGAAGTGGAGCTAGGAAACCTAAACCAGCAGCCACAGAGGACGGAGGGAGGGAGGGGGCGGTGGGAAACAGAGCTCAGGGAGCGGCGGCCCAGCTGCCCGACGCCGGGAGGTATTTTATCAGACATCTTGGATTAACTTTTGGTCGGCCTCCGTGGACTTTTCGCGATGTCTCTGGCCGACCAGAGCCAGCAGTGGTTCCCCACCAGCGTCCAGGTAACGGTGCACCAGGCACGCAGCCTGCGCGTCAAGGGCAAGGGGGGCACCAACGACGCTTACGCCATCATCCAGGTGGCCAAAGATAAGTTTTCGACCTCCGTGGCCGAGAAGAGCGTTGCCCCAGTGTGGAAGGAGGAGGCCTCCTTCGACCTGCCGCTTTTCCACCCGGGCAACGCCGAGCGCTGCACGCTGTACGTCATCGTGATGCACCGCGCGCAGGTGGGGCTCGACAAGTTCCTGGGCCAGGCTGTGGTCAACCTGCTGGAGCTGCACGACAACAAGGCCCGCAAGAAGACTGAGTAAGTGACCGCCGAGGTGCGGGCAATGCGTATCATCATCATCGTCATCATCATCAGACAAAAATAAACTCTACAGGATGTCCATTCACACAATCAGTCCACTACCTCCTACTGTGATGTTTTGACTTGAGGCAGCATTATAAAACTTCAGTGCATGGTTAATCTGCAGTCTGTAAATCAATAAGTGTGTAAACAAACATTAGGTTTGTGGATCCCCACGTGTCCTTGTGTGTGTGTGTGTATGTGTGTGTGTGTGTGTGTGTGTGTGTTTTAAATACTCATTTTATGTTTATCTTGAATAGTTAGTGTCCAAACTGACATTTGAAACTTATAGAAAAACTCATTTGACGATACTTTATGTTCCTGGGTCTTTGTTGTTAGGCAGACTTTAAAGGTCCCATCAAATCAGTCAAACTGCTAAACCCACCTCAGATTTACAGTGACTGACATAACAAATGTATATTATAAGTGTTGGGATAACACAATCCTGTTAGACCTTTTATTTTTTAATAGTTCAAGTTCAAGTTCAGCTTTTGTCATGCGTCTCCATTTCATACAGATGTGCACAGGTAGATTTGACCCCCTTTAAAAGCATTACCAGAGTCCCTGTGACATACTTTAAAGAACAGCACAGCAGCTTTGGTAATGGTTTTTGTTGACATGATAATGATCCAGTGGTGATTTGAATTCTGCCTAAAATAAGAAACATTTTAGCGAATTCTTTACTACAGTTTTTATATTGTGTTGATCTTTATGGATTTATTACCTGGGACATATATGGGACATATATTGTTGAATTGGGCACCTATTAAAAAAAATTAAATTCAGATTTAGGTGTTCTCCTTCCTTCTGAAAATAAAATAAAATAAATGAAGTTTTATAAGCTGTGAAATCTTGCCAGTAACATATCAGCTAATCACCCTACATTACATCAGAGGGTTTGTCCATTTAATCAGGTCAAGTCAAAAGACACAAAGAGAAACACAAATGGATTGTTCAGACTTGTTCATGTTCATAACTTGTGTATATACTTCTTATACAAAACATTTAAAACATGCTACAAATGAGGGGGAAAAGCAGGAGGTTGACCTTTTTAAATAGTGAGAAAACATCCATCCTCTTATCTGTGTTTGAGAGAGTAAACAAACTTTGGTGTGAGTGGAAAAACAATCCAAGATTATTCTAATCTCAGCTCGTCACCCGGTCTTCCCCCTCTCAGTGAGACCAGCCCTAACGTTTGCCTGATGCTTTCACTTTGGTGTTAAGCCAACTCTGTCGCTGCCACCTTTTGAGATCTGAGGCCTAACTGGAAATCATTTTCTCACATTGCGGCTGTTCATCCTGCGTATTCTTCTGGGCTATTTGCAAGCACACAATACTTCTGCTCACACCCTCGTATGTTACATGAGTCAGGATGACATCTGTGGGTTGACTGACGCAGAATGGGTGTACTGCAGGCGCAACAGGAATCAAAACAAAACACAGCAGTGGTGTTGAATCAGAATATACACACACGCCCTCTTATGTAAGAGAAACTTTTAAAAAATAATGATGGTTTAAAATAGCATCTGTCACCTCTTAACCACACGACTGAAGCTTTTCAGATGCGGCTTTTAATCTCAAAATGACCTTTGGTTAAGGCGGAGTGACGCGGTAGTTGTGAGTTCATAGTAATCACTCATCTAAGGGCACCCTTGATATAGCGCCCGTATGACCTCACTCACTCGGTTATTGTACCCGTCATATCTGAAACATTATCTTGTGTTTGCTCAGTAAGTTTTTACACATAAGAATGACAAAGTTCAGTCCTGGCTCTCTTCCCTCCAAGTCCTCCCTCCTTCTCTCTCCTGGCTTGGCTGCCTCCCTTTATCTTCTGTCCCAGTGTGCAGGCCGGGTATTGGATGTTGCTGTTTTCGCCTTGAAGCATGCAGTGTTCGGTTACCGTCCTGCGTCCGTGTCTTGCTGATACAGGGTGTGACACTGAGGACTTTGTTACCCTGCTGAAAGGAAGCTCCACTATTGGCTCAAACACAATAGAGCAAATTGGACACCCAAGGAGGTTATATGGCCATATGTTTGAGTCATTTACTGTCACAAATCATTGGACATTAAGATAAACATCAAAGGTTAAATTTTATATAACATTCAGGAGGTTATTATTTATGAAGGGGTTTAAAAGTTTATGGCTGTAGCTAATAATTTTCTTTACTGACTAATTTAGTACCTATTTCCTAGATCAGGCTATTATTTTTTACAGTGCATAAAAAAAAGTACCAGTACCAGTACAGACATACTCTACAGAACACAAACAAAAAGCAGTGAATTCTTATGATTAGTAACTTTATGTTGTAAATGTTTGGCACTGAAATGAAATGATGAATACATTTTCAGTTGCTGAAATTGTCAGTCTGCATGTTGTGTCAGGTCTAGATATTGAGTTGCAGTAGTGGACCAGTTCCAGTTGCTGCAGAGCCGGTTCTCCAGAGTCACGTTCATTTGTTAAGACACCTGAGCCACAATATTTATTTTGAAAACAAAAAGCAGAGCAGTGGAACTAAAAATATAAATGACTTTCTAAATCGGATGTTATTTCCCAGTGATCCTTAAAAATGTTTTAGAGTGCACCAGGTGAGTGTTAAACCACTATTTTTGGACACCCCTACTTGCATTTTATTGGTTGAATCCTCTCGGGTGTCCACTGATGGGATAAGTACAGACTGGTGTTAATCATTAAACATGAATCAAGAGACGTGCCCTTGACGGTTAACAGAGGGGAACCTGTCCAGCAGGCCCGGTGAGAGCGTGCAACGGGCACGGCTCTGAAGTTGCTGCAAACTGAACAGAACATGTACACCCTGTCAAGCCATTAATAACCCTAACAATGCATTGTCTCTGTGCAGTCACTGGGGACAATCATTGGTTGGCTTGAGAAAAGTGCGATCTCTTCGGCTTTGTTCTCACACTTGGTTAACGATTGTTTGACTTGGCATGCTCGGTTTAGGGTGGGAAATGAGGAATGTTTGAATTAGGCTCAGTGTAACTTTCATGACATCACGTACTGCACAGCGCCTCACTGCATGTTTGAAAGTGTTTGAGGAATGTTGGGTCACTCCCATGCTTGTTTCCTGGCTGTTATCCTCAGATAAAGCCTGTCTGGATGTCTTCTACACTACATGACACCCATGCAAATGCTTCAGCAGTAAACTGCAGATAGCTGCTGCCACATCATGTTTTATATTTAAACTCATTGACAGATATCTTCGCTATATTCCAGTTAGTTTCTTATGAGGTCAGATTTAACCTTGATAGGGTCCATGTATTATTCTTCAAAATGATTGAATATGAAACCACTGGTGACCTTTACACTGCTATAGTTGACATTTCTCAACAATAGGTTCACTTTCACACAGAGAAGTCAATTTGTGTTCATTGTTTTAACTCACCATACATATAGTGATCATATCTTTCGAAATTCAATTCATTTTCTCACCTTTACACATCATTCTGCACATTTGCATCTTGCTATATTTCCGCGAATAATCATAAATTGACTGTAAATTAGACTGCAAATTTGCTAAGTTTACATGTGTAAAGACATAAAAACTCAACTCAAATGCTTGTTGAAGTGGGATACAGAGTGCCTGCTTCTGTTCCTTGGTGACCTCTGCAAAAGACCGGTGCCAAGTGAGGAAAGCGTGGGGCAAGTGAGGTAGAATCCAGAAGATCTGGTGTTTGACATGGTTTACAGGAGCCATGGATTTACAGGATGGTGTCACTTTTGCATCCAGCATACTCTCCATTCCTCATCCCCAAAGAGGACATTTATTTTCCTCATAGAAGTGGAAACTTTATGTGCAGCAGCCACATGATCAGACGTCTCTTTTGGATGCAGTGAATAATGAGTGTGTCGATATACATACAGAAGATTGTCAGGATGAATCAGGCAACAGAGATCCTTTCCCAGGTGTATAGAACAGACATATGGTATGATGTGGATGACAACTTTTGACCAAACACTACTGACATTTTTCTATGTCTGTAGCTCTCATATTTAAGTAGTTATGATATACTTTTGTATTTTTTCCAGACATGTACTGTAAGGCAGGACAATCCATGTATTGAATATTTACTCTGAAGTGAAAATGGTTTGGCAAAATGAGTAAATAAAACATACTTCAAAGGCTACAGTGATACATTGTTGTAAGTCATTGTGCAGTTGGTAGTTTAATTTAGCTGGTGTTCTAATACAAGAGTTGATCATGAGCTGATGCACGTCAGTGAGAGAGCTGTCTGGACAGTGTTGGAAAAAGTGAACTTGAATGTGAATGTGTAGAGAAATGTGTTACCCACTTTAAAAAAAAAAACAAAACAAAACAAACAAACAGAAAGTTAAGCAGTTGGAGGGCTCTGTGGTGGAACAAAAGACTTCAAAAGGGGAAAGGCTGGCCATAATGGGCACTTCTGCCACAGTATTAGCACGTCTAATAATAGCTAGGCTTTAATTACACACACAGGAAGCATCCGAATGTAACGGCGCTAATTGCTTGTTTTGGCATGGTTTTAGAAAAGGGCTGTCCAGAACACTCCTACCTTTCCCTTGCACACAGTAAGGGCTGATCCTGTACAACAGAGAGGACATGAGGGGGGGCCTGAACAAAGCTGTGATTGTCGGGTGTTATCTGTGGTTGGCATGGTGCTCCCAACAGGAACTGGAACAAGCTGTACACTAGTTAATGACACCTATCAGTTGCAGGTGTAATAAGACATCGCAAACTAACAACAGCAGATTTGAAACGTTTCAAATCAGGGCTATTGTGAACCAGGGGGTTTCATATTTTCATATTCATAATTGCATTTAACGTGTGTATTTATGGTGCTTTGTTTAAAAGGCTTTTTAGGGCTAACCCAAAATCAAATCACTGTCTAAAGGGAAAACATCATGAAGAAAATACGGTTTGGTGCCGTAGCTCTGTTGTTTGGTAGTAACACTGATAATACACAAGACTTGAACACAGTTTCTGTGGCTTACTGGCTTACATTTGCAGTGTGATTGGTCAATATAAAAAGTATAAGTCATTTGGTTTATAGCATAACAGAAAATTGTTTCCAGAGCCTATTCTTCAAATAACCTGGTTCAAACATATTTAAATGATGATAATTAAATCATAAACAAGAGTCAAAAACAGCAAATCCTCTTATTTGAGAAGCTGAAAACAAATGTTTGGTTATTTTTGCAAAATAAATGACAATTAAGCAATTATTCAAATGGTTGGCCCTTAATCTTTTGTATATTGTGTAATTATTTAATCCATTGATTGATTCATGCATTCACTAATGCGTTTTTCGGGAATTTTTGAAAATAAACACATAAGATTTATAAATCAGTTATTTTTTTCTTCAGTTAAATGCTATATTAATTAACTCGTTAACTTATATATTGACAGAAATAGCCCAAGGATATTGGGGGAAAAATGCCCATCACGTTTTTGTAGGTGAATAAAAGGAGTAAATAATCGCATCTGAGGTGCAGAAAAACATTACATCTCAATTAATTTAACAATTAATCAGTAATTAACCTAGAGTGTTGATTTGTTTAACTTATATAATAATAATAATAATAATAATAATAATAATAATGATAATCGTATCTTAAACTTTCATAAATTCCATCTTATTCATTTTAATTTTTTCTGTCATTTACAGTTGGTTCAAACTGGTTGACAAGTCTGGAAAAGAGGACAAGGCTCGAGGGGACGTCCTGCTGGATATCCAGTTCATGAGAAACAACATGTCAGCTAGCATGTTTGACCTTTCTATGCAGGACAAACCTCGCTCCCGCATCTCCAAGCTCAAGGACAAAGTCCGCGGGAAGAAAAAAGATGGCTTCTCTGACTCTGCCTCAGCTATTGTTCCGTCTGTCAGCCAGGTCCTCACAGACAGCGAGGCAGAGGCAGACGCACAGTCACTCAATCAGTCTCCGGGAGTGAAGAAGAAATCTAAGCTCAAAACACTCTTCGCTCCCAAATCAAACTTGCAGCGCAACATCTCACAGTCCATGTCTACACTGGGCACTCTTCCTGAGAAGAATTCATCTCTCACTGGCAGCCGCTCCTCCGGCCTCAATGTGGAGTCTCCTGACGGTAACGTAATCTCTCTCTGTGCTGTATGTTCTGTCTTTCCTCTGCTGCACAGTGCAAGGTAAATAATGGGTGTTTTGCATGTCAACAGTGACATCATGTTCACTCTCTCTCTACCCGCAGTTAAAAGGAAATTCAAATTCCTGGGACACAAGCGAACAGGCAGCTCTGACAGCAAGGTGTCTCAGGGTCCTTTCTCCCTGCTGGGTCGCTCCAAGCAGAGCAACACTGACCTGAACAACCTGTGCATCAACGGCAGCCATGTCTACACAGAGGAGGAGTCCAAGAGTGGATCTACACTTAGTCTGAACAGCTCCGGCCAAGGATCTGTGGAGGACCTCCGTAAACACGCTTTTGATATCCCGCTAAATGTACCTGTCCCCTCCCTACAAACAGAGTCGGCAAATAGAGCAATACTGGAGCAACAGCGCCACCAAGAGGAGGAGAGGAGGCAGGCAGAAGAGAGGCGCCTAGCAGAGGCAAAGCGGCTGGAGGAAGAGGAAAAATACAAGGTAGAGGTCAAGAGGCTGCAGGAGGAAGAGGAGCGCAGACAACAAGAGGAACAGGAAAGGAAGAGACGCTTCCTTGAGGGCGAAGCAAAGAGGAAGAAACAGATGCAAGAGGAGGAAGAGAGGAGAAAGCAAGAGGAACAACGCAGGATGCTGGAAGCAGCAGAGAACCAGAGGCTCGAGGAAGAGCGACGCAGAGCCGAGGATCAGAAACGACAGGAGGAGGCCTCCATGAGCGACAGGCTGTCCTCACTGTTTGGGATGATCAGGAAGAAGGAGGAGAAGAAAGAGGAGGTACAGAACACTAGAGAGGAGCAGCCCACACAAGCCCCTCGCACCGACTCAAGTGATCCGGATCAAGTTGTCTCCCACCGCTCCACCAACCCATTTGAAGACATCTCCCTGAGCTCAGATCCTCCAGTCGGCAGTAATGACAGCCCATCTGATTATCAGAAATCTAGCCGCAACCAACAACCTCCCTCTGCCTCAGTCTTCCTCAACCGCACCGCTAAAGTGTCTGCAGTCAAACCCAGGTAAGCTTTCGTTACATCTAATTGTATTATAAAACTCTCAGCAGGTCACTCTGCAGTGCTTGTGTGTCAGTGTTCCTGTTGCGTCAGCGCTACGGGACTGGGGATGCTATTGGTCGCTTGTAATCTCACTGCTCTTTAACTTGCTTGGCTGGAATTTGAATACCGCCCTCAAGAGGCCCACAAGTACAACTGCGCATACAACTGTTGCCTTCCTCTGTGTGTTATTTTGAAAAAAAAATCACCAACACTAATTTCAAAGCATAAAAAAAAGGTTTTCATTTCTTTGTTGTCCATGCACAAGTAAGAGACACACATCTGTTGTAACAACGTAAATCAAGATCGTCTTGTCTTACATCGCGTCTGTGAAGACTGAAACTCAACAAGTTTCAGACCTTTTTTTCTTTGTGCTGATTCAAGCATGTGACCGTCTTGAATGACAAAAACCTTGAATTCCACCCATTGGCTGGTGGACCTGTTTGACCGGTTTGGCGTCTGTACAGATGAGAGTCTGGGTGTGGTTTGCTGTGGTGAAGATGTTGTGGAACAGGTAGAGAAGCTCATAAGGAGCAACTGAAGCACGTTCACATTTTCTTCGTGGACATTTTGGGTGATTTTGTGTTTGTTCGTGAATGGGATTTTATTTTGGATTTTTAATATTTGAATCATGACGGTAAGGAGTTTATGCTTGCTATTGTCGGTGATGTTTCAGTAATCTTTGCGTTCAAGAATGTTTGCTAAATGGCTCATAGTCTCTGCATTTGAAGTTGCCAAAATTACAATATTTGATTGTGATATTTTGTTGCATTGTATCGCTTTGTTTGACTAGCTAATATAGTTTAAATGGGATCATCTGAAATAAGAAAAAGTACATTGTATTCTTTTCACTGTGGACGATCGTTATTTCTAGTCACAGCTAAAAATAGAAACAACAGGTTTTGCCTGAAGGTTGGTTAGTGATAGTCAACTTTGGTCCATTTCACGAAGAAAATATTTAGTCATCTTTTATGTGTGTAGTGTGTAGTGTGTAGTGCAGATTTAGGACAGTAGTTAAGATTTGAGTAAATACTGAACTCTCGTTATTCTTATTATTGAGTGAAACTGGTGATGGGCTGTACATTGGTGGAAATAACTTTAGGCATGTGATGGTCACACTGACCTGTAGGCCTTTGTTTTCACTCCTTGGCAGATCGGCTCAATCTCTGGAGTCTGAACCTGCTAGCTGCCAGTCCCCCACCCAGCCGTGTCCTTCTCCAGAGTCCACCCTCTCTAGTGTCCCATCCGAGTCCCCTGAAACTTTCTCCACACTCCACTCATCTCTGGCTCCACCAAACATAAATCAGAGCCCGTTTGATTCCCCTCCTGGCAGCACAGAGAATTTGTCCTCTGTAGGATCTTCACCCACCATGGCTGAAAAGAAGAAAAGAGCCCCCATTCCTCCCTCACATCCACAGCAAGGGACCCAAACTGGAGGAGGTCAGGGTCCTGTCAGAAACATAAATAACCCTGCGTACGTAGAGGTAGATGGGTCTCAGCAAGGCAAGAAAATGTCTCTGCCACTTCCTGATTATGAAACACTCTTTCCTCAGAGGAGACATGGAGTGCAAGGGCAAACTCGATGGGACCATATAATCGCTGAGGTCAGTCAGAGAAACAGGGATGCTCCACCTGAACTCCTGGGTCCAGAGGTGAGTGTGGATGGCCCAGAGGAGTGTGAACCCAGACTGAGGTCCTCAGTCCCACAGGAGAGTCCTGCTGTGAGGCATTATCAAACACAACAGCAGGAGACCAAACCTGTGTCCGCAAAAAAAGCCCCGGCCCCAGCTCCGCCTAAAACCGCTGTGCTTCCGCCCTCTCGATCAGTTGCAGATTCAAGTCAGAGCAAGAGTCACAGCACTGACCCCCAGTTCGTCACGAGGCCGTCTGCATTTCCAGGAGCTGTGAGCACTGACGCTTCAAGCAGAGAAAGTCTCCCGTTGAAGTCCAAGGATGGAGCAAGGAAGGTGTTGCGTCCATCACCCGCAGCCATACAGGCATCCAGACCGACTCAACAAATGGATTGGGATACAACAACACCGCCATCTGATCAAAGAAAAACAGAAGTCACGGTGAACAAAGAGGCACCCACAGCTAAACCCAGACAGAGGGTTAGCGGCAAAGATCCAGTACAGAAAGATTTCACTGTGACACCAGAACCCTCTGACAAAAACTCGTACAGTGACATCCAAATATTATCTAGTTCAGGTAAGAACAGTGAGGACAACAAAGGCAAGCAGGCAAAGGAGAACGTTTCAGAATTTGACCCTTTCCCCACTACTGAGCTTCTTTCCAAAGACCCATGGGCACAGCTGAAGCAGAACCAGGAAGTGGATGACCTGTTTACCAGCAGTGTACAAAAAAAGAAGAGACTTGAGGATCAGGGAATGACAGCTGATGATCTTGATAGCATATTTAGTCAAGATAGGCCAACAGATCCATTTGAGAGTTTTAATGGTAGAGAATCAGTCAAACACACAGAGTACAGGGAAAAGGAAGTCAGTCCAGCTTTTCAAAGAAGGAACTCGCAGCGACAAAAACAGAGTCTTTCGTACACGAGTCATTCGAGTAATAAGACCTCCAATGCTCAACTAGAGCCTGCATATGAAGAGCAAACGATCACAACTACAGCTAATCAAGGCCTCTCTGCAAGAAATGTCACGAATAAATCACTCGCTCCAAAGCTTCCAGTTTTTAATGTGGGAGAGGATCCGTTTGGAGCTGAACCTTTTACTGTAACCTCTGCCTCGACCGCTGTGGAGCCCCTCCAGGTAGCTATGGAGGAGCCAGCCTCTCAGGCAGGAGGTGTGTCTGGGGGAAAGGCACTTTTGCGAGCCGAGGTACAGCCTGTCAGTGCTCAGAATAGCAGTGGAGGTGGGCTAGCCTTAAATCTACGCAGGTGAGATTGAACAGGCTACTTACAAAGTACATATTTGTGGACTGTTTGTTTTTCTAGACTTTGCATAATTATTGCATCTGGCTGCTGCTGTTGTATGGGGAGGCAGATCAGGTGTTGGGATTTACTTTGGGTGTGATTAATTTGGGAGCTTGTGATTTCTTGGCAACTTTCCTCATTTTGAATTGGATTCTGAATACAGCACTTGGATCACAGTGGAAGAGTCGTTTCATTTTTTCATCCTGTTTATTATATTTCTGTTATTATTTGTACATGAGGTTTCTGTCCACACTCTTGGCCTTATAATAATTTATGCACTTTATTTACAGGCCTCATCCTGTGAAGCCCATGAGCTCAGCTGAGAACCAGTATCCTATCAGCATCTCTGCTGTGAAAGAGATAAAGGTCCGTGACAGCACACCGGGGAAGATTCAGGTACTGTCGTGTTTACATAAATGACATACAGGGAGCAAAACACTAGCAGATTTGTTGACAGTTTCCCCTCACAGCAAGTTAAATGGATTTTCCTGCAGGGGTATTCTGGGAAGGATTACAAAAAAGCTGTTTTCATGCTTTAACTTAATCAACATTATGAATATTTACCAGGAATTGACGTATTAACAAAAAAAAAATAATGTCAGTTACAACTGACAGCTTCAAAGTCTTTCACGTTTGAAGTCTCTTGGCAGACAACCCTGAAAATGTAGCTCAAAGGTGCAGTTTGACACCTACCATGTTTTTTCCACTGAGCAGTCAACAACAAAGCAAAACTCAATCTGTGTAAGAAGGACACAAGATGTATACAAAAGCTTTGTAAAAAAAAAAAAAGAAAAAGAAGTGTAGTGTAAATAAATGTAACACACGTAACGCTTCACTTCACCCCCCGTCAGGTGGCAGACTCTGCACTAAGTGGACCTTACACTCAGCTGACACAGGAAGAATTGATCACACTGGTGGTGAAGCAGCAAACCGACCTCTCCAAGAAGGACGCAAAGATCGTGGAGCTCGAGGAGTACATAGACAACCTGCTGGTCCGCGTCATCGAGGAGAAACCCGCCATCCTGCAGTCGATCAACGCTGCCAAGCCGGTGTAGTGCGACGGCTGCTGGAGGAGGACGCGGTTATGTGTGTTGTGTGTTTGTACTGATTTCTCTCTGTGCCGAGAGACACGATCTCTATGAAAGTCTTTGCGCATATGCACTTTTTTGTTGTTTCATAAGGTTTGTTTTAGAATGCTGGAAAATTGTCTCTGAGGTGATATCATTTGATGATGACATTACTTAATAACAAGCAATCTTTATATAAGCAAATGAATGTATTTGTTTTGACACTAAGGTACTGGAAATAGCTTTGGCAAAAAAAACTTCTTACATCATAATATATCCAACATTTATATACCACACTTAATAAAACTTGGGCTTTATTTATAATACTAATAATGCAAAGAAAAACTTTAGTTTTTTAAAAAACTATTATCTGCTCTTTTTTTACTCCTTACACTGGGTCTTGTGTAACTGCTGTGTGATGAATGATCGTACGCATAACACAAACCTTTCCAAATTCATACACCGCCTTGAAGAGCTAAGAATAATATTTAATATTTCACTCATGTGAGTTTGTTTGCAATAAAGTGTTGAATTCACTTGCATGGCGTATTTGCAGGTCACAACTGTGAAATATGACCTCACGAGCTGAGGCAAGATTTCACATTTTCACTTTTCTTTCCACCACTTAAGTCTTACTTTTTATTTTCTTTATTTAACCAAATTTTTTAGCAGTAAACAACATTCCTCCCTTGTTTCACTCACCACAGTCGAATGTCTGCTGGCTGTCCAGGCCTTATGAAAGATACTGTGCCTATTTCTGCTTCAAAGAGTTCTTTAGAAAACCAGCAATGAATAAAAGCAAGCAGCTACTATACTGTATTGTATATAGTTTGAATTTCATGATAGTGATTGCAGTTATTTCTCTTTCGTGTGGTTGTGATGTAGCCTGTGCACACAGATGAAAATTTTATGCAAGTAATAGTACTGAATCAAACTCCCTTATTAATAATGAGATTTTGATCACTGTGATGTTTGTGTTGTATTTATGAAATTAAAACCAAGCAATTAAAAAAATCATCAGAGGAACAGTAATAGACTCTGTGACAGTAATAACCAACCAGCCTTGTCTTTGTACTTTAACTACACTAATGAACAAACCCTGCATCTATGCCTTTGTATAAGAATATTCATGTCTTGACCGAAGTGATAGCAATATTCATTTGCAGAATGTATAGACACGTGCCTTCGAAATCTTTTTCATTAATATTCTGCCTAATTTGCTGGATGGTACAGATGTTAGGACTAACTGTCTTAGTTTGATTGGAGTTAGTTCAGAAGATGTGCAGCCTGATGTGTCGAGTGTTTGTCTGACACGAAAATAATACTACAGTCTGTAAACCTTATGAAAGAAGCGCAAAATATTATTTTATTTTAAATAAAGACACTCGTTATTCCACCACATTGTTTGTGTCTGCCATCAATTGTCATTATTTCCTGTAGGTTTTGAAAGAAACGCAACCCATTATGTAAATAAAATGAGTTTACTACATTATCACTTGTTTTCAGAGTTTAGACAAGCTACACGATGTTCTCTTGACCAGATATCTGTTTTTATCACTTCCAGCTATTTCAGTTTATGTGAAGTAATCAAATTACTGGCTGTCACATAAACAAATACACATAATAGACCACAGAAATGAGAAGCAAATGTTGCCATGGAAACATACATAGCAGCTTTATTATACACATTAGCTGCCTTTCAGGCCAAAGGACAGTGCATGTTTTTATTTTTTTATTCTTTTAGTCATAAGTTGACAAATCCTTCTTTGCTTTTTTTCATTCTTCAACTTTGAGAATTTTAAGGTTGACCAAGAAGAAATGTATTTAACAAAATTTCAAATCTCACAATTTAACAAAACAATTACTCTTCACTTGAAAACCAAATCCAAAGCTGAAAGTTGACAAATCCACAATTTACTCAAGATTAACATTTCCTGAAAACTACAGTTCCCAGAGTTTTGGGGAGAGGGGTGGTTATGAAAACTGAACAATGTTTTTCTCAATATGCCGAGAACCACAAAAAGCAGGGGCAGTGAGAACATTACTGAGATAAACTAATAAACACTGAATTGACTTTAATTCTTACAAGATTTAATAGAATCAATAATATAAAATAATTTTGCTAGCCTTTTCCTTGAAGTCAAAGATAAATTTTCATGCTGCAAACACCAAAAGTAGATCACAGAACAAGATTTTCTCAGTAAACTGGCCTCATGTGAAAGACATTAAAAAGGCACCATGCTCAATGTGATGTCAGTCGATGGTCAATCTGCTGAACAAGAGCACTCTTTTAAACCTAGTGGTAACAAGAGGGCAACTTTTTTTACCTTACATATCTACACGTATCCAACTCTGCATTACCTGAAAGTCACCAGAAAAAGATGAGCATACTCTGCTGTCCAAAGAAGCTCGGACCAACCAACGGTAGCCTCTGACACAGGAGCTTCACAGCACCACGCTGGCCGTGGCACAGTTGTTGGCTGAGATGCCGATGCGACGGCGACACGTGAACATTTTGCGGAGCTCGGCCCGGAAGCGGTCGTGCAGCCAGGCGTAGAGGAAAGGGTTACAGCAGGACGAGCTCATGGCGCACAGGTGACAGAGCAGCTGAATGAGCAGAAAGTACCGCTTGTCAATCAGGTCAATGTTGATGTCGCGCAGCACGTTGAACACGCTGATGGGCATCCAGCAGACGCCAAAGGCCGCCACCACAAGGCTCACCAGCCGGAAGGTCTTGCGTTTGCGCATGCGCTGAGCCTCCGCCTGGCTCTGGGTGTGGTGGCCGGGTACGACACAGTTTCGCAGCTTGACGGAGATGCACAGGTACGAGATGCAGAGCGCAGACAGCGGCAGGACGTAGGTGATGAAGAGAGTGCTGTACGCGTAGGCCAGACGCTCCCTCTCCTGGCCCATCCAGAACTCCTCGCAGATGGTGAAGCCCTCGTTCTTAAACTCCACGTGGTAGGTGTGAGCCACAGCTGGAGCCACCAGACCGCAGGACAGCAGCCAGATCCCAGACAGAAGGTAGGTGCACGCCAAGACGGAGATGCGTTTTTTCAGAGGATGAACTGTGGCATAGTACCTACAAAGAAGCAGAGTAGAGGATATCCTCAGTTAGTCAGATTAGATGAGGTCAATCTATCTAAAATTCTGAGAAAAATGATGGAAACATGCTAAACTTGAGTTTATTGTAGGAGTAAAGAACAGCATTCACAAGCCAGCAGCAATTGCCAACAGCAATCAATGACATGAGGCATGATGACAGCACAGCTGTTTAGCACCACAGTTAATAAAACCTCTAAGGTGACCTCAGAATGCTGCCAACTCCAAATTGACAGTCCCCAACATGAAAAAAAAATGTTGTTGGCTTTACAAAAACCTAATCACATTCAGCTCTGCTCCAAGGTCAACAGACAAAGCAGGATGTTGGCTTCTGGCACACAACTTGGTGTAAAGAGCACAAACCACAGAGTCCAGAGGAAATGTATTTTACTTTTCATATTCTATAGTTTTTGATCCACATAAGTTTATTTTTGGAGAAACTCAAAGGAAATGGATATTTCTTTAGACCTGTAGAAGTGTAGTGTGAGTGGCCATTAAAAAATACTATTCCTTCTTTCACAGGGAAAAATGATAACCCATCTAACAAGGCCACTAAATTCTATAGTGGCACCATGAGTATACCAGGATATCGGATTTCCATCACCAGACGCACACCTCACCGAACCTTCCTGAAATGTCTGGGACTGCAGAGAGAAAAGCACCTCAAGATTTTCTATCCTTGTTTGGCATGCAGTTCAGCACTTGTATTACATCATTAAGAAAAAAATGTGGCCCAAATTATTGTAATATATGCTGGTATCATGCTGACTTGTTCACTGTAGACACTCTGAGTATGTGAGCTTAGTGTGCAGTTCCCAGACCTGACATAAAAATCCACTCACATTAGCATCTGCCACTGCAATTTTTGTGCAATCTTCCTCAGCATTCATTGTGAGGTAACGTTTCATTTAAGTGGAGCTTCTCAGGATGGCTGACAAGGTTTGAATACATACCTCAGGTTAAAAAACCCTTTCAATTTGTTGCTTTTGCTCACCTGATGACATGTTTTAAGGTAAGTGAAATCACGTGTAAACGAGGTGTTCACAGTCCTCTGGCTCTGTAGGACTTACCTGTCCACGCCAATGGCGGTGAGAGTGAAGACTGACACGTACACCGTCACAGGCTGGATGAGGTAGACCAGATAGCACATGAAGCGGCCAAAGACCCAGCCGTGTGGATTGAAGGCGTAGGCCAGCGTGAAGGGGACGCACGTGGCGCACATGAGCATGTCGGAGAAGGCCAGATTCCCGATGAAGAAGTTGGTGACGTTGTGCATCTTGCGGGTGCGGCAAATGACGTAGAGGAGCAGGTAGTTGCCGAAGACGCCCACCAGAGCCACCAGAGTGTAGCACGGGATGATGAGCAGCTTGAAGGACTGCAGCAGCTCCACACCCACAAACTGGGGGCTGCGCTCGGAGGAGCCGTTCTGCAGGGCCACCTCAAACACCTGACCGCCATCGCTCCTGTTCGCCTCGTGCATCGCACACGAGGGGCTGAGCTCAGGCGCCCAGCCGCTGCCTGTGCCCTCCATCCCAAAGGGCCAGTGTTAACCTTAGAGGGGTGAAACTACAAGCATAATGAAATGTGAGACACTGCCAAGCCGAGAGAAAGCTAAATGAATATAATCCCCCTCCTACTGCAGACACCTTCACACAGTCACTGTCAGGAGTCTCCCCCCTTTGTTAAGGTCTTTTTTTACATCCTTTTGTTTGAAGGTTTTCTCTTTACCTACTTCAGGGAGTTTGTTTCTACCACTCTGCTGGCAGTCTTAAATGAGTGTGTGTACAGTACAGACCGGCTGTGTTTGTCTCACTGTGAATCAGGTGCCCTTCAGTCATTCATGTCATCCAGTCTTTAACACAATTTAAATGCTGCTGTGTGACTCAGAGTGGCTGTGGACTATTATCCATCCGTACACTGCAGTGTGAGCACACAGGGGCTCTAATTCACATCAATCTCTTAGCCCACTTGAGAATATGTAAAAGACATATTATGACAGTATAAATGCACAACAGCACAGTATGACAGGTGTTATTAATGCTGAGCACTTGGATGATGAGTAGGGACACATTTGGCAAAGACATGTTGCAATTTGGATTTACTGTTCAGATCTGCTGCGTGAAGTAAAAAGCTGATGAGAGGTCCTTGTAGAAAAAATGAAGTGAAAAGTATATATTCAATTAAACTAGAGACCATTTTTATTTGACAGTGACTGTGCAGCACTGTGAAGCCCACAACTTAGGCAACTATGTGAGTTGTGCTAATGGATTTATTTCTAAATTCTTCTCTTTTTTGTGACACAACACAACATCACTATTCAGAGTCTGAACTGATAAAACATCTCAGGTCTACAGGATGGTGAGCAGCAGGTTGAAGGCTGAGCTCACACAGATTACATTCATACTGTGAAGTGAATTTGTCATTACAGAGAAAACTGTGGCATTTTATTCATTTTCATCAGGATATGAACAGAAATGTGTGCCATTCATACACAGAACGAAAGAAAAAAAAAGATTTAATTTTTTTTGCCTGCCAAATTTTTAATAAGCTGTTTGTTTTTTTTGCTGCGTCTCTCCTGGAAACACTGACAGAAACAGTGTTATATTAGAAATATTTTGACAGGTCACAGAAATAACAATAATAATAATAATTATTATTATTATTCACAGGATCTTGTTAAATCTCTGATTGCTGCGGTGAAATCAGAAGGAAACTGCAGATAAAGAAAAAAACGCATCACGGAAACCCACTAAACTAAACGAGTCAAAATAACTTGCTAAATATTTATATAATAAAGAAAGACCTGGAGATCGTTTCTTTCCCCTTTTTCTGTCCGGCTGCTGTACTGACCGTCTCAAATCTCCTCTGTCACTTCTCTTACCTCGTGCTGATTTCTCCGTCCTCGGGCGCAGAATAAAGATGTGATCCAGCCCTCGCGCGCCTCCGTGGAGCTGCGCGTGGGGGTCCGACCCTCTGACAGCCTCACGTGCGAGAATTCAGCAGCTTCCTAACGCAGGTCGCTCCTGAGAGCCGGGATCCTGCAGCCCGGGCGAGCAGCAGGTGCGGCGCTTTATATCTGCTGTTGGTTGAGTTGACTGACAGCTCTGACGGGCTGCGGGTCTCCACGGAGAGAAATCATGTGCCCACAGGACAGTTACACAGCTAAAGCTGTTTCTAAATGCAGCCAGCTTATGGTTTCATCTGCTTTTTTCTGCATGTAAAGGCTCACTATCCCACTATAGAGGCTGCTTTAAAGTAATAATACATTGCCCGGCCAGCACATGGATATTAGTTTTTCATGTGAAGAACTAAACACGAACCATGTCTTTATATGAGGTAAAGCTAGATGAGTAACAAGCACCTTTTCATACCCAAAAGGACACAGTGCTGTGTGGATTAATGCAGCCGGGGTCACAGCGCCTCTGATGTTTGAACTGTCATCCTTCACTGGTCCACAAATATTTGGAGAGGGGACCATGGGCCAGGCTGATAAGGAGGTGATGTGATGAATCAGTGCTGGTGGCCTTAGTGTGTGTGTGTGTGTGTGTGTGTGTGCACGGGAGGGGTGTGTGTGTGTGTGTGCGGGGGGATCTCTGTGATGGGACTCAGCAGGCATGGTGTTTCATTTGTGCAAACTGCACTCCGAGGTTTCTCCCAAACAAGTCAAGGCACAGACAAAACAATCGTGTCTGCATGCTGGCATTAGTGGATTGATTCTTAATTACCAGCCCGGTGTGAGGCCAGATGTCCTGATCGGATGTTCACAGCGGAAGTGGCACGCAGTGTGTCTGAGGCCTCGGTGCGTTCATTTAAAGTTGCTTGTGATCGATAGGTTAACTCTCCTCACTCTCCCTCCTGCATGCAGTCGATCGTGGCTCAGTCTCCTGTCAGCGGGATCCCTTTAGGCAGATGTAAGCCAGGACTTAACTCAGAGGTTACTGGAAGAAGCCAAAACACACAGCAACACTAAAATGCAACAAAAATGTCTCACCAGAAGGTGTAACGGGACTTTCATGTCAGATTCAAGATTGTTGGTCAAGTAATTCAAGTCAAAGAAAAAAACAGCACAACAGAGGCCTGTTAAGTTACTCCCTTGTTCCTCCAATCTCTTAGAACAATTGTGGGAATTATATAAGTGGTATCTTTAAACTGAAAAAGGAATTAAGGAGGATGAAGATAATCAATTAATGGAGAAATGTGCGGCTAGACATCCTTGCATTGTTAAGAAAGCTTTTCAAGGTTTTCTTGAATTTCTTTGGCCTTTCCTCAATGTGGCAGAACCATTTTTTCTTGTTAAGTCAATAGTAGACACTTAAGGTTATGAGACAAATCCCTTTATCACCACTGGCTCTGACATTTTTAAGATTTATTGAAGGGTTTTGAAGTGTATTTTACAGCGACTGAGCTTTTTATCATGTATTACTGTATAAGCAGACATCAAAACATTACAGTAGCATTGGTACTAAGAAGATCTATTAGTTTATAGACAATGTACATATGTCTGTCTTCAAGCCTTTCTAAAGTATATAAGTTTATGATGTGTGTTGCTGCGTATGAGTGTATGAGTACTGTGTGAGTTAGTACAACATTATAAGTCTATTTCCTGCTGCTGGACAAGTAGACTGTTGCAGTTGACTTGGGCACTTACATTCACTAAAATACAGTATTTACAGTGCAAGAAATAGATGCAACATTTCATCAGAGTTTCTGCTGTTTGTACTTGATCACCTGCACGATCTTTAATTTATTCTTAAAGGCTTCAGGCTTATGCATATTTTCTCTCATAGACTTTGGGAAGGCTGCTGCTGATTGATCCATGTTCCTTTAGCGCCTTTGCCTTTAACTACTACTTTGCAAGTGATGTGCATGAGAAGTGCTAAACTTAAGGATCTTGTGTTTCAAAAGTGGGTTAGGGTTAGGGTTAGGGTTGGCCTTGACTCACCAGCACTACAGTCAGGAGAGCATAGGAGAGCTGACAACTGCGGTGACTGTATTCAAAAAATGTATCGACTCTCTTGTGAAGTGACATACACTTCAGTGAATAGTTCCTTGGCACAACAGTCCTCTGCTGAAGTCTGCCACATCATTTCGCGTTCCCAGCTTTCACAGAGCACACATCTCCACATCCAAACACAACGCGTAACGGGGTTGCTGCTCAGCTTTAAAGTGAAATAGAAGACTTTTTAAGACAATTAAGCAGCAATTATTATTGTTTCTGCTGCAAGTTTATTATTTTGTCTTACTTATTTCCATAATCCATTTACTGTTAATTTTTTCTCAACTTCCAAGGTAACAGGTGATGACATGTTGCACAGATGACTTGTTACACTGCTTTACCTTTAGCACGTACCTGTTTTGAAGAACTACAGCAGCCTCCATCCCTGTGGACTGATGCTTTGACCCTGACACAATCAATGTTGTTTTTGTACCAAGCAGAGCTGCTGTTCTGCCAGTGGCTCTTAAAATATTCACTTTGTCAATGCTGTTAATTGATGCTGACCTTTGGCTGAGCTCTGATTTTATTCTGCACTTTCTTTTTCCTTTCTTTTGCCTTGCTTTGTACTTCATGCTGTTGAGCACAAAGAATGTATTGAAAATCTGTTACAATCTGCCATAACTTGTAACATATTTACAAGACTCATGTGCAGAACCCACAAGGTTGTGGCCCTCAGAGTGGCAGACAGTGCAAAACAAAGCACTTGGCTGAGCAGAGGTCACAGTTTTATGATTTGACCCAATATTACCGGTCTGCGATTTAATAAGATCTGAGGGTGTAAGACTCCATTGGTGCTGTTTTTTGAATACCAGGGAATGTAGGTGCTTTGCTGATTTCATATTGGTCTCAGCTGCTTTAATTCCCATTGGCCTTAGCCTAAGAGCCAAATATCCTTTAACTTGCAGATACCCACCTTGCTAGCTTCTTTTTGTTGTTCACAGTTTGTCAGTGTGGGAGACAGCATGCGTAATAATTTATGGGAATCTAAGATGTAATTGTCCAAATCCACAAAAAATGACTAATTAAAAACATTAATACTAACTAGGTACTGTAAGACAGGAAGATTTCAGAAGGTATTTATCTTAATTAGTCCAAGCTACTTAAGTAAATAAAACCACATTTAAAAAATGCTGAATGACCTTCACACTTTCAAGTGAGGTACTTTCTAAGGATCCACAGGAACCTGTGTGAGGAGAAAAACATAACTCTGAGCAATAAAAGGAAGATAAAGTGATAACTCACTCACTGTGTTGTGTTTTCTCCTTTCTGCAGACAGCTTTACTTTATGGTCAAATAGCACACACTACAAAGCTTGTGGATAGCTGAGGACTATAATGAGAACTGTTAATTGAGGACAAAAATGTACATGGATCAGTTCTTTTTGTTGTATAGTTTGACTCCCATAGTCTTCTAATTTTGACACAACCCACCGTACACAAACAGAATGTCACCCTACGTTATGGTGAACAGTGCTTATGGAAGATTAGGTTGGCTTTATTAAAGAAAGGTTTGAATTAACAAAACTAGGAAACATGAGCAGATATGCATGCTTTGGCAGACAAATCACTTCCATGTAATTAAAATTGGACTTAAAATAATAATGTGAGTCAAGTGAAGAGTCAGCATCTAATTGTCTAACTAGTAAAGAAGCTCAAGAAGCTCCCTCTCATACAACTGAATTATAACTAATAGGAATAATAGCCAAGGAAAGAAAACTGTGTTAACAAAAAAAATCTCTTAAGCAGCTGCTTTTGTTCACAGTCTCACTGAACAGGTCATGATTGAAACCTCTGGAGACTTCGACTTGCAGGATACATCACTTGCTGATAATGCTTTAGTGTGTTCGAGCACCACGGTTACAGCATTTCAGAGAACTTGCTAAAAACCTTCATGGTCACCCAGTTCACGGCCATGAACATCAAACGCCACCTCTCTGACTTAGCTGCTAGATAAAAAGCAAACCTAATTTTCAGATCAAAGTGCTCGAAAAAGAATCTTCTCAACCATCATATGGAGGAAGGAAAATAACACGAATGCCTCAATCGCAAGACGCATACGTGATATTTTTCATGTAGACGCATGTTTAGTCATGTCATGCACAAGTGAAGTGAGTTTTATAATTGCTATTGTTGAAGATTATGCTAATTCCTGTGTTATTGTCTCGCCACTTGAAATGAATTATGAGGTTGTTAGGCTGCAGGCGAATGAAACATCTGAAATCATTTACTCCAGTGCTAATGAAAGGCTGCTCTGCCTCCACTCAGCAGCAACTCATGCGTCATAAATTTACTGCCTCGATCGGCGTCTCGCTGTGACAATGTAGTGATCTGCTCAGACAAGGCAAAATTCAATGACCAACTAGAAAATGCAATTTCTGAAGAAATTGCGGTGTGAATGCTGAAAGTTGAAAGGCTTACGCTAACCTGGAAAGCT
>JBAJHX010000076.1:8771920-8786880 GCA_037176925.1 Amniataba percoides
CTCTCGTTTCACTGAGCAAGAACCACACACACACACACAAAACACAAATATAGTATTTATACACTATGTATTAGGACTTTTACTTGAAGCAGCTCTGTGGAACTTTCCATTTTATTTTATAGTTGGTTTTGGTGATCCCTGTTGATAAAGGCAGTGGTGTTTTCAAGTAGGTGGCAGGCATTAAGAGTGACTATTAGAAACCAATACAAATAACCAATCTTATTATTGTTTGTCTAGTTTGCTTATGTAGGTCATATGGAAGCATTGGTGTGAAAGTAACATTTCAATCACTAGTTAAAAACTCTACAGGGTAAGTTTAAGTGACAGATATGAGCCCTTCCATCACCGCTGAATATGGGTACTCTAGAGAACACATCCCATTCTTGTGTTTTCTCACATAAAAGGCCTTTAAAAAGCCTGGTCTCTGTTACAATTACCAATAATTGGACCTCTGTCAAGAAAAGCCAGTAACAGTTCAATAAGCAATCATATTTTTCTCTATGCGTTTTTCTCTTTGTTTAACAGCATTTACTTTCCAATGGCTGAACCTGCAAAAGTAACTTGAAGTGAAACTGAGCGTTCCAAAGGTACAATCTAAATGCATATCAGTCAGGCTCAGAAGCTTATTTGATACTGATTTCAGATCTTGATCAAAAGCCACATGCTCAGAGTGAAGTGGTCAGAGCCAGATGGATGGACTCAGCTACAGAGTCCAAGTTACGACCGTTGATTGCGCTTACATTAAGACACCCACCGGGGAGCAGGTACACGTGCCTCCTCTGTGACAGAAAGTCTACCTGCTGACCTAGAGTAGACAAAGAGAAACACAAAAAATACACTAAAAGCACATCAGTATTTATGATCATTTTGTGGACTGTGTTATAGTTTGAAAAAAAGGTGCTATTTCAATGAAATGTTCATTTGAAAAAAACTTTTTGGCAACCCATATAAATTACTGTCATAACACAAATATCTTAAATAGTTGTCTAGTCCCTGTAAATTCCTCTGATGGCACCAAAATGAATAATTGAATAATTATTTATTTTGAATAATTGCTTCATTAAAACTGATTCAGGCCTGTAATTGTACAGGTATAATAAAGCAAGGATATTTCATAAGCATGAATTAAGTGCAAAACTGAATAATATGCTCAAACTGAGAAAAGATGACAGGCCTTGACTTCAGTTCAAAATTCTCAATATTCAGTTATGTACAGTAGACACCATTTATCTACCTCAAAGAATTACACAGAGGAGTGTAAAAAGCTGAGAAAACCTATTATGAACATAATACAAAGACATAAGACATACATGTTACTTGTGCTGCATTACTTGCTCTGCAGAAGTTCAGCATTGCAGGACCTTTGTCATCTACTTACCATTCAGACCTGTACAACAGTAGAGTCCACCTTGTTGGGTCAGGTGGTCCCAGCAACCCGGAGTTCCCAGGAGCCTCAGCTTTTCTTTCAAAAGATCTCTGATGAGCATACATCTCTCCACAATGCGCTTCACCTCTATCTGCCTGAAAGACCCAGAGGGCAACATTTGGGAAAATAATATGCAGAATAATAGAATTTAATACCTGCAGAAAAGTTTAAATATGCATTTAGTAAATGAAGCACTTTGTCACTAGCACCATTAAATGCTTAGGGCGCTGCCAGATGAGCTTTTTGAAGCATTGCGTGCCTGCGTCCAACAATGTGGACATCTATGAAACACGCTGTACATACCGGATTATTCCTTCAAGTGGGGCGTGACTCACCATTCAACAAGATGGGCTGGGTTACTGAGCACTGTGGCAACAACATGTGCTCCTTCCACAGATGGCTCGGCCCACAGTGATCTGACTACCTTGTCGGCTTGAGAGCGCACAGACGAAAGGAGGGAGTTCTGCTTTAAGACGCACAGCAGGTGTCCGACAGCTGCACCTGGTGACGAGAAGATGAGTCTGATGTAAACAAATACTATCTTCCATCAGCAGCAATTACTCCATTAATCTGATAACTGTAAACTATTAAATGGCAGCTATTTTGATAACTGATTAATTGTTTTTAATGTTTTTTTAAGTGAAAACGTCTAATATTTTGGCTTGACAAAAATGTCAAAAATGTTAGTCCTCTGTGACAACACACGGGATGTCTTTGGTTTGTAGTCAAAGTACGAAATTTGAAGACGGTAATAATCATAATTTTTTTTACCATTTTCTGACATTTTCTAGACCAATAAATAGTTGACAGATTAATCAATACTGAAAATAATCATTAGTTGCAGCCCTAAGTTCTAGCAATGATAACTTAATGTCACAATTACTTTCTCTTAGATTTGTGCTTGATTGAATCTGAAGCTGAGGCAGGACACTTGAATTACAAAAGAAAATACAATGAAATATTCACCAGGTCATACAGAAACAAGCAACAAGTAAAGCTGGGCTGCCTTACAGTGAGATACCTGGGCTAAGACAAAGCAATTGGAGAGAGGGTGAAACTGGAATAGAAAGCGTGTGTGTATCACACCGTCTGACCACACTGAACAAAAGAATATTGAGTTCAAATGAGTTTTTCAATAGGAGTACAGCTCTAGGCTTTACTTTTTGTTGATTTAACACACATAAATCCCTGAAATTAAATCATATTCTTAAAGTCACCGGCTCACCATACAGTCCAAAGCAGTGGGAGAAGGACTGGGCACAGAGCAGCTCCATCCCCTGCGATGCACAGTACTGTACAGGCCAGGCATCCCGCTCCAAATCTCCAGAGCAGAGTGCCTGAGCAGGCAACAGGAGGAAAGGGAAAAGCCTACGCCTCTGTTGAAACAGTGCCAACACAAGCAAACGATGATCTAAGCTGGACTGAAGACCTACTTGTCTGGTAAACATGATTTCAGCCCCTGTTAAAGGGCATAAAAAAGTGCACGTCAGTCACCGTGATGAGTTGGGTAATCACAGCCCATTGATGCTGAGAAAGGTCTGCCCCGGTTGGGTAGTGGGCAGACGCTGACAGAACAACAACACTTCGCTTGGGAGCCTTCTCCAGATCCTCCAGAAGCTTCTCCAAACAAACGCCCCGCTGCCTGTCATCCCAGTAATAATACTTGCGGATCCCCGCTGCCTGGAAGATACCCGGCAATGATTCTGCAGAGAGGATCAAGGCAAAACATTAGACGCCTAAGTTAAAGCCCAGGATGTAAGTACAGCATGGAGCCACCGCTGTGTGAGAGCACTATCTGTATTTTAATACAAATATGAAATCATAATCAATTAAAATGAAAACCAAGCGTGTGCGCCATCTTAACTACTACATTTTGCAGTCCAAACATCTGTCCAGTACTAATGTGTCAAGATAAGTTCAAATGAAGCACTGCACTTTTTCAGTGTGTCTCTATATACAAATTGAATCACCTCTAAATCACCTACATAAACAAAAGGAAGTGAAAATACTCTGGACGAGTCTTTCAGTGAATGTCTGTAATGTTAGCATGTTTTAACATATGGTTCTTTACATTTTATCCTTTTACACCCAACCTATTATTGCTATTATGTGTTATGTTGACATGGATGCCACTACTCTATCCTGTTTGTCAGTCTTTTATTCATCTATTATTCGTACTGTTACAGTGGGCTGTTTGTGTGTCAAGAGCACAATCTCATGTGTACAAGCATTTTCTTTAAAGCTGATACACTTGGTGGTGGTTGTATCTTTAACTGCTGTAAAAAAGGAAATAAGGCTTTACTCACCATCACAAGGGGAAGAGAGGTAGACTGGCCCGCACCAGTCAGGACAGACATCATGCCAGTGTCTCAAGAGTTCAGCCCCGAGACGCACTGCAGCCGTGAAACCAGGAGTCTGAACGCCAAACACCTGCAACCAAAGTCAGAAAACACAGAGAGACGAGTTACTAATATGACTGACAGTAAAATATTAGTGCTGATCTACTATTGATTTACTCAGAGGATGAAGTGGCATGTACAAAATCACAGGTTTCTCTGTGCTAAAAGGTGCAAATTGACTGGATGATGAGGCACACTCTACTGTTTCATTATGTGCTTCTTGAGGTGTACACCTAAGCTGTAATCAGCGTGTTCATATGTGGTGGAGATTACCCGGTTCTCCAATGAAGCCCTGCAGTTCTTCCCCAAAGCAGCTTCTGTGGCTCGCCGGGTGAATTCTGTCAAGCCAAGAGAAGGAGGAAACTCTGGACAGAGAGTGGGATCAGCGCTGAGCTGCTGCTTTATTTTTCTAACCAGGCTCAGTTCAAAGGTCTTCCCTTCCTCGCTGTAATACTCTGTGAAGGACAGTTATTGCAAATGTTTTTTTCTTCCCTCCCTTCCAACAAAACACTGAACAACACCACTTAGATGTGAAAGTAAATTGGAAAGGAAATGAAACATCACAATGAGAGAAAGCTGTTACTGTGACTCTCAGAAAGTCCAGCTTCGTTGAGAAAAGTGAGTTTAACTTAAGGTACAGATCCTCTACCAACAGTATGTGTATGTTATTACCTTAGCAGCCACTTTACAGCATTGAATGAGTTTGCTTGCATGTATTTAAAAAAAAACTTTCATTAAACTTCGTGCTCTTTTCTCCACAAACACAAATCCTTGAGCCGCTGCCCATCAACAACAACAATCTATTGTGGATTCACAGAATTACTGTAACTCTTTACCTGTTTAATTATCCTAAAAAGGAACAACACCTTAAACAAAGTGTTTATGAACCCACACACTGAGTCACTAACGCACTTCTAAAAGTCAACATAAATGTCCACAGCATCAAATATGCTCAAAGCTGAGATGGGGCAGGTATCTTCATCTGCTCCTGAACCACAGGGCCTCAAAGATCTCTCTCACAGCGTGACACATATACCTTTGCATCAATCATGTAACCTTCAGGGTACAAAAAAAGGTAAATGACTCTGTGTTTTCATTAAATGATGTGATGCAGCCCAACACATGAAAACCTGTTTAATTGAAACTATGCAGACTGTGGCAGGAAAACTCCTCCCTCTGCTTTTGTCTCTACTGAAACTGGAGTTTTGTCTCTTTTCTCCCACTGATGGTCGGACTCACCTCTCCCCGCCAGGTAAACCTTCCCGGGGTGGGTGTCTTTGTGGAAGGCGGACAGCAGCGAGCTTGTGTCTGTGTGAGAGCTGGTAAACAGATGAACCCCCGGGTCTCCGTTTGGCTCGACCTCCTTTTCATCCAGGCTGCTGCCGGGTCGGCTCATCTTGAACTGTCGGCCCCGCCGGCTGCCAGCCTTTTTGTTTGGCCTCTGTTGCCAGGCGACGGCACGCGTTTAGATACTGTCGCCCCGGCAACGGCGATGGATGAGCTTGTCGCGAGCTAATTTGCGGCTCTGCTGAGTTCACTTTCGGCGTCGCAGCGAGACATCATCAAACAGGCTGGACGGGCCGGAGGAGAGAAGGTCTGCTCCAGCCTGACAACAACACTGACAGCCAGCCGCTTCAAAGAGTGTGCTGCTCATTAAGGCCTGATCTGGTGCTTCTGAAAGCCCCTTAAATCAATTTAAACAGGCTGCAAGTCAAGAGGCGGCAGTGAATGGTGCAAACAGTGCTGTATACGCAAAATCAACCTGAGCTGTGCCTTAACATAATTTGGAAAGCATTTCTGATTCATAGACTGCATTTTTCTATGTAATCAAATTTGCCTCTAGGTTGTCAAATTATGTGTCCTTTATGAGCTAAATTTTCTTCTGACTGTATAAAATGTGTAATACTCTGTTTGTACCCACACCAATAAAGAGAAGAAACATCCAGCTGAGCCTCCACCACAGTGTAGTGCTTGTGCATCAGGTGTCTGGAAAACAGAGCTTCTCTTTCTAAGCTAGAAAAATGAAGAATCACAATCTCATGGGGACGAAGAAGCCGAGGTAAACTGAAAAAAAAAAGACAACCAGAGTCAGAGTAAACATCTTGTGTGTGTTATATGGAGCTGCTGAAGTCAGTGAGCCACTTTGTGTGGGTCTCTTTATGAAGGTGGTATTCACAAATTACTGCACTAGATGGCAGTAGATGGCCAAAGCAGGCAGTTACTGTCAATTAGCTGATGAACAATAATTTAAGAAAAGGTAATAATTAAAGAGACATTTTTCCTCAGCTATCTGCTGTACTCAGAAACTCAACTATTTAACGAATAGTATTACTGTGTTACAGCAGATTTTAAGGTGTTTATGGCTTTCATGCTTTCCTACAATGTAATTTTGTTTCTCGCCTATTGAAGCTGTCAGTAGAGAAATTTGAGTTTTTAGCCTTTCTGTGATGGATTTTGGCCTGTTTTATAATTTGAGGTCATTGCAGAATGGTGAGCATGTGAAGAAAAACGTGGCCATTTCAGTTCATTCTTGGAGAGCGACAACAAAACATTTACCTTTGACTTTGTCGGTCGCCTGGCTTGTTTTCCTCCCATCAATCTGCTTTGTGGCTGCGGCAGAAATATCTGTTGGATGTTGCACTATCTATGTTTGCCCAGTTGTCCCTGGGAGGAAGTAAAAATTACAGTCTAACAACAAAATGGGCCCAGAAACGCAGGTACAAAGGTAACGGCAGTAATTCCCATAATGAGCCCACTGTTGTGTCTGTGACTCCAGGTTTGATGTAATTTTAGAAAAGAGCTTTTCTGAGTTCCTTATATCTGCTATCATACTGTCACATCATGAGGTGGCTATTAGTGTGAGTAGTGTCAGAGCGAGGATGCCACAGGAGAGGTTGGAAGCTCAGTCACGCTGCCATGTTACCAGGATGAATCCACAACACTTTATCTAATTAAGGTGCTGCTGACTCTATTGGATTTAAGGGCTCCTAACCAGTGAGTTCTGAAGTCTAAATTTGGTGTAAAAGGACTTTATTTTTGGTCTGAAAAGCCCTCTGCACTGAAAATATTTGTGAGTCCTGAAGAAAACTGCCCCGTCACTGGCTCAGGACACACTGCTGGCACGGGAAAGGCCTGACAGAACAGTGAAACACAATACTGCTTATTTAGGATCTGCATGTGCAATCAAGAGAAGAGAGAGGGAGGAGGAAAAAAAAACACTTCAAAGTAGATCCAAGATTATAAAACTTTTAATCAAACACCAGCGTTTGATCAGAGTGCCTTTGTCACAATTAATAGAAACCATTGCAAGCACCATCTTTTTAGAGATTATTCCTGGAAAGAAACAAGGCACACATTGTGATTTGGAGCTGAGAGTTATCCCATCTGCTTCAACAAAAAAAAACTTTGCCTCCATGCTTGAAATGTGTCATTTGACTTGAAATGTGAAACATATTTTTATTGTCGTAGTGTGAGGGTCAGTTTCACTTTGTTTACGATTCATCACCTCCAGTTTTTGCTTCCCGTATTTGTATCTTATCAAATAGTCCCAGTTGTACCATAAGTGGTTGTGTCTACTTTTTTCTTCCCTAAAAATGTTTAGAATTGATTTCAATCTAATGCTACTCATGGAAAACATTGTAACAGGAATCAGCTGATAAGAATGCGGCTTAACTTTCAGACGGGATAATTGTTTCCACTCTGAGTTGTTGTGGCTTCTTGCTGGATGATATTTCGGTGGTCACACAGCCTGGCTGGCAGAGCTAATGCTGGTTGCAGTTTGTTTTCAAACGTCACGCGTTCAGCTCCTGGTTTATTTTCTAAAGTCTTAAATCTTGTAAATTCCTCTCATAACACAACATTATGTCTGATCAAACAGGAGTAGAGAACTGCTGCTTTAGCCGGAGATGACAGAGGATTATTTAAAATAAGAAAAATGAAATTGTTTGGAATTATCTCTTGAGCTGTTCAGCAGACCAGACGTGACCCTGAGAGGTCACAAGAGGACTCAAGGGATATGAAAGAGAAATTATATATGTTTTTCTGTTATATAAATTTATGTTTATTTTCTTTTGACTTTTCCTCAGAGTGCTGGAGTGGCCATGGAGAGAAAAAAAAAATTAAAGTTTGAGGCCTGCACGGAGCACTCGCAATGCAATTACATCTATGCAAGAGCAAACAGTTTGTACATTTTGATTTATTTGTTTGTACTTTTTGATTTATCAAGGAAAAGTGCCACATTCTGGCGGGATTGAATGTCTTGACTTTATGCACTGACAGGATCTTTTAGACTTTTCTTGTAAGTACTAGAGGCTATTTAAGGCCACTAAAAGAGCTTAAATTGTATTGAATTCAACTCTTCTCATTTTGTTGTAGTAAATTTGCTTTTGCAACCTCAGAATCATATAAAAAAAGCATGCAGATAAACATTAGGATGTTCATTGTTTCCAGTTGCTGACCTTTTTTGAAACATGTGATTGACATAACGTAACCTGATAGGGCAGCAGTCATAATGAGTCTATGATTCTACGCAGGCTTAATAACTTATTACTGCTGACTTACTCCACTGTAGCATAGATGACCAAGTTTGGACACAGAGCACACATGAGCAATGTTACACAGTTTTATAATATTTTATTTCTCATTGCAACAAATTATGTCATGTAAAAAACAATGCATGACAGAGTGCCCAGATATTACAAAATAATGGATTAAGACCATTATTTTTCAATATCTGGACATTTCAGAGTGTGTTATTGAGCTTATTACATGGCCACTTACCAAAAGAAAAAAAAAGGACAAAAAGATTGCGTGTAGCAGAAGTGCTTTCCCATGGTTACCTGCAGTTTGTAATACTGTACCTTACACAATGACTTGAACTGATGGTTAACTGTTGACAGAAATTACGTTTGAGTTGTCCTCAAATCAGATTTTAACAGCCAGCCAATCAGAAATGATTTTTTCATGGTATAAGTTAATGTAGACAAGGGGAGTCCCTATTAAGTAACTATTGTGCTGATACGGAGTCCAGACTCAAGACAGACTGAAAACAGACACCAGAATTAAATATTTGAATGCACAGCCTTTTGGTTCAGATGATATTACACTGAAGAGTTTGTGCCGCAGAAATCTTTTAACTGGATAGTGAGGACAGTCATGACCTTGTATTAAGTTAGACAACTTCTGTATTTTGCTACAGGTTTGGTGTATCATAAATAGATAACTTACCAGATAACATACTGTACAAAATTCTTTAATGCTGTCATTCTTTAAAGCACAGGTCACACACATTGTGGCCCGAGGTGTGCTGGAATGCATCTAAACCTTGCAGTAACCAGAACCAGAGAGTCTTTAGCGAACAGTATTTAGGTGACACTGGGAGGTTCGACTCGGGTGTCACCTGACGTCTGCAGTGCTGACGTTTCATCTCCTGCCCTCAGACACAGTCACAATGTTCCTGTCCACACCATAATCAGCTGCTTCTCTACATTCGGTCCGGTTGTCTCTTTGGGCGTCATTTAGCTACATTTTGCAGGGCGGGTGGCTGTGCTCTTCTTCAGCGTGTCCTCGCTTCAGTTTGGTCTCAGCCTTCGTGGGAATCACAGTGTCAGCTGTAGATCACAGTTTGCTTCAGTAGCTTGACATTTTACAGTTCATCAGTCCTTTTCCTGCAGTGTGAAGCTGGAGAGAGACAGAGACATTAGCGTGTGGTGTTTCTACTGGAATGAAGGCATCTGTCACAATAGACATGCATCACAAGTATAACATGTACCTTGTGTATTTTACAAGGGATAGGAATACACAGGGTAGCATGAATACATGGTGTTTCATTGTGGTTTATAGTCTCTATTCTAAAAGTGATAATAATAGCCAGATATTTTGAACCTTGTTTTATATCTTGGACTTGGTGTGCTGCCCTGTGAGATGTGACCCAGTGAGCAAATGGGTTTACTCAGTGTCTTACTTTATGGCTTTTTGGCTTGTTCTGGACACACCCTGGACGGCATTTCAGTTTCTATCAGATAAGAAAGCTCCTAGACAACATCGATGGCCTGTTGTCTTACAGGTTATTTTTGAACATGTTGTTTTCATGTGGAGAACAGCATCGACATCACCGCCTGCACCTGTTCTCTTTTATTCTAGTTTTCTTACTAATTACAGACATTTATTGCACAATTTCCCTCACTCTTTTATTCTTTGTGATCGCTACCTTTCCCTCCCCAACAGGACAGGAATTCTGATGCTATCTCCACAGCTGTACATGTCTCTACAGGAAGACATAAACTACCTGGAACTGTAAACTTCACAGAAACATGACTGCATGCGGGGAAGATGTTGCAGGAAACAATGTGGCTTCATCAGAATTTCCATAGTTTTGAGGAATCTATGCATCTGTTTCACTCATGTTTATAAGTAAAAGTGCATTTAAGCAAATACAGATGCAGATAGATAGGGAAAAGGACTCAAGGGAGAAAGATTGTGTTACACAGTCTGTTGAATCTCCCTTAAACACACATTTATTTTAAATCACATAGCACAGATATAGCTTGCACATATTTTGCACTCTCCCTTCAAGATAAATGAGCTAAGCCCATCAGGAAAATCCATCCATCATCTGTGATGTGTGTATTTTCTGTCTTAAAGTAGGCCTGTCAAACAGGGATGCGATTAGACACGATTTAGTTAATGTGATTTTTAAAGTATGTCTATAGCATAATAAAAAAACAGTGCTACAGTAAATCCTTCATGAAGGCAGTAGCATTCAATTCTAGTGTTGATTTAACTCCACCAAGCACCATGAACTACAGTCTCCAGTAGAATAATACATTCAATTCATTTCATCATTAAAATGTGCTGGTTTTAGCTCTACGTACCTTTTAAACTACAGCATAGAAAAGGTAACAGATGTTATGCAGGCCATTACCCTTATGAAAAGATATATAAAATATGCCCAGATATTTATTCAGTTACTAATCTTGTGAATGTTTAACCAATCAGTCTGCCCAAAGAATTGTTAACCGGTCCGACACGGAAAAACAAACCAGTGCAAGAGAGAACATGTACTAGGTCCATCTATCACTTTATTTTGTATTTTGATTTTAGAGCAAAATCTAAAACCTTATTTCAAAGTGAAAGCTTGTTTATACAAGTTAAACCAGCACTGAGCCATGTATTTATTAATAATGAAATATCTAAAGCATTAGAGTACTGGTATCTTTAATTTAGCTATTTTTCCTCTAACACTTGATACAGAAGGTTTTGTCAAAACAAATATAATATCCCATAATGGGTTTTTTAAAAAAAACAACAAAAAAAAACTGTCCAAACATTAACAATTTAGAGTTATACTGCTCAAGTGTTTGCTCAACTCCCGGATGCCTCCATTTAAAGATGGCAGTGCGGTGTGATTGGTTCTGATATCAGTCAGGCTTGAAAGGGAGCGCTGGAGGTTTCCCACAGGTCACCACCACCATGTTTTGCTTTATCCTGCTCCTTGTCAGCATACTGAGGAGAAAAGCCCAGAATTACAGGGTTCACAGCACAAGAAAAAAATGCATTAGTGCAGGCGGGCCCCTCCTAAAAATGCCATCAAAACATCAGGTTGCTCTAATGTGTGCCTAATGATATGCTCACTGTGGTGACTTAACTTATTACACCACCTTATTCAGGCTGCTTTTAAATCACAAAGCAGGTTAGCTGTTTGGTGTCGTGAAAAGCTTGTTATTCACAGGCAATGCAGCAAGCATCTGTCCCCACTTTAAATGCCGGTCAAACACACGACTACTCCTGCACAGCACATCAGAAATACACTGTTTACACATTTCTTTAATTGCCTTTCTTATTTACCGCATGCTATATTTTCACATTCGCACTGCAAAAACAGACTGTCCATCAACACAGCATTGGGCATTCTGGGAGGATGTTTGGGAAATAATCATAATTACAATTATATCTACATATTTAGCCGGCATAATGATAGGCTGCAGTTTGTTCCAGTAACACACAGTCACTTATAAACCTGAGATGCCAGCATTATAAACACAATGTCCTTTTAGATTTGTCCTCATGAGTTGTCAACTAATATGTCTGAAATATTTACACAATCATTTGGAGTAATGAGCCACTCATGGCAACTTCAGCGACTCAGTATTTATACTGGAAAAGACATTCACCACCATCTCTCTGTGCTTTGTGTAAAGTCTGGTTATTTGTGCTTCTTCTTCTTTTTTTTTTTAGCTTGCAACATTTGAATGTTCACAAATTGAGAATAAGAAGATATGCCAAAATGTATATCATATTTATGAGAAAAGAGTCCATAAAATCTATCCCGTGCGAGTGCCTGATGTTGCTTAAGAGCTAAATGTGGACGGCTCAGACTCTATGATTTCTCGTCCCTGTGCCATTTAAGTCTGCTTTTCACATGATATCTTATTCATGTTCATCCCCCTATAGTTTTCTGTACTTACACAGAAATACAAGCCACGTGTCTCTTGATACTTTAATTGTGATGCAGCAGCATGTTTCCTATAGAGCAAAAGCCCCACAGTAATGATATTTATCTGGGTTTTCACATGCTTGTTTGGCTACTGTAAGTAGTCAAGAGGAGAGCTCAGACTGTGTTTTTTAAACCGGCCTATCAGACGTCTGACAGACACTCTGCATGTCTGCTCCACATTCGCGGAGCAATTTAGTCCACAACCTAGTTGGCTGCTTTGAAATAAAATGTTCCACTCTCTGTTAGCTTAATTTTACTGTTCTCAATCGTGGATAAACTGTGCTAACAAACTCCCTCTGCTCAGAACACGTGGCCATGCCTTTCCAGTACATGAAGATTGTGTCTTGTGTGCCTCCAGTACACATATTAGCGGCCTGCCTCACTTTAGAGTAACATGGCTGATGAAAACAAAGGAAGACGCAACTGAACTTTAACTCATCTTGTGGCCTGAACAACTTACATGTTCCACTTTGATGAACAAAAACATCTGAATTTATGATCATGAAAGATGAATTAGTTCCACCGCTATGAAGGGAATCCATGAAAAATTGCACTTGTCATATAACATGGTGCTTACGTGACACAGGCTGAAGACTGCTGTGGGTGGTGATAAGGGCAGCAGTGATATGCCTGCATGAAAACAAAGTAACTATTGATAATGGCCACTCTGTGCAGCGCAGTGCAGCCACCCTTCCCTAGTAACCATTCATGTCAGTGGTTGTGCCTCTGTTGTCATCAGGCCCTGACTTAACTAAACCCGCTGTTGCATGTTTTCCCAGGGTTTAAGGATTATACGCTGCTAAATTGCTCTTTTGTGTTGCTGCTTAAATAGATACAGAAAGTTAACAGGGATGACTAAGGAGTGCATTTTGTGCAGCAGATACCAAGCATGGCATTGTTGGCACTCTGAAGCAATAAGCAAGAACTTCAGAAATCCAGACGCTACCCGGGAGCTTTTGTCATACTCCCTCATGAAACCTGTCTTTGAGCCGAAGCCCTCGCCGGAGTCCTACTCGAGCGGCTGGTCTCACTTACATTTGTAATCCTGCTCAAAGCGCAGGGTGAGTCCACTGAGCCTTTCCCTTGGGCTGATTTACTACAGAACACACCAGGCTCCTTTTAAGGAAGACTTTTATATGCTCCTAAATGTCTCTCTCTTTACAGGCCCATTGATTATGTCTGTAAAATTCCACTCAAAGGGAAAAATGATTTATGGCATGCAAAGTAAATATTTGAAATGAAACATCCCTCTGTGATAAAAACCGGGTTACTTGTGGGAATTTAAATGGCAAAGGGATGGGCTGAGGTGTAAAAGCAGTGCCAGTCGCCACATTAAATTTAATCATGATTTGATTTGCGATTTTATGTTTTGAAATTGAACAACCCATTCCAAATTTGTCCTGTGCATTGCTGAAATTGTATGTTTTTGAACTTGTTATTAGTTATTATTAGTTATTGTATTTAAATCAATCATTGTTAATTAATCATAAATTAATCATTAATTCAAGTAATGTAATCATATTTAAGTAATGTATATTCTTTGTATTATTTGGCTCTTAAGACTGTAACTACAACTAGAAACTATTATAATATCTGGAATTGGTGTTACAAGAAGCTGCTTTCTAGGAACTGACCATGAAATCTTGGAATACGTCAATTTATGATAACATCTTTCAAAAATTCACAGCAAATATTAACTAATTAATATATATTTTTTTATTTAAGTGACACAGTTCTCACTCCACAGACAAAACAGATAGAAAACTTCCTTTAAAACTCTCAGTTATACTACAGCTCATAATAACATATCTTCCTGCACTCTGCAGCAGGCCTGATGTCAACATGCAGTGCCGCATTCAAATAATGATGAATCGGATATAGAGCTGTCCAACCCCAGTGAACCTGTGTTAGCGAGGGCGTCCTCATTGGCTGTCAGTCTGGTAAACAGCCCCCCTAGTTCTGGGGGAAGTCTTGTGCCTAAGTGATAAAGATTTATCTGCTACAGGGGGTGTTGGGCAGGGCACACTGAGGCCCACTGACAGGCAGAGAGCCACGCTAATATTTGGAAATGTCCTCCAATGAGCCCAATCAGTCTTTTACATATCACCCAGTGGTTTTACAGAATCACTTTGTACTCATTTTTGTCATTATGGGTTTTAGATATCAGATAATTAAACTGCCAAAATTTAACATGAGTTAATGATTGCTACTATTCTTAACTAGAGTGCCAAATACATACTGCCCACTGAAAACACAGCTCCAGTTACTGTAATGTGGACATCTGTTAGTTATTTTCACTTCACTGACATCATCTGGATTCAAATATTGATTGCAGGTAACAAAATGCAGTAAGCGATACGGTCCGCAAACGTTTATTGAATCATGCACGAAAAGCCAAATATTAAGTTTCCCTTTTTAGTTTTGTAATTTTAAAACACCCCAACAGCAGCCAATGCTTCGGAAATGATTTATTTTTCTGTACCCAATCTAATTTATTATCAGATGGCAGCACTCACTTCACGCTCCGGGTGACAATTTCCCTGCCACATATAAAAACCTGAGGTGGCTCGCTGGGCGAGGCATGTGGGTGTCTGTCATGCATGAACGGATGCACATTAACCCTCACACACTAACACAAATC
>JBAJHX010000076.1:8786937-8800736 GCA_037176925.1 Amniataba percoides
TATATATTTAAAGTTGAGTTTAGAAACATTTTTCAGTTTGACACTAAAAATGTTTTTTATGGTACAACAAGACAAATAATTTACCTTTAACCTAATTAACCTTTATGATGTTTCTCTCTTTGATGATTTAGTTGACAACTATTATTTGTCAGACTGAAACTAACAGAAGAGTACACAAGCGTGGGCGTGGGTGTGGGCGTCGTCACTGTGTATTTTTCTGACCCACAGCAGGATATCCAAAATAGGAAGTTAAGTAAATTGTTTGATTCTCTGTGACATTGATTCTACACTGTAAGTCTTCACACTTTGAATGATCTGGTCTCAGGTCACATGATAGATCACTGATGTAACACTGTAACACTAGTGAATTAATGTGGGGTGGACAAACCCATCTAAGAAATCCAACATTTCAGACCAGCGGCCATGATCACAGACTTCATGATACCTCACTGTCCTCTTGTTTTTGAGAGACGTGTGGGAATATCTCAAGTAAGATGTACCAACATCACATATATTGATTAAAACAATATTTTTTCATGTTTTATCTCTTTATCATCTTTTTACAAATTAAAATCTCTGAAAAGTTAAAGCATCCAGTGTAATGTTCATGTTAACATCATGACAAATAGGTGAGTTTCCAATTAGCTACTTGTGTTTCACCATACTACAGGAGGTGAAAGCATTTATGTATTTGTTGACAGTGGACATTTTTAAAACACTGATCATAAGTTGTTTTTCTTTTTTTATTTTATTTTTAGAAATAACTGTGTGAGTAAAATATGATAAGACAGAGGAACTTACTATTGGGTTTCTGGTTCAGATAATTCACTGAACGGTGTGCTGCCGTTAGACTGCAGAGGACCAGGGGAAGCCTCCTCACTTTTGCTGCTTCCCTGAGTGCTTGGCAGACTCTCGCTGCCCTCAGTCCTACCGGTTGAAGACTTTTGGAAAGAGCCGGCTGTGCCTGGCTCAGCCTGCCACAGGAAGCAGGAGCAGCGAGTCCGAAGCTCCTTATAAAATGTATTGAGCCACAAGGTGGACAGCCACGGACAGCCCAGCAGGTTCTTGAATGCTGCACGAAACTCAGGACTCCTGCAGTAGATGATGGGATTGAGGCCAGAGTTGATGTAACCTAGCCAGTTTAACAGTCGGAAAATCCATCCTTCGGGAATGTCTCTGTTGAACGCGTTGATGATGTTGGCGACGAAGAACGGCAGCCAGCACACAGTGAAGGTCCCCATAATGATACCCAGAGTCTTGAGGGCCTTGTGCTCTTTGACGAGCATTAGCCGTGACGGCCTCCTCTTGGTGCTCTTTCGTCGCGTCGTGGTGTTGCAACTGTTGGAGCACACCGGTGGCAGGATATTGCTGATGTGGGTACACTCATTCTGAAAACGTATCCGATTCTTGTCTATAAGCTGGACCTGCCGCCTGGCTATCAGAAAGACTTTTGCATACACAAATATCATTATGAGCAGTGGAATGTAAAAAGACACTATTGAGGATATAATTGCAAAGGCCTGGTTGGTCACAAAGTCACAACATTCACGGGCTTCATAGCATTTCTTCGCGTGGGGATCGTCATTTGCACGCCAATATCCCATCATAATTGGTACAAAGGAAGTTAAGGCAGACACAACCCACACTAAACAAACTATTATCCTGGCACGCCATTTACTCAGTAGAACTTTGTGTCTCAGTGGCCTCGTAATGGCTATATAACGATCCACTGCTATGACACAGAGCGTCTCGATGCTCGCCGTCACACACAGGACGTCCACAGAAGTCCAGAAGTCACAGAATTTTTCACTGAGCTGCCAGTTACCCGTCACAACAATAGTGGCCCCCAGAGGCACCACAAAGACCCCCATGATGAGGTCTGCGCAAGACAGGGACATGATGAAAATGTTTGTTGTCGTCTGTAACTGCGAAGTGCGAGCTACAGCAATGATTACCAGCAGGTTTCCCACCACTATGATCAGTATGATGATGGCCAGTATGATGAGGACCCAGGATCCCACCGCATCATGGTAGGGTCCCATTCTGGTCGTATTGGCTGCTGTGGTGCTCAGGTTTCCATCCATGATTCACCAGTTCAGCTCGGTCACAAGAAGTTGAAGGTGTGCTTTTCACTTCAAAATTAACAAAACGAAAGATACTCCACTTTTTAAAAGCATCATAAATATGCTCAAAATAAAAAGCTGATGAAGTTTTTCTCACTAAGTAAAAGTTGTTGTTTTTTTTTGTTTACTTTGCAGTTACTGCTTACATGTCACACCTCTGGAGTCCTCTTTGGCAGTGTTCAAAAGGCAGCAGTGGATTTCCATGGTTCCCAAGACCTGAGTGCTTGTGGAAGTTCTCCCGCTGGAGGCAACAACATGTTTTCCAAAAATGATGTATCCAAACTGCCTACAAAGCCGAAGCAATATGACTTCAATGAGTTGCAGTCCCTTCAGGAGTCCAGGAAACATTAACATTAAGTGAAAAAAAGGTACTGAGAAGAAAACCCAGCCTTGTCCATTTAAATCCGTCCGCTGGGATTAGAGTAGTTTGCAGTGTTTTCGCTGAGTCTTGCATGAGCCACAATGCCACAGTTGGACTGTATGAGATCAAGCAAGAGTGACGCCGTTGCAAGAACCACCAGAGTGCACCAGAGTGACTGCCCACTCTTTCTCTCTTTTGCTCTCTCTCTCTCTCTCTCTCTCTCGCTCTCTCTCTCTCTCTCTCTCTCTCTCTGCAGGTTGCCCAAGATTGTATTGGCTCTAATCACACCCTGGCTGAAAGCAGAGGGGAGGAGTTAAAAAGTGTGCCTGCGTGCTGAAGCCATACAGGGATCAGGACCCTAATAGAGCCACACACGTGAACACTAACGCACACATAGATACGTGTGTATTAATATAGAAAAAGGACTAATTCAGCATTAGACACTGTCAGATATTTGTAATGTGCATCGAAATGTGGCATTAAAACATGAAAATGATTGTGTTTACTTATTACTTTAAAAAGTACGTGATGACCCTCAGCTGCCTATTCTTTAATGTCACTGATGTTGTGTTTAATGTAGCAGCTACTCTAAGCTTGTTAACCTATTAACTGTATCTGTCACCTGATTGTGTCAACAATGTGACAGCCTTTTCCACTGCTGGCTTCTTTTCTCATTGTCAAATGATGCTGGATTATGTCAAACACACACTTCTAATGCTCAACAACATTTCTTGTCATTCATTTTACCTCCGGCTGTGCAGCAAACATAAAAATGTCTGACTGTTTTGGCAAGTTTAGCTGTTTACTTGTGATTAGATTTTGTTATCTCCACTCTGCCCCGACAATTCTAGAGGTCTTGAAAAAGTTTATTTGAAAGACAGTTTGTGGTCAACTTTGCAGACCACAAGGCACGAGGCACCACAGAACAGGAAATAAATGCCCTCCCTTTGACTCAAACCAGTAAAAGAAAATAATAGATGGCTATCTCGTTGTTACTCAAGCCGGTGCACTGAAGAAGAACAATCAGGTGCATGCCTTCCATGCGATTCACTTCAGATATCCAGCGCTCTGCTGCTGCTGCGCTGAGCTCTCTTGTCACCAAGCAGTTCCTTCTTTGGTCTGATCTACAACTGCAGCTGTGATCACTCGACATTTATTCTCACCTTTCAGTTTCTTTAGACTTAATGAGACGCTAAACAAGGGAATACTCACAAGAGAATTTAGCATATTTGTGCGCTTTTCACAAAGATTTCTGCTCAAAATATGCCAGTAATTTTTAATACACATATATTTTTCCATTTCTTCCTTTAATTAGCTATGACTGGCAAATCAATGATTGACGAAGGGTTTGCACAGCTTTACAGCAGGTTTCAGCTGCAACTTTTTGGTTGGCAGTTTTGGTTCACTCTGAGGTTCTTCATCATTTTGCAGATTTTCAGTGAATAAGAGCTCCCTTATTTACTTACAGGTAAACATTCAGCAGCTAAGGAGTGAGATATGTAATCTCTCTTCGGAGATCAAAAACAGAACTAAAATAGAGTATTGGACTTTCCAGGTGGTTGGAAACACGACTCCAAATGAGTGTTTGCAAACAGGTACGTCATATCAACTTGATAGAATCATGGGTGATTGGTCAGTGTTGAGGTCACAACCTTTTTTCCATTATTGCAGATTAGATAAGAACACAGTCACATACAATACTGAATGTCATGTTTTCACAAATGCTGCCAGGATATTGTGTTTTTTATTACACAAGTGTTAAGAACTTAAATTTTAAATCATCAGTTGAGATCAGTTGAAGCATTGCTGAGCTAAAATGCAAACTGAGGACATGAAAACAAACGGGTATGGGATTAGTCTTGGTTCATACTGGTCATCCTGAGTCCTCACAGACCGGTAAAAACTACTATTTCTCGGTTTTCAACATAGTTGTAATAATGATTATAATATTATAGATGTTTTATATAGACATCTGTCCCACTGATTATTACTTATCCCAACGAAAAACATGAACAATGCATCGTGTATTAGAATTCAACACTACCGTGTCTGTGTGGTTGTTAATCATTGTCAGTGTTCAGGCAATGAAAATTCACAAGCTGATAAATGAAATGATATCAACCTTTCACTCCTCAAGAAAGCAAGCACTAATATTCCCCTAGTGTTTTAAGGGTTTTCCTTATCATTTGAGGAATTTGTACTTAAATATAACAAATATAGCATCATATTCAGGTTAATAAATGTATTGTGACATGACACACTCATAATTTTACAGACTACGCAATGTTTTTTCTGCAATTCATCACACGAGTTTTTATATCTACAGTAGAAGCTAGTAGAAGAATATCTGTCTCTTATAAATATCTAATTTATAACTAAAAAAGTCAGATAAACCTTCTCTCTCTTCAGAGAAAATCTAATAGATGTTTAATCAAATTTATGTTGTAATGTGCTTCTCTTTGCGATCATTTATGACATGAATACCTCCCTTTACTCACGCTCCATTTAGGTTATAAATGGATTTTTCCTTTCTTTCTTTTTTTGTTACTGTGTCACTCAGCTGACAGGAAGTTGTGGAGTTGTGAGTGCTTTCACAAAGGGAAAAGTGGGCAAAAGCAAAACAGTGGTGCCTTTTTAAACTTGATGACCAAGAGGCCCCATCCGACGGCATTTCTGCAGATGAAGGTCACCGCTGTGGAGCTGACAGCTTGACAGCTGTTCATTTGTCTTTGCGTGAGAAGATGCCATTGGTGGACCTGGACCTAGTCCTAGTCTAGTCAAGCATGCAGCTGGCATAAGTGGAGTTGTTGATAATGGAATCAGCCGTGACAGCTTTCTCACCACGGCTGAGAGGGCTGTGCAATGGTAGTGTTAACATAATGTGCACGCAGTGATTTATATTGCATTTTAAGTCATTTGGAAAAAAGTAAAAAAAAAAAAATTAATAAAAAAACTTTTAATGTTCTCTTGTACAACTGACCTGACTGATGTAAATGATGATAATAGTTTGTGATTTTTCTTACATGTAATGCAATTTACTCATTAAGGTCAAATGCGTAAAACATCAGACACATCATGCATTTAATTATGTGCAAATCTGTCAGATTAACAGTACACTTGACCTCAGCAGTATGCCACCAACCTCTACGCTTACTTGCTTTACTGTATGAGAAATGAGTTTTAACTCTGGAAATATAGATTTGGAAAAACCTTGAATAACAAAATCTCAATGCAGAACAATTTCGGGATGAGCTCAGATCACAATGACAGACTGTAAATCATCAGAACAGTCATGAGGTTGTTCATTGCACACTCACTCCCCACATCTACTGGCTCCTGGGAATGTTTCCCCTCTCTCCATGGAAACATTCAAGACAATATGTTACAATCAGCTTGAATAAAAAAAAACCTCTGGTATCTCTCTGTGCAGACTAACAGCATATAGTGAAGGCCTGATCCTTAGCAGCCATCTGGACATTACGAGCTTACATTTCAATTCACAGTGCAATCCATCTGATGAAGTCCACACATCACGTCATTCTCCTGCTCCTTGCCGACACAGAAAGTGGGTGCAAAAATTTCCGACATCTCATATTCAGCAGGAATGACTGCGAGAGATTGGTTAAACACGAGATGTGGATCTTTTAATTGAGGGCCTTCTTGTGATGTTGTTTGGATCTGCTGAAGTGCTGACTATTGCTTTTCCAGGAGGAGACGAGAGAGAAGTTTAATGTCCACATCCAATCAAACAAAAGTAGAACAGGAGCTGACGACATAAGTGTAAACCTGTTCACACTATTCAAAAGGGGTCAAGCTATTCCATTTTTTAACTTTTAATCTGATTGCACAATCAGTTTCATTCATGATTTTACATGTTTATGGATGAAAATCCAGATGAAATCACACCATGACTTTAGTTGGGATTCTTTTCATACCGCTCCTTCTCCACAGTTTGGATTGTTATAACCTTCCAGTACATTACATGTTTACGAATGCCTCCTTTGAGTTTGTTTTCTGGCTTTTGCACAGGAAACTCTACATTAACTCTAATCACAACTGGAGGGAGGAGGAAGGAGTGGCTGTGAGTGCAAACCAAAACTTCAGATCCCAGAGGACTAATGATGGATCTACTTTATCATGTAGAAAAATGTATAATACATAACATAACATGTATTGCAACATACATCCAGAATATGAAGAAAATGAGTCATGGAAATGACATTTGACCAGAGAACATTTATCCTTATGTATGCATCCTGTGGGGGTTAAAGCCCCAAAGTACTTCCTAAACCAGCAGATACATAGCATGTGTTGAGGTGAGAGGAGAGTGGTTAAGAGACCGAGCTGTTGAGCCTTCCGCAGCTATCATGTCGTGGGTAAATCACACTCATTATGCTCTGAGTGGAACCACATGCTGAGATTTCGTTTCTTCTGGGGTTGTATTCAGGGAATACTGAGGACTTAATGCACCGATGTCCCTCCGTACCCTCTTAGGAGAGACCTCTGAGAACAATGTCAGGCTATTTTTGGGGCCATCTTAAGTATTTCAATCTGAAAACAACACTGAATGAGCACAATTGCTGCCAACCTCGAGCTAAATGTTCATGCAGTAAATGGAAATAATTTTTTTGTGATTCTTTAGTGATAGCGATGGCGCTTTTTGCATAAATCTCATCTCAAAGCACAAATGTCACATGCTTCTTTTCATATTTGCTTTTTTGATTAGATATTACAGCAACATTTGCATTGGTGCTATTTTTTCATTAAGACTTATTCCTGTGTCAAATACTTTTTTATCATATTTAGTAAACCTCATCCTGTTTTTAGGTCAGGTTTTAGTTGACTAAAAGTCTGGCCATTGTCCTACAATGGGAAAGTCTATCACTGAGTGATGAAGTTACATGATTGAGTGTTTTCTCCTCTTTCAAAAATGAAATCTAACTTACACAACAGTATGAATACAAGTGCAGCTGCTACCACTAATTCCTCACTCGCGCAGCATTGATACCAAATAATCAGCTCACAACCATCTTTTTCTTTGGTTATTTAAAGGAACCAAAGTTATGTAACTGATGGTCTATTCTGTACAATCATCAACCTTTAAGGCTCTCACTGGTGGGATAAGGGTGAGGCAGGATGTTTTTCCACAACCCACTGGGTCCACCGTGCTTTACTGTTGATTGATTCTTCATTTCATTTACATTCATGTTGAGAGAGGAATAAAAAGCACAAATTGGTACAACATTAGTACTTGATTTTTGTCCCCTGGTCACACGCAATCACCAGACACAGTACTGCTGCACTGACAAAAAAAAAAGTCATTTTGGTAAAGTTTTTAATTTTTTTTTTACTCCAATTATTGTAATTAATGTACAAAAGCTTTTTTATTGGTCAATTAACAAAGTAAAGATAACTGAACAAAAGTCTTAAACTCCAGGCTTCATGAAGCATGTGGTTTATTTTAGTTGCATACTGAACTCTAACCAAATTTCTTGTTTGGCACACCAGTTGTTTTTATAACATATAGTCTTACACATATGCTTTTCAAAAACATCTGGATACGAGTTTGGTGTCATCAAGCCCTCAGAGATATCAGATGAATGAACAAGTACACATTAAGTTATCAGAACAGAAGTAGAAGACACTGTGTGTGGGAGTATGTATTCATACTCAAGTCATTCAAGTCATGTCTGCCAAGTGAAAAAATCCACTGCAACATTTCTCCTTTAGGCAACCTGTGGATTAATCGTCCATTCTTCAACATGTAGCTCTGCTCGTGTTGTCTTTGAGATACAGGGAACAGCTTCTACTGGCCAAAAGTTATCCTCAGGTCAAAACAATACACATGCTACAAGCAGCAGGCTCATTCATTGGTGTATCCTGTTCAGCTAGTTTTGACAGCAGAGCGCAGTCACAACCCATTATGAATAAGATCCATGCAGGCATTTCCATTTCGTAAACAGTGAAACAGAAATAAATGTGACCTGTCTTGTCGTGCTGCATCAGATATTCACATCAAACTGTTGGTCAGGAGGAGCGGGTCACTGCAAGGTTGTAAATCTGCGAGGCTGTTGGCGATGGCTATTACAACATGCTATTTAAAATCCATACAGCCACAAGGTCTGCCGTTATTGCTTAAAGGCAAACAATAAATTAGAGTCAGAGGTTGACACTTGCTCTATATCTTACTAAAAGTAATGGTTTGCTCCTAATCATCCCCTGCATCAGCGTCAGAGTGAGGGAGGCAGGAGTGCAGGGTGCTGGCGCCAGAGACAGAGACGCACAGACAGAGAGAGATAGGGGCTCTGGTTCAGCTCTCATCTGGTCCTGTGGGGATCACTCACTACAGCTAGTGTCAGCAGCACGGTGGCCCTTTGCAACCAGCCGGGGGTTTAGCTGACATTAATCACGCTAATTACTCATTACCACCCGTGATCTCACTGAATTATTGATTGCGGTAGGTGAGATTGATTGTAGGTGAGATCCTTTATCACGTAAACATGCCAGATAAGGATTAGCCACATGGGAAATCTTGATGGTCAGAGTGATGACAGATTGTCACTACAAAAGAGGAATGTGAGACAAAACAACACACAGCTAATTGAGCGTAGAAAAGTTAAATAGGGGCACAAAAATAGCACAGCACAAATATGGGAGAGCAAACTCTACAACAGACTGTTTAAAAACTGGAAAGCGTGAAGAATGTCAGAATGTGTATATAAATGCATTTTACTGCACATGTTGCATGTCTAGTCATCATGACTAGTTTTAACATATTGGTAACAATAAAATTCACTTCAAATTCGGTGTGCCTCACCAAAGGCACGTAACACATCACCCAGCATATGTGTTATATGTATTTCTTACAGTCTTCATTGCTGTCTTTCGCCACACTTTGCACAGCACTGCATAATCGTGTGTCTGCTGAATGCACAAACTCCACAGGACCATATCTCTGTTGAGTGTTTTCAGCCACCAGTCAACATCCATCCATTTATCTATACCTCAAGTCAGGGGATGAGGATCCAAGCACATATTCGCCAAGACACAGCATACACTCAGGTTATCAGAGGGCAAACAAATGAACACAGACAAATCACACTCACAGCCAATTTGAGGTTTCCAGTTCCCCCTGATATGCATGTCTTTGAACTGTGGGTGATGATTTTCTGTAGGAAGACTGAAGATTCTTAAAGCAACAGAGTTATTTTTTTTCAGTGTCAGTTTTTTATTTTATTCATTTTTTTCTTTCACTACTGTGACAGCTAATGTTTTAATCAGAATCAGAATCATGTTTAATTAATGTCTTCCATATTGACACATCTGATATTATTAATGGAGATAAAAACTAAAAATACATCCATAATGATGTCAAATGAAACCACAGTTGCACGCTCATTACATCCTTCATTTTCTAGCTTGGCACATTGTTAGCTGTTGAACGATAAGCTCTATGCCGAGAACCTGATTGTGACATTATGAACATCGTGTTCAAGATGGTAAGATATCTAATCCTAACCTAGTCCTCCAAATGATCACAGAAGATATAAGATACAAGAGATTTCATTCTGTGGCACCTTGTCAAGCTTAAACCAGTAAAGTTACTTTTATTGTATTATGCCACATTTATAATGTTTCCACAGCAGCCATTTTGCACAGCAAACTCTCACTGTCCTGCTCTAATATTCTAAACATTAGTGACAAATGAGACACTGTGCAGACATTACCTGGAGTGACGTGCTGACAGACTCCAATACACAGTGTGCACAGTCACACTGAAACAGGGAGAGATATGCGCTAATTTTCCAAACTAATGTCAAAGCCCAGCCCAAAGTGAGTGAGAAATTTGGGCTTTGCGTTAATAAACAAGGTGTACCGCCCATTTTCTCTGGCTGCATGCAGTCCATAGTATAATAATTAAGATATGGGAAGCCCGTCAATCAGCCTTAAGATGGGTTTTTTTTGTAATAAGGACACAAACAGTCCTTATTTGAGCACACAGAACCCCTTTTGACCAGCCTGCATCCTCAGCGGTCGCACTGCACTAACCAAATGTTTCCACCGACTTGTCATGTACACTCGCAAGCACAGTGCTCCAGCCACGGTGTTTCAAGGCAGGTCATTGTAACGTGCCTTGCGCCACACCACCCATACTAAGTGGCCTCATTATAGACCAAGTCATTTATTGTATTTTAAGGGTCAGAAAGAAATCTGTCTGACTAATTCCTGTAAAATGCTGTTCTTAATGCAGCCGCGATGGGGACACAGATGATTGGACCACTAACCCGGACTTTCTCCTCCGCAATTAATATATGGAGATTCCCTGGATAACACAGATGAAACAAGCCCACACCCACATATCGAGCTACACATGAGGAAACATACACACATCTGTTCTGTTAACAACTGTTACACTGGCTTCTATTCAGCTTGTTATCTCTAACCTTCGCTTGAACCCTCATCTCTTAACCTTAATACTTATGCTAACCCGTCCCCCGATGTACTACATTCCTCTGATTATATTCATCCTACAAAAACACACTCATAAGCACTTGCGCTCACACAAAAACTACATGCACTGAGTATGTAAACATTACTGTAGCAGGGGAAATCCTATATATGATGGGAAACTGGGGGAGAAAATTTTCCGTGGGCAGATGGTAGCAGGTAATCTCTGAAGTATGAGGACAAATCTCAAGATGTGTGTGGGTATTTTTTAAATATGTAGTTATGTTATTTTCCAGATTTCAGTAATGCCCTATTTTGTCTATTTCATCATTATGTCTTACACAACTTTCACAAAGGCAGAATGCTCTTAAGCAACTCCTAATGGAGAAACTGTGTTCCACTTTTCCAGGACGAGGTCGTGGTGGCAGCAGACCAAGACAGGTTGTGAGGTAGACGTCCCTCCTCCCAGTTTTCCAGCTCCTCCTCAGAAATTGGGATCATCCTAAGCCAGATGACATATGTAATTTCTGCATATTGTGTGCCACTTAATTGCACAGAATTCAGCTAAATGAAAAATTAAATAAAATAAAAAAAAAAAATCATATTTAACAGCAATGAAATAAATTGAAGAATAAAAATGACTAACTGCATCAAATGAATAAAAAAAATGGGATCAATAAAATCAAATAGAATGACTTTGGAAAACTAAATTAACGAAATTCAAATAAAGCAATTCAGTTAAATGTAACTTTTGTTTTTTTTTTTTTTTTCAGAAAAAAGCATCCAATAATTAAAATTAATTTGTTAAATGAGGTTTTATCAAATTAATTTGCGGTACTGAAAGTAATCAAATCAAATTTAAAATAAAGTCAAATCAAACAAAAATCACCAAATTAAATCCAATTGATAAAGATAATTTAATTATATACATGTAGTGGAATTGAGTTAAATAAAATGAATAAAAAATGTAATTCATAACTTATGTAGCAATATTATTTAAATACTTCTTTTTGTCTCCGCCAGTTCAGAACTCTGGAGCTGTTCAGGGAATACAAACCCAGATGTGTGAATTTAATGAATAAATCGATGGAAGTAATCCAACATTTGGCCTGCAACCCATCACGTCACATTTTTGACAAGTTTCAGGTGACAGTGTACTTGGGAATAATGAATGTTTGCATACTGCTGCCAACTCGCCATTTTGCCAGTGAGAATGTGCCAGAATCTCATTTGAGTCCACCAGCAGCCTTGTCTCTCTGAATACTGGCAATGCGATCAGTTATGTTGATACTACAAGAAAATGTATTTAATATCAAGATTACATTTTTGTAAATGCCAACAGAAGTGGTCTTGGCATCCAGGCTGCACAGTGCCATGTTGTTTGTTTTGCAAATATAGCAACCAGAGTGATAAAGTCAAGCTTTATGCCAGTTTTTTTTTTTGCCCAAAGTGGAAAAACTGAGCAGAAAAAGAGAAAAAAAAATTCTGTCAGCTGCTATGAGACTGAACACTGCTCGAGAAAGGCAAGGCAGACTTCTAGAACAATAAACCCAAACATAAAGTAGCTGTCAAGCAATAATAAAGAGCCTCTTGATAATATCAGGTGAACATACAGAGGCTGTGATGCATCTTGATCAATAGAAAGCCACATTTAATAGATAATGTCGTGACATAGACGATAGACCGGTTATGACAGTAAATATTTTTATTTATACTACTTGGCAACCCACCTAATGTGATCTCTGTTGTGAAAACATAACTCTCTGTCCCGCTTGGTGGATGAGGGAGGTTAGAGCACTGGATCCCCTGGTGGCGTGTCAGAGAACGATGGCACGCTGAACTAATTTAACCTAATAACTGAAAACTGTCTGGGTCATGTGTAATAAATGACTGTGTGAAACTGGGGCAGACTTTTATATCTACTTTCCTTGTAAGGTTTACTCTTTAAAAAAATTAAATAGAGACATCAATGTGAGTGGGGGTCAATAACGCTCATCTTCAGTCTCATCCAGTGAACAACAGTCCTCTTTCTCTATCAAGGCTTATTTTTACTCATTTGGTTTGATTGGAAAATTAGTGTCTGATTGTTCAGCATTTGTTTTTTGTCATGAGTATTTTTCCATGAGATATTAGTAGCAGGTGTTTCAGTTTTTTTCCTGGGGGAGGTGTCTATGGAGGTCATGCATATGATACATTATATGCACATTCACAAGACTTGAGTTTTTGAAAGTAGAGTAACATAACACATTTCAACTAACATAGCACATTTGTTATAAAAACACAAAGACAGCTGCCCTCATGTGCCCAAATGTTCTGAATAGACTAATGTCATAGAAAAATCAATAAAACACTATAGCAATGTATCATTTTTTGATAATATATCGCAATTATGAGGTAAAACAAACATTCACACTGTTTGTCAAAGCCATGTCAAGTTTAAGCAATATTTTTACACAAAAAAATAACTTCAAATTTTTTAACTGAAATAGAAAACGGCTCTGGTTTACACTGGGAATTTATTTGGCTAGTTAGTTAGTTAACGTGTGAGCTATGTCAGCCTACGCTGGGTAAATAAAACTTAGAATGAAAAAATAACTTTAAAAATATAGTGTCATTAGAAACCAAAATCAGTGTAATCCCAATTTATCTGCCAAAAATGTAAATAGGAACTGCTTTTCAACCATTCTGAACAGCATATTTCCTGATGTCATTCAATAGCTGACCAATAACATCCATCCATCCATCCATTTTCTAACCCGCTTCATCCTGCACTCAGGGTCACGGGGTGCAGGAGCCTATCCCAGCTGTCTTAGGGCGAAGGCGGGGTTACACCCTGGACTGGTCGCCAGTCAGTCGCAGGGCCACAT
>JBAJHX010000076.1:8800836-8818293 GCA_037176925.1 Amniataba percoides
ATCATTTATATCATTACCCTCTTTAAACTTAACTATTACTCTCAGATCGTCCTCCTTACTAAGTTTCCTTCTTACAGCTCTATTTCCCTCATTAGCTTCATCTTGCTCTAAAGACCGTTTCTCGCTTCCCTGACCTGTCTTTGGTTTACAGACCTCCTAATCCCTGGAGTAGCTGGCATATCCTCCTCCTCACCTCCACCACCACTACATTCCTCCATTCTACTACCCAGACCCAGTCACAAATCAGATTATGCCAAAACCGCCAAATACTTTAATATCCCTGAAATGTTTGCAGCTACCGAGCAGCAGAAAGCTGAGCTCACGCCGCTAACTGCGTCACGTCCGCCTCCCAGAGGCAGAGTTCTGAGAGGGCTGCCCCTTTTATAGCAGCGCACCCCACCTTCATTGGTTGTTACCAGCAGTACTGCCCACACAAATCACTTATGCTGCTACACAAGCACTTACTTATATCATTAAATGGCAATTGGAGCTTTCAGGAATAGATTCTCAGTCATAATAATTACTTGGATGTTGATGTTGACAATTTAGAAACTAATTATAGTAACTTTGTCCTGAACCCACCTTCCTGACACACCCTTCACCACATTCGGAAATGAGAAATTAGAGGACAAAAAAATCTTTATCTTTAAACTTTTTACTCTGTAGAAAAACATTTTGCCACAAACACTTACACTTCCAGTACAGTTTTTTTTTTGCAGGGAACCTGTAAAATGCTCCTTTAGACATGAACTTGATTAATATAAGTGAAAAGATGGCTCTAAAAGATGTGAGCTGAGGTGGTATTAGAGTGAACCTATGAAGGCAGGTCCTTTGTTCAACTCTGCATAAGCATGCTTGTCGTTCTTGGTATTGTTTTTTTATTTATCTGTTTATTTATTTCAGTAAACTTAAATGCAGTAAACACTGTAGAGTGCATGATTAAATTTCTGTGTTTGAGCCAGACTTCACAAACCCTCATAATGATAGACATCTAGTCATTGTAGCCAGCTAACATGACAGCATCTGGCAACCAACGCGATACAAAGTTAGGTCCTGCAGGTAATGAGAACTGACCTGTGAGCGGTTAAAAGCACAAAAGATAACCTTACACAAGTTGCATTAGGATGAAATGTAAAATAGAAAAAAAGACTAATCTGGCACAATTAGGTTGGAAAATCAAGTGCAGGGGACTGTTAAAAGCATTCAGACACACACTGGTGAAGGGCCCCAGTCATGATGTATGATGCTGGAATACACAGGGACAGACCCCGCCATGAATAAAGACTTTACACTACCAGCAGGGATCTGAAGCAAATGTGATGAAGGTCAGAGGGTGACGACTGAAGCGACGACTGAGAGTGTGGGGATAGATTGCATTCAGATTTGAAAATTTTAAACTGTGATGTGCACCAGGCCACAGCATAAAGGAAGAGATTGTTTTATTCCTGTAAAATTTTCCCTTTGATACTCAAGATGCACCTCACTGCACAGTGTCAGTGCTTTTGAGAAAGCCAAATTTCTTTCAAAATATTGCCTGCTCTGCCTCCAGAGTCCAGAATCTCTATATAATGACAGAGTTTGGACCATACCAATGAAAATCTTCACACTTCTGACAAATGGGGGTAGCAATTAAGACTTGGACCTCTCCATTGCTGAATCCCAAGAAAGTCAAGAGTATTTGGTCAGGTATGTGATGATTGGCTTTTCCTTACAGGGGGATGAGATCCAGATGTGTGGTGTGTCTGCTACTGGAGTGAAAGAGGGCACTTTAGCTCTCACAAGTGGGTATTTTATGTCTCACACACTCCGAATATTTAATAATCAGCTGCTCTAAAATAGTGGTGACGGCCAAAACAAGCCAGCAGATAGGAAGGAATCTGACAGTCCGTCTTCAAACAATCATGTGAGATCTGTTTTTCAAAAATAAACCACCATCTATCAGGAGCTGGGATCCAGCAGCTCTGATTGGGATTAAATACACGCAGATCTCTGCATGACTACTTACTCCTGTTTTCAGCAAGCAGGATGGAATATCTAATCAAAACTTGGATGCTAGGTGGACTGCCTTTGATTATCTGCAGTAAGTATGGGCATGCTGTATATTTCTTGTGTAATGCAATTCTGCATTTACTGCATGAACAAAGTGAAAAATCAAATTACCATCAAGGGAGAGTAATGTTTGTACCATCCTAGACTTTATACATTAGCAGGGATACCCAGCTGTGACAGCTAGACAATGGACAATACACTCTATGAAATCACCCTAAGCACCCTAAGAAAAATAATGAAAGGTTACTTTAAGCTGAAAAAAGGCCATCTTGATAAGAATGGCTACCTGGTATTGAGGAAAGATAAAGGTCAGGCCATGTCAGTGATGCTAAGTGGTTTCATTTTCTTTAGTTGCGCTTGGGAGCACAACTAATTTCAACCAAAAGCTTACAATATTTGTGGAAACCATCTTAAAGCAAAGTTGAGGCTAAAGTATAAAATTAATCTTCACTTTTGCTCTGGTTATTTTGAAATTGTCACAGAAAGAAAAGGGAAAGCATTAAAACAGCTTTCATGCCACCCTTATTTCTGGGAATTACAACAAAAAATGTTATTTTGGGTCTGCATGAAGCATGAAGAAGACAAATCTGAAGGTGGAATCATTTCAGGACTATTATTAAAGGGATATTCCACTCAAATCTCTTGCATTAACATGCAGCTCTGGTGGATACACTGTATTTAATCACTTCTTGAAAGCCTGTGAAGCATAAAAATTATGACACAGGAGTGGTTTTAGAAGCTCTACACTGGTGTTTTTGTACTCACAGCTTTAATCCAAGCAGCCTGGTGGTCTCCATTAATGAGTAAAAGTAAACTTTTTACTACTTTGACAAGCCACTAACTTTTTCCTGAGATTTTTACCAGTTCATTTCAAGCCCACAGAGGGTTTTATACACTAAAGATAGATTTTAGGTATCACATCAGTATTCAAAATCTTGTGTCACAGATGTCTGAGGTACATTAATGTGACCACAAATCCATTAAGACATATGAGGTGTTTAAAATAAAGGCTGGTGAGACCTTTTTCAAAGTGACACATCCATCTTCTCTAATGTCGTAGCCACCGCTCCACTCAGTTCACAGACCCCATTAGACTCTGTTCTTGCTGGTACTTGCTGGTATGCATACATAATTCTCACTTACTGACCCTGCCTTTTTCATATTATCTAAATCCAGACACCAAATTGTAAGGATGTTTTAGTTCTCAGGGGACCACACAAAATGAGAACAAAGTATGTTTACCTTTAGCTTTTGGGTCAGCAGAGATCCAGCATATTGCCCATGAACACAGAGGAAAGAATGCATGAGAGCATTGTCATTCATCACCAGAGGACTAACAACGCTGCAGCTCAAATAGCTTAATGGCTCAATTATTTTAGCAAAATGGTCACCACATGTTTAAAAGTGTGCCCACACTGATTCCAAGGCATTAGCTGTGCTAGAATAAATGTCCCACAAACAAACAAATAATCATGCATACATATGTTGTCAAAGAGGGATGTAAGAGCATAATATGAATCAACGGCCAAGTTTCTTAAACAGCTGCATTAGGCATTAAGTATGTAAACCACCTATGGTAGAAATGTAAAACACATGCTTGGTGCTTGATTAACCGTCTGTGCTGCAAAGCTTTTTCATGGCGCAGGTAGTCAGGAATCTGGGGGTGAATAAGGAAAGTGGCTCCTGTGGAATTTAACATGACATTAAGCCAATTAAAAGATCCATAAAAGGGCAAGAAAAAAAGGATTTGTCAAAGTTTGTCCAAAGCTTAATATGACTCCCCAAACACACAGACAAATACAACTCTCTTATTGCGACTGAGGAATCTATAACGAGCGTCTTATCCCTGAATCAAGTTTTTCAAAGTTGGTGTAACGGTGGGAGGTAAAAAAAAAAAAAAAGGCAGCGCCTGCTTACAGCCACATTTATTCAGTGATGAAGCAGTGACCCCTGCAGGACACACCCACAGAGCACTGTCTCAAAGCTGCACCACCAAGGCCTCTCCTGTAGTGTCTGGAAATGTGCAATGTTTCATCTGATAACAACAAATCAGACATTTTGACCCAAAGTTTTCAACATTAAGGTCAGACATAGCACATGTTCTTTATTCTGCACACTTCATCCTCTTAGTCACACTGCATTACAGGGGTCTTTTCATTTTAAAAAGTTTTAAAATTTCTTTTTCTTTTTTACTTTTTCTTACTGTGTTTATTGTTGAGCACTAAAACATCAAGGCAAATTCCTTCCTGTTGAAATCAGTACACTCTGTAGTGACATTCTCGTTTTGTTTGTTACATTTGTATTAAAAAAATACTAAGACACCCAAACATCTGTGGTGAAATGGACAGCCAGCAAAAGACTGGAGAAACTTGTAGTGTATGTGCATTGCACAACAGACTGGATCCCTGAGAGGGTCGCCTGAATGATCAGGGACAGATTTACATGTTAGTCACAGGAGGTCTGTGCTGAGTTCTTGTGTCATGTGTCAGAGTGGGTGTTGTATATATAGGCTATAGTCTGTTTATTGTGTGATAACACAACCTGAAGTCAAATGGGGTTCTAAAAAAACTAAAAACAGAGTGGTTAAAAACACATTCACATGGGGCCGCAAATAAAGTTGAACATTCCTAACAAACTGACTGTGCTGCAAGATAGCAACTTACGATATCAGTAGGTTTGACTTCATATAGGCAAGAAAGAAAAGGATTTATTTAACCCTTTGCTACCCTCTTAAAGAGAGAAAGGAAAATAAACTGAAAAGAAACAGTAATTACAGTGAGGTAGAAGAACACATGAGCACAAGTAACACAGCCTCACAAAACAAGATAACTACAAAGAAAACAATTCTTCTTGGAAGATGTGATGGCAACATCTAGACTTTAATAATACTGTCAGCAAATCTCAGGACAGACAAAAAGAAAGCACAAGGCAAGGAGAAAGACACCAAAACCCAGACTGTGGATCAGCTGTTCATTTCACAGCCAGCTGCACTCTTTGACCCTGATCTGATGCTTTGAATGCAAAAGGCTGGTAAACAGGATTATTGGCATTTACTCACAGTAGTCATTTCTTTCCATCACTGAGGATCAACAGGATTTCCATTACACATTTTCTCATTTTTACAAATGAAATGGCTGATACATGGAAGACTGCCAAACATTCATGTGGCAAAGCTGTAAGACTTTTTTATTACTTTAACTAAATCCTATGTATGTAAATGATCAACAAATTAATTGATAAGAAAAAATATGATTAGTTAAAATATTGTAATAATCTAAATACAATCGCATATCTTGTGGGTTTTTGAAGTCTGAGCCTGTGGGCCTCCCCTCAGACAACACTTGGGAAAAGTCGCTGCCACACCCTCTTAGTTTACTTCCTTAGCTTCGCTCAGTGCATGGATCGTGATTATGTTATTGTTTAGCATAGACACGCAACGATTGAGCCAAGATAGCCCATTTTTGCTTCCCGACATTACTTCAGACTGCACCAAATATATAAAAAGGTCTGCCTTCATTTGTTAGTTTCAGACAACACAGATATTTTATGACACAGTGATGACATCTGCTATCCTCTATACAGTGGTCTGTTGTGGAAGAGGAAGTGCAGAAAAAGACTCAGTGAACCGTGAAGAGGACTACCTCTGTCGCTGGACCTCTGGACTCTGTAAAGGATGTGGGTGAGAAGGAGGATTTTGGCCAAGCTGACATCAGTCATGGACAACACCTCCCACGCCCTGCACAAGACTGTGGAGACCTATAACACACTTTAATTCAACTAAATATAACACTACTGTTATTATCATCATCTGTCACCTCTGTCACTTAATGTGCAATTTATGATCAAATGCAATATAAACCTGTATATATGGAGGATGTATATAGCTATAGTGTACTTATACTTATAGCAAATTTATGCCATCTATTTTGAATATATTTCATATATGTCTGTCTTTCTACTGAGGTGCCTTAACAAGTGAATTTCCCCCAGTGTGTGGGATTAATAAAGTTTTATCTTATCTTATTTGACAGTGGGAAAAACAGTAAAAAAAAAAAAATCCCTAGACATTTAGGCTCTTCTGTGATCACCTTGTGATCACCTTGTAAATAATGTAATATCTTTTTCACTTCCATTCACTCAGCCTCCACCCCACATTAAAAATCCCTGTCTCATATCATTTGAAAAGGCCACAATATAAACGTGCACCTCACCTGAGCTTCATAATGCACAAACGTGAGCGGGATTATCTAATCTAACGATTGTACAGCTGCTAAAACACTCCATTTAAATGCTGCACCTCTAAAGGACAACTCTGAGATTACAGCTGATCCGTGCAGCTCTGAGCCGGCCGTGTTGTCACTGTCTGAGGCAGCGTGTGGAGACTGACAGGAAGTGTCTGCTCGGCGGACCAATCCGCTGCGGAGGAGCGCAGCAGGTGCGGAGACGAGCAGCAGCAGGAGGAGGCACATCCCACCTGCAGCCTCTGTTGTTTCTGGCTGCCTCAGTAAGTCAGCTCGTAGCCGGACACGCACACGGTCACAGGACAGCAGGCGGACTCAGTCTTATCTCAGGTGGAGGACACCGGCGGAGATGTGTGAGCAGCTGCAGTGGAGGCTCAGGATCTACCTGCCTGCCAGCGGACCGGCTGACAGCTGTCACCGCAGCTAGCTGCCGAGCTAGCCGGTTGAGCTAACGGAGCTAACAAGTGTGTGAGTTTCTCGGTTCAAAGGGGAAAGAGGCCACTTCCGCGTGAACTCTATATCGTATTATTTTATCAACAACATTTGACTCCGCTTGTCGTTTAAAGTATGAGTTAGTCGCCCGAGGACCGACGGTTTTTGTTTTTTTTGTTTTGTTTTTTTGCGGTGCAGCTCGTTGGCTAGTAGTTAGCTCGAAGCTAGCTGCTTCATTCAATTACTGAAATTCTGCTAAAGAGCTGAACTCAGCGTCTCGACGAGCCCAGATACCCGACGAGACTTATTGTTGTGAGCACATTTGGGGCTTGACGGTGCTTTGGACAGCCTCGGGAGCCGGTGAGATGAAGAAATTTTTCGACTCTCGCCGGGAGTTGGTGAGCTCCGGGCCCGGCTCCGGAGCCGGCGGAGGAGGCGCCGGGTCCGGCGGCGGCGGCAGCTTCATCGGACGAGTCTTCAGCATCGGACGGTATCAAGTGACGGTGGAGGAAATAGTGGCTGAAGGTGAGTTATGAAGCTCTCACACAGGTCACACCGACACTGCATATTTAGAGCAAGTTATAGTCTGCCACAGTGGTGTGAGGATGGACACTCAGGTGGTTTAAAGAGCAGGCCTGATTTTATGTTTTTGTCTCTGTTGTTATCTTTATTATTATGAAAGACAAGGCCATGCAGTCAGAAGAGCTGAGCCTTTTATACATTCCCCAGTCAGACTTTTCCCTGGCCTGAGCTTGAGTCTGTGTTATTATGGTTTGATTTGAGGGTTGAACATTAAAATGTGGGAGAGGATGTGACATGCAGCTGTCAGGTCTTCAGCCTGGCTTGTCTTTGCATGACTGCTCTCTTTACCTGAAGGCTGGGAGGACCGGTGCACAACTGGATTTTCTACTGTGCTGTAAAGCACCAATGCCATGCTGAGTCATCTGTCTCTATATTTACAGAGGGAGGGACAGATCACAAAATGTATTTTTCAGAAGTTTGGACAGACAGTTTTATTGTTGGTTAGAAGTGGTGGTATAAGGTTATCAGGATTTCGGGCCACAGAGTGACACGACCTCCAGACGAGCTGGGATCTTTCATACCAACGCAACACACTGAGGGTCGCTCTGTGAATTTCGTTTAAGGATGAGAAATCGGTTGTTTGTCTTAGCTTAAAATGTCGTTTTTACCAGGACGCAGTTAAACAGGCCTGGTGATGGAGGTAACAGGTCTCCCTCGGTCATTTGTCTTTGCAATGAGAGTCTGCCATGCCCTGTTAGCTAAGAGCGCCTGCTCCTAAATAATAGATGAAAGAAGACTGATTAATTCATCAGTACTATAGATGGGCCCCATCTGTTTGGTCCCACTGTGGCTTTATGAATGGCCCTGACATCTAACCTCAGTCCTGCCCTGTACTGAGATATCAGTGGAAACATTTAGTGGAATTTGATCATTTCTGAATGAGGACAAGTTTTCTTATCAGCTCTGGGAAAAACTTTGGCCTTGGTGCAGCTGTGTACTTGAGAGTGGCACCATTAACATTAGTACTTGTTTTGTTAGGCCTCATGAATAGGATGTTGTAAAAAACAGCAAAATGTATTATGATTTCCTCTAGATTATATATGTTTGACAAACTGCTGGTTGGTAATTCCCCCTCATTGTCCTCAGACCTGTTTATTCAAATAGTTTTGGTTGTAGTCTGGGGTATTAGTTTCTGTTTGCTGGCTGCTCCATGTAGTGTTTTTTTTGCTGCTGTTGTCATTGTTGAACTTCCATTTAGCTGAACACACTAGACAATGCACAAACAAAAGCAGTCAAAAGGACACTGTAGCTTCATGTCTAAAGGTGCTCGCTTGGGATTCTGTCAGAGTTGTAGTTTTTATTTTCAACACCTCGGCCTCAGGCAGAGGTCTGTCATTTGTGTTCAGCTATCTATCTGTGGCACAGCTTTCTGCCTTTACTATCAACAAGATGTGTTTTTTTCTTTGTCTATATTATTGAATTACTGCTGGTAACATTAGCCTCTTTCTGGAGATGTGCATAACATGTAATCGACCGAGCCCTCAGTTCCTGCTATTAGACAACATGGAGCTTCAACAAACCATCCACTTATTTGTAAACCTAAACCACCCAGTTGTCTTGTCGAACACCTTCTTTAACTTAAGACTGCTAATTCTGTCTGCAGCAGGCTGGTGAGACTGCTGCTGGTATTTCTTGCTGTCGTCACAGTATAACCCTGCAGCGAGCGTGTTTGTAAACAGCATAGTGGTCGTGAGGACACGTGTTGTAGTTTTAAGTGTAGATGTAATTATGTAAGTTTCATTACACTGATGACAGACTGTAACACTATGACCACTGGGTGTGCTTTTCATAGCAGTGCCTAAAGGTGCATTTTTTTGTACATTTACTGAGCGTTTATGCATCAGCCAGAGTGGTGTAATCCTGACAGTCCATTACGTCAAGAGGCAGTAGCTATTTGTAGCTGTACTTACAATTATTTGCTCACACTGTCTGCTTAGATTGTAGACCACTGCTAAACGTTGTTTAAGAAGGCTGCTAATCCTGCTCATTCCTCACGGGCGTCTCAGATTAGACTGCGCAAGTCAGTGGGGGGGTTCAGCCATCTGAACTCTGGCATACCACACAGACACACACACATTTAAAGCCTGTATGTCATGTGCCCGTGAGTTGTACTTCCTTCTCTTTATTCTGATTCAGGACAGGGTTTCATTTAGCTTCTCTCTGTCTTAATAACACTAATTATTCAAGAGATCTGCCAGTGCTGTGTCTGATTAGTGCAGTGCTGTCTTGCAGATTTCTGTTCTTCAATGGAGAAATTCCAGTATTGAATTTATAGCTGATGACATCACTTAAATGAAGACATCAGTGTGTTTTCATCCACGGTGACCCAGCTCCACCCTGTTGCATTCAGGACAGTGCACTGTAACACACATAGTGAGGGTCACTGTATTTATCGAATCTTCAGGCAGTTCTCTTTAAACATCACTCAATTTTGCTGACTCCCATAATTTATTTTACTCCATTAATTTCTTACATAATGTGGTGCACAGTAATTGTGCCCAGGGCAGTCTTTATCAAACATCACCAGTCACGTGGAGCTGTCCTTGGCTTAGTGATGCCAGCTGGATGAGTCAGCCCAGTGCACGACATCAACACAAGCTGTGAGGGAGAAAAACCTGTGAACAGAAGAGCTGCAGTCACAACAACATTAAGACCTTTACAGTGTAAACTGCTTCCAAGAGAAAACCAAGAGAGAACCAAATATAGCTGAGGCCACTTAATATCTAGAAGTCAGTGAAGACTATAAATTATCCCACAGCTCAGTGCCAACCAAATCTTCATTTTTTTAACACAATTTATGAAAATTGTTAAAATACAGGATATGAGCTGTCTCTCTGGGGCTTGACCCAGGCACACATTTATGAAATGAATGTTTTATTCATCCTTGTGGTTTTTGGTGGTTTGAAATGCTATGGGTGAACGCAGACATCTCGTGGTTTTCCCCATGTGTCAGCATCACTGTGACCAAAGGTAGGATGATGAATTCTCTCACTTCCTGTATCCTCCGTCAGTGTCGTCCAATTTCTGCATCCTTCCCCTCAGCACAGCTGCTGACTCACACAGTGCTGTTTCAAGCTCCTCTTACCAGCATGCCAGCTAGCCATGCACTCATCATATATAGTTTTCCCTTTAAGAACTGCTTTCCTCATCATTATACGATGAAATGTATACATATATAAATATATTAGCTTAGTGAAGCCAATGCCATTATTCCATCAGTGAACCTCATTAGCTTGCAGGATTAAGAGATGCCTGATCTGTCAGAGTCACAGCTGAGAGGTGTTTGGCTTGAGGGCACTCTTTGAAACGATAAATTATGGTATCATATCAGAGTCACTTTAATTAACATGCAATAATCGGAGTCTCTCCAGGTTACACTGGTGAAGAACTACAGGATATCAGCAAATCACCTTAGTAGCTGATTCTATAGCTGAAAGAAAAAGAAAAAAAAACAGAACAGGAAGATTGATGTAATTCTACATTATAGTGTATTAAGGTGGTGTACTTTTGAAATTTTTGTGTGCTCATTCTCTTTTCTCATATATCTCTCTACTCATTTATAGGAGGTTTTGCCATAGTGTTTTTGGTGCGGACTCATCAAGGCGTACGCTGTGCACTGAAACGGATGTATGTCAACAATGAACATGATCTGCAAGTCTGCAAACTTGAAATACAGATTATGGTGAGTAGGACTGTCCAGTAACTGAGTTTTTGTTTTAACACAAGGAATTCTTCTGGAAATGTTGACATGGTACTCTGCCATCTAAGCTCCCGTCCATTTCCTAAGTAGAGTCCTTCCTGTAAGTGAAACTAAGCAGTTCCTGCAGCCACACCCTGGGTGGCATGACTATTGCTGGATGGTTATCATCATTACTTCCAGACCTTTGGCAGAGAAACAGCATTAAGATAAAAATAGACTGAATAGTTACAAATGTGGAGTCATTTAGAAATGTACTATCCCAGATTTTCAGGATGGTAACATCTATAAAAGCTGTATCGCAATTGTTTGTCATTGTTGCTTTCTCTATGTTTGTTTACACAGAGGGACCTAGTGGGCAACAAAAACATAGTTGGTTTCCTGGACTCCAGCATAACTGCAGTTGGAGCTGGCGATGTATGGGAAGTCCTAATCTTAATGGACTTCTGTCGAGGTAAATTGGCCCACCCTGTCTCTGTTGAATTTTAAAACTCCATTACCCTCGGCTCCTCACTGCATCCTGTTCTGCTGTTCAACTGATAGCTGTCGTGGTCAATAGAACTTCTGTTTCAGTCGATGTATAACTGAGTGGTGTTTATTTATAGAAAGTTATATTACTGTGTAGTTGTTGAAGCCTTTGTGGAGTTAATAGACTATGGAGAACAGTTCTTTGCTTCTTGATTTTAGATGAACAGCCGTATGCTACAAGAATAAGATAACTTTACATACATTCATAGCCATTACAATTACTTTATATCTATATATTCCTTATATTATATGTGTGTGTGTGTGTGTGTGTAATATATATATATATATATATATATATATATATATATATATATATTCATCTAAAGTTTATCTTGTTTTTTCCCATTTTTAAGTGGAAAAAATCAGTTTTAAAAAGTTTGATGCTTTGTATAAAGTAAGGCTGATGTTGTGGAGATGCATGCTACAATTATGTCTTCTGGGTGTCTTAGAGCCTCCCAGAATCAAACTTTGTGAAACATTTTGGCTGACCACTTTCACAAGTGCCATTTAAATTGGCTGTAATTAAGATATAATTAGTAGTTTGATTAATCTAAGTTTTTGTATTTATTATAGGCATAGATATAATTTCAGTGCTTGCTCTAAACTTTACTTTGAAACAGAACCATTTCATACAGATTCAAATGACCCAAAAATGTAAATCTTTCATGAAACATTTGTGCTGGTAGCCATCACATAGAGACAGTTTTAACTTAACATTTCATAAAGTCATATTTGACCTGTTTGTCCTATGTAGGTGGCCAGGTGGTTAACCTAATGAACCAGCGGTTACAAACTGGTTTCACTGAAGCCGAGGTGTTACAGATCTTCTGTGACACGTGTGAGGCAGTGGCTCGGCTCCACCAGTGCAAGACTCCCATCGTCCATCGAGATCTCAAGGCAAGTCTAATTTGTTTCCCAATATGCACATATTACTCATACTGTAAGGCAGCCTAATAAATGACTACACAAATTACTTGTGAGTAATTTATTGTGACCTTGTTGCTCACTTCATGTACTGTCAGTTCTCACAGGTTGTCATCTTGTCTTCCTCATGTAGGTGGAAAATATTCTTCTGCACGACCGAGGACATTATGTGCTCTGTGATTTTGGAAGTGCCACCAACCGCTTCCAAAATCCTCAGACAGAGGGGGTGCCAGTTGTGGAGGAGGAAATCAAAAAGTGAGTTTTCTGAGCTCTTTATGCCTCTGAATTGTTTCTCTAACTACAACACAGAAGCTCACTTGTCTGCTCTTCAAACCAGGTACACTACTCTGTCATACCGCGCTCCAGAGATGGTCAACCTCTACGGTGGAAAGATCATCACAACAAAGGCAGACATTTGGGTAAGTAAGGACTATGTACATTACCACCACACCACATGACCAGGTATGATCAGGTTAATTCACTGTGATAATGACGTGTACTAGTGAGTCCTGACACGCTGGACCAGACTCACATTTACAGTGAAGTGTTTCAATTCTCTTTTCTCCACAGGCCATGGGTTGTCTGCTGTATAAGCTGTGCTTTTTCACGCTTCCTTTTGGGGAGAGCCAAGTGGCTATTTGTGATGGAAGTTTCACCATCCCAGACAACTCCCGCTACTCCCAGGACATGCACTGTCTCATCAGTAAGTAACCCTGTTCGTCAGGATGTACACACTGCCCTATATACAGCAAGCACATCCCGTGTGTGTTTGTTCATACAAGTTTCAATGTACATCCTAAACATCCTGTGTTCGCTGATTTCTCAGGATACATGTTGGAGCCTGACCCAGATAAGAGACCAGACATCTACCAAATATCCTACTTTGCCTTTAAACTGGCTCGACGAGAGTGTCCAGTCCCAAATCTAAATGTAAGTCACCACAGGAAGAGGAATGGCAGGACTTTGAGATGAGAACATGCTGTAAGATTACAACAACAGGGTCAACTGTCTTTTTTAATAATTTAGGGATTTTTATGGAGCTCATGTACAGTGGTTTGTGTTGTTGCTCTATAAGGAAAGTAATTTAGGATGTAATGATGCTGGATAGAAACTATACTTTCTAGCTTGTGTCAGTTGGCTGCCGTGCATTTGTTGTGCCCTTTGCAAATAATAATGGTGCATTATGGAAATTGCAAATCAATACCAGAGTGAATATTTTCTTAATCTCTCACTGTTGTAAGACATTGAAACTCTTTTGATCATCTTTGATTCCTTCACTGTTCTAGAATTCACCTATTCCTGCAAAACTTCCTGAGCCTATCAGAGCCAGCGAAGCAGTGGCCAAAAAGAGTCAAACCAAAGCCAGGTGAGTGAAAAGGAAAGTATCTGAGTGTTAACATTGTAAGAAACCTCTACATTATAAGTCAGCACTTTTCTCTTTTCCTTGCATCAGGCTCACAGACCCAATTCCTACCACGGAAACCTCAATTGCACCTCGGCAACGGCCCAAGGCTGGCCAGGCTCAGCCTCAGCCGATATCAGGCATTCTTCCCATCCAGCCAGCTCTTACCCCACGCAAGAGACCAAATGTGGCTGCTGGAGGCCCCCAGGCCATGGGTATAAGTAGCTCTGTGATTCCTGTGTGTAATAGGGATCTGCATTTATGGTGACAGTCATCCTGGTTTACGCTTTACTCACATCTTGTATTGATTCAGCATAGTGAACTGCTCAAGAATTTGACTCAAGCCCTGTCAAGGGTGTGTATTCACAGTGGTACAATTATCTCATTCTTAAAAGGCTTTTAATTGTCTTTTTATGAGTCCTTTGACATGCACATTCTGACCACCAAGGCCATCCATCTGTGGCCCAACGACAGAATAGATGTTGGCATGATGTCATGTTAATTATGGCCTTGTACTCTTGTGTTTTTTATGTGCAGGTTGAATTCACTCATTAGCTAGGTCTCCAACTAAGGAATTTGTGGTATAAAAATGAATATATTGAAAAAAGGCACCAAAAATATTATTCATATTTATGATAAATTCTTTATGCTATATAGATGCATTAATTAAAGTATTTCTTGTTTTTGTATAAGTGGAAATTAAGTCCAAAGCATCAGCACGCCCAAATATTTATTAGTAGTTAGTAATAGTCAGTAGTTATTGAAAGACTCCTTTTTAACATTGAATTACAATTACACAAATACTTATATGCAAATACTTAATTTATCTTTCATTTTTACATGTCAAGAGTGTGTGTACTTCACAGATGGTTAAAAACTAGAATCTGTGCCATTCAGATTCATCATGTCACCAGAAATGTGGTTGCTTTTAAAAACATTTATTTTGATGTGAGACATTATAGGTATATATTCTCATTTTTCTCCCTCCAGGTGTGGGTATCGGTGTCCCTCCTCCAGCTGCAGCAGCTATCCAGCCTGCTCAACAGCCTCCTTCAGCACAGACTGCACCGCAGCCAGCTCAGGCAGCCAGCATGCAGCCGCAGGCCACACCACAGCATCAGCAACTACTCATGAGGCAGCAGCAAGCCTCAGCCTTCTTAAGCCCACAGGGTAACCAGCGGGTAGGTTACCTGACCAAACAAGAAGGGAAATATACTTTGGCCACATTGAGCATTTTTAAATAACACTCAGAGATGCTGATGGTTGGCGTTTGACAAGTCTAATTTTCAAACCATAACACAGGATCAGAGTTTTTTGAGGAAGTACTTCCAGGAAAAACATTTTGAATGCTTTCAGCATTTACACCAATTAACTTGGAGAATAAATGTTCCTTTGTTCACAGAATATCCCTGTTTTCTTTAGCTCAGTGAAACTTCTTCCACCCTCTGATATTATTACACTGATATCAAATTGGACTAATAATTGATTAGAGAACATGGGTTGCGATTTCTTCATAATATTTGCAGGTAGGGTATGTGAGCTCTTCCTGTTCTCAGAACAGCATAGGTGGTTAAAAAGCAGTGAATGTTGACTTGTGTAATGGACCTTTTGTAAAACATAATGTACTTGGCAACACTTACAGGTGTTTCCAGTGCATTTAATTTGATTAGCTATGACTGATCACAATACAGATACCATTTGGACTATCAATTTGATCAGATTTTTTTTTATTTTTCATTCAGTGAAGGAAAAGTCTTACATGTGTACCACACTATTGATTGCAGTTGTGCTCAGCAGGTGGAGTATTTACTTGTAGGAACAAAAGATTATTAATTATAACCTAAAATGCCACAGATAAATCTCTTATCACCCTATCCCCTCCACTTCTACCTCTCTCTCTGTATAAAAAATGAACTCTGAAAAGTATGCTACTTAAAAGATGTCAGATTTGTCAAAGACCAATAAAACATGACACACTGGGCCTTCCTCATGCTTGGCTGTGTGGTATTCCTATGTAGCATCAACTGGTACAGAGCCTCCACCAGCAGCAGCAGCAGCAACAAACAACATCTCAGGCGTCTATCCTGCTGCAGTCCAAAGCTAAGTCTGTTCCTCCAGTTGTTACCCTCCAACACCAGCATGTAGTCCCTTTCCATGAAACTGCAGCTTCTCACCTGACCCCCATCCCAGAGTCTGCTGTCGTTGGTTCTGCAGCTGACCCAGAGGTCGCGGTAACATCCTACTCTTGCTGCCGTCCGTTCTGCTCTTTTGGGCCAGGGTGTTGATTACCAGCTTCGCCTTTAACCAATTACATCTGAATGTTTTACTTTCCCTTGTCTCCTCGTCTGGGGTACTCGGAAGGCAGGAATGGTCTCACATTGTATCTTAACTGTGCTGTGTCCCTAGAAATGCCTCCTTTATAGTCTTTATTAGAAAGACGCCATTGCTGCGGTTACTGTATAAATCATGTCATAACCAAATCAGTCAGTGCTGCATTCTGTTCTGCTTCTCTCAGCTTCCAAAATTCTCTTTTACATACTTTCATGCTGTTCACCACGGCTTGTATTTTGCCAAAAAGTCTCTCAATTCATGAGTTGTACCTGTACTGTCTCTGAACTGGGAATATTTTGTGCTGTTTTTCATAAAAGGTTTCCTTCTTTCTTTCTGTTGTGGTTGTGGTTTTCCAGGAAATTATGATCCATATTCTGTTCCAGATTCTCTTTTATATGTTTTGGGGTCTGAAAAAAAAAAGAGTCTGTTGGCATCAAGAACATTTTCACCTCACCTTATATTTTCACCTCTGTTTATGTTTCTTCACCTTATAGACCTCTGCCCGAGGGCCTCACAAAGTTGGCTCATTAACACCCCCCTCATCACCAAAGATGGCTCCCAAGAGCGGCCACAGGCGCATCCTAAGCGATGTCACTCACAGTGCTGTGTTTGGGGTCCCAGTCAGCAAGTCCACCCAGCTACTCCAAGCGGCCGCAGCTGAGGCCAGCCTCAACAAGTCCAAGTGAGCAAAATTAACTTTCTTCAGTGATGTGAGGATGAACTGTCTTTTCATGGTGCCAAGTGAGCTGAGAAGGGCAATAGACAGTCCATTCATATAACAGGACCCCGAAGGAGGATAAATGACCCTTTTACATCCCAGAGAATCTGTCTTGAGAAGAGTCACTCGATTCAGTCTTTAAATAACTCACTCACTCCCTCTTATTTGCATACATCAGTGGGCCAGTGTCCACAGGCTTAACACCCATGATCACATTTCACTGTGTACTCTTACCCTTGTTTATGTTTATGCCTCTGTGAACTACAGATCGGCCAGCACCACGCCGTCTGGCTCCCCCTGCTCATCCCAGCAGAGTGTGTATCATCCAGGTGACAGTGATGTCCAATCTGCACCCGCTCCTCAGCTCAGCTGGAACCCCTTTGGTGACGATAACTTCTCCAAGCTAACAGCAGAGGAGCTGCTTAACAAAGACTTTGCAAAGCTGGCTGAGAGTAAGTTCAGCGTGATTACTGCATATGTACATACCTGCAGTGTTGTCAAATAGTTGTGTGATCTGAAAATGAAAATGCTCCTTTGTTTGCAAACAGCTGCT
>JBAJHX010000076.1:8818393-8853949 GCA_037176925.1 Amniataba percoides
ATGTACATACCTGCAGTGTTGTCAAATAGTTGTGTGATCTGAAAATGAAAATGCTCCTTTGTTTGCAAACAGCTGCTGCACCAGGAGAGAAGGTCACAGGCTCCAGTGAAAATCTCATCCCAGGTCTCAATGCTTTTCCAGGTAAGGCTTGGCTGTGTCACTGCTTTGCATACATTATTTCCCCAGAAGCCTCTCATCAAGTGATATATCATGAAGCTAACATTTATCTCAACATCTACATGCAACACTTGAGAGAGGTATAATATGAGCACTTTGCTGGATTTTGTCCTGCTCATGTGTTACTCTCTTGATGAATATCCGGCATTGTCATAAAAGTTAGCTTATGTCTCCTCTATAACTGAGTCCCAAACAGTCTTCTGCTTCCTCTGCTGTTCATTTGTTCTTTTCTACCTTTATTCACATTGCAATTTTAAGCTGAGAGATCCGCAGGAATCATGAGTTCAGGTTCAGCATTGTTGACGGTCCCGGACCCTTTTAACTCCCTCTCCCTTTCTGACACAGCAGGTAATTTTCTTGTCACAACATGACACAGATCTAGCCATGCCTTTGATTCTCTCTGTGCCTTACACTGTCAGACAAATATATTCTTAGAGCTCATGAGTAACTTATTTTATTTACTGAAGTAGTTTCTTGGATATCACACTTTCCAGAGGTTGGTGTATGAGTGCTAGTTTTGTGGCTTGGATTTATACACAGTCCTATCTTGTTGACTTAGCGAGCAGCCTCACAGTGGCTCCTTGTCAGCCTCCATGAATAGACCGTAGCCACAGAGCTAGATCACATCTCATTTGCAGATCTGTGCTTTCGCTGTTGCCTGGTAACGCAAAGGACAAATTCTCCTTTGTTAATTGGATTGCTTTACCGCTGCAGGAGCCTGCTTACCAATGCCACTAAGAACGAGAGAAAGTTAAGCACTCTGTCTTGTTAAAATGATGAGCCAGCCTTTTAAGTTCTCCCCAGTTTAGCCTTCAGCCCCTTTGGAAGTGCATGCCTCGAAGCTGTGAAGCTTCCTTTGTGTAGTTGCCGTTTAAGGCCTGAACTGAGAGGATAAAATTGTTGAGGCTATTACATAATCATGGGTGTGGTTAATCTTCTCTACCCAGCCTAAGTTGCATCTTAGTGTCACTCACTCAAATAGGATGCACTCGAGCAAACACAGTCTAACTTTTGCCAATGGCATTTAGGATAATTACATTGTCCTGAATTAAGAAATGTTGCATAGTGTATAGCATTTAAATATCTAAGTCTAATTTTTAATATTACATATGTTCTCGATTTCACTGGAAAAATGCTTTTTGACATTTAGGATTTATAAAAATCTCTTCATCAGTGTTGGCTTCTTTTCTATAGCAAAGGGAGCAGAAGGTCACATCTGCTGTGCCATTTTCTGAGCCAACACATTCCTTGTCTAAGACCCCCCTTTCACCCCAGTCACACCCATTTTGTCCCATAGCAGTTTCCTGTAAGTATGAGCTGCAGTGAAAAGTCAGTTTTGTCATTTCATGCATGGACTGTTACTCAGATATGCACAGGGGTGCACAATTTTAAGAAAATAATACTGGTCATTTGTCTGCATTAGTCCAAAAATAAGTTGAGCAAAAGCTGGGCAAAAAAGAAACTCACTGATTGCTGTGGTTTGCTTTGTATCATTAAATATTTGGCGTGGAAGTTTGTACATGAAAACATTTTGATGTTGGTAGAGTTTTAACCTTTGGATGCATGGGGTCTCACTCAGCTCTTGGAGTGCCTGGCTGTAGTTGAAAGGACTACATAAACTAACAAATCATGAAATCATTTACTGACATCGCAGGCAATCTGGTTTTGACTTGTGGTTATAAAATTACCATGTTCCTCTAATGACCTTCAAGCAATCTTTTTTTGTTTATTTGTTTGTTTTTTTGTTCTTTGTTTTGTTTTTTTTCATGCTGAACATATTTTGTTTCGACTTGATCGTAAATGTCACTAAACTACAATTATGCTTGTTAATTTTACCCATATTTAATACTTTCCCACATTGTTAGAGCGTCATATATACTTAGTTTGCTTTTTTTAAAAATCCTCCCTCTGCCATTTTCTCTTGCTCGCCATCTGTCCATTACCTTTCTCCATCTTTTCTCTCTGGCTCGCTCACAGAGAGGCTGATTGAGGGACTGGAGTCCCCTAAAATTTCTCTTCTGCTCCCTGACCTCTTAACCCAGGCTGACCCCTTCAATAGCTCTGCAGAGAGCTCCACCAATGGTACTAGCTCTGTTTTCATCACCCGCTAAATCCCCCCTCTTCTTTGCATGCTTCCTCCTTGCCTTCCTTCTCCTCTTTCATTCACGTCATCATGAAGTCGGACACCCACAGGAAGGCCCTCATCACATTTAACACTACTATAATCTACTTTCTTTCACATTACTAATAATTTCTTTGTGTTGCCGTTTTTTCCACTCGCTGTCTCTATGTAGCGAAGGCAGAGGTGTGTGTGGATTCACTGATCCCTGGTTTGGAAGCGCCCCTGGCCCAGCGACATTCAGGCCAGCCAGAGCTCATCCCTGCCAACATGCCAGGTTAGCGTCTGGACCACAGAATAGGAAACCTCTTAACATAATATCTTCTAAGCATTTTCAGCAAGGAATAATTTTTTCCAGTTGTGGTCATGATCCCCCTTGTAACTTGTTGTTATCATCTTGACCTGAGGCTTTTTTGAGGGACTTTTACAACTGCGGTCACTTTAGTTATTTGGTGTGGAAAGCACAAACTAATATATCACTAGCAGTTTCTGTTGAGCCAGATCATTCTGTCCTGGTAAGAACAATGCAACAATGAATCACTTTGGCTAGTTGCCTTTTTCTGATTGGCAGCTAACCTGAGTGACCCTGAGATTTAACAGATTTTTCATTATTGATACTAATCTTGTCCAAAATCCACCCACAGTCTACATTCTGTAATGATCGACGTTAGCTGTGGCAAACGTAGCGTTAAAGTGACGCTTCTGCCCCGGACTTTGCAGCATGTTCTTCCCTCCAAGACTGTTGATTGATGCTCTCAGAGATAAAACGGTGAACTGCCTTACTAACAAAATGCTTTTCCCTCTGCTCCTGAGGCTAACAATCTTATTTTGTCCTGTGACCCCTTGTCCTGCTGGCTTTGCTTCTTCCTGTCTCAGACCCTCTCACTGGAGAGGACTCTCTGCTGGGCCACGATCTGCTATCTCATACCTCTCCTCATGGAAACCAGTCTGTCTCTGCTCTCCCTTCCTCCTCCTGCTGCTCCTCTGCTCCTCCTGGCCTTGGCTCTGGATCCTGTCTGGAGGAGCTGCCGCCAGGTCAGATGGCTGCTGGTAAGACCTCCCCTTTGCAGCACCGCTCAGCTTCAGCCGTGAAAACCGACACAGACTAAAACAAAAAAAACACAGGAGGGACTGTTCAAACGGAGAACCCAAAAAGTGACACATGATATAAAAATGGCATCAGACACATTTTACAGACCCTTGACTCATTTGTAGAAGAGCCAAAAGCCACCTAAAACGCATGGCTTTTAAATACTGTGACTGTCCTGGCTCCATCTATTCTTAATCTACGTGCATCCTCTCTTCAGTTTGCTCTTTTCTTTGGCTGAGTTAACTTCTTTCCCTCCCCCCTCCCTCCATCATTCCTTCACTTCCTCTTCCTTCACCGCAGACTCTGCTTTCCTCATGTCGTGCGGGGAGAAGGGCAATGATGACGAGTTTGACCCTATTCCCGTGCTCATCTCCAAAAACTCAAATCAAGGTAAGGTTAACAGGATCCCGAGATGAGCACACACACCTGCCGAAGCCCAGACTTTGAGCCCCAAAAAGATCAACGACTCAGCCCCTAGTTCTTTTAGCTTTTTCCTGTGACTGCTGATGTGAGACGTCCTTGTATGGGTGTGCTTGTCACATTAAGGCTTTTTATCCCATCAAGCTCTCACATCAGTCACCTTTTTCTCCTTTGTTCCTAATGTTACACTGCCAGTGGTTCTCCACCTTGCAGGTGTTTGGCTCTTTGTAGTTTATCCTGAAAGTCCTCTCATGTAAAACTGGCATTCCCTTAACTCTCCCCCTGTAATGATGCAGCTGTATAAAAAATTACCCCAGCTCACTCTCTGCCTGTTTCTCTTTCTCTCTCTGCCCCTCCTTCCCCGTTCATGCGTCCCTCTGCTCTGCCATCATTCTCCCTGCCATCCTCATTGACTCCTCGCTCTTAATTTCTCCATTCAATCTCTGTTAATATTACTTATTCTTTTGCTTGTTTTTCACAATCTCCCTCGGCTCTTCCATGCCCATCTCTATCTCTCTCTCTCCCTCTCTCTCTTTCTTTCTTTCTGGCACGTTTCAGGTGGTCACTCGCGCAGCAACAGTGGCAGTTCAGAGTCCAGCATCCCCAACTTGGCCCGCTCCCTTCTGCTGGTGGATCAGCTCATCGACCTCTAGAGGGGGTGGGAGAGGTCGAAGGGGCAGTGTGCAATCCTAACAAAGGGAGGGAGGGAGGGCGGGGGATAGAGATGAGGAAGCAGAGGCACTTAATGTAGCACCTTATGAAGTGAAACGGAGGAGTCAGCATAGATTGGTTCAAAGGAGCCTCTCTCTTTACGTGCCTCCTTGGCCTTGACTCCATCTCTAGTTGCCTGATAAGCTGGTTTCATATATCGCTGCTGGCCATTGACATTCCCACGCTGGTGAAATCTTTTCATTTAACACCCGAGCATATCGTCTGCTTCTGTCTCGGCTACATCATGGTCTCCCTCATGCTTTCCTCATACTTGCATTAATATCCCTCACCGAGTGCACCGCCACAGTGGTCGACCCATTGGACGCACATGTCAAATGCTTGATCACAGCTGCATTGTGTTCACCTTGTGTACTTGTTTATTTAAACGACTTTATTTAAACACGGCACCTTAAGGCACGCTCATTTGTGTCACGGGTCTGACTAAAGAGTGAGGGGTAACAATGCCACAGACCTCCAGGTTAATGTGATGCACTTTCCTGTGAAAGCTTTGAACTAAACTAGTGACCAAACAGAAATGCACTCTGAGTGAACTGCTGAGCTGTTTGCACTGAAAGAACCCGTTTGTAAAAGAAAACACAAAACAACAACAATGTAACCGCTTTTTAGCATTTCACGAAATGTTGTGGGTTATGTCGTGCAAGAAGACTTAGGCTGCCTTTTTCAAGCATTTTGTTGAATATCAGTGCGCACATAGAATCTGCGCCATTTCAGATCTGTTCAGTTCTGTGCTACTATTCCTTTAAAAACACATTAACCATCTATTTAACAGCCATTAGTGACATAGTACATGTATTAAGAACTGCCGCTTCAGCCTAACTGTATATCGTTTCCTCTGCCTAGAGGATGCGCAGGGTATTATATCTCCAACAACTACACCTGTAAATCTGTCAATAGTGATGATGTCATTGTATACTGAAACTGGTGAAGTCAGTGTTAACATGGCCGATTCATACGGCTCCTTTGCCATGGCAAGATGCTTTCACTGTCAGCATTATCTACAACACATCGTGAGACCATTTATGGTGTGTGTGCATGGTATAACTACACCTTTTTATGTGCAGGCTTGAAGTCGCCATCATATCTTTGGCCATTGTCAAGATAAGCACTGGAGAAATACAAGGGAGCTACATTATTGACCTGTAACCATGCCAAAGTTAGAGGAAATGTTATTTTGCTACACTTGCAATGTGTCAATCTGCTCGCAGGGTCGGTAAAGATGAGCAGATTTTAAAGCAGCATATTGCTGCTACAGAGAAGGAGGTATAATATAGATTTCATTGACTTCATTTGTGTAGATACAGTGCTACATGAAAATCTCTCTCCCAGTCTTATGTAGTCAATCTAATACATATGGCGAGGTCTCTTGTTTTTATTTCATAGGACAAATTATGAAAAGAAAATCTCTTTATGTACATAAATTCAGTTTTTTTCCTGCTCTTGTCAGCACTGATTAAAGTCGTCGATTTTTTTCTTTTCTTTTTAGTGTGTAATATTTAAAAGCATTTCATCTATCATGATATGAATAAATGTGACTATTACTGATAGTGCTTTAGAATGAATGTATGAACTGATTACCACTTATGAATTATGTCAAATTTATAAGGATATATAGATTTAAAGAAAGTATTTGTGTATGAAGCTGTATTTAAGAGTGCAAAGATGTTCACCCTTTCCTCTGTCCAAAGTCCTTCTCTGTCTTTTCTTTCCATCCATGTCGAGAGTTTAGTGCTTTTATTTTAGATGTCGTCATTGATACATGAAACAAAAGTGCTCATGACTTACCTGACTGGGTATTATTTTTATCTCTCCACCACAGCTCTCTGCTTGTCATTTACTTTTTATTACTGGGAGAGATTTTATCTGACAGATTGCATAACAGAGCTGATGACGGAATTTATTTTCCTGACATCTCTGTAGCACCTTTCGCCTCTGATAGCTGCTCTCTTTTATTTGGCTGATGATCATTAGCAAGGCTTGTGGGACTTCAAAAAAAAAAAAAAAGCTGTCATGGTTACGTCTGTTCACAATCACTACAACTGACTTAGCGTTACTTCTGTAATATCAAAATCCCAAGAAGTATTACCTTTTATTTAGGCTTTTTCCTGAGGTCTATGGTCTCTGGTTAAGATCCATTTTACCGTAGAAGTGTACATACACATGAAAAAACTATACTTTTTAAAGTTTTGGACATAAATAGCTTCCTCCTCCTTCTCCCCCTCTTCCTCCCACTATGACATATTGTAAAGCTTAGTCTGTAAGAACCGGCATGGGTAAATAAAACTGTGCTTTGTTCTTTCCATCTAAAGTTGTTCAGTTAAGTCATTTACATTTTGGTGGCTAATCTATGCAATCCTACAATAATGCTTCATGTCCTTTCCAGACACTACAGTGCTGTATCCTGTAGCGTTCTCGCCTTGGCCGTAGAGTTTACTTGTGTTGCCGCGTGAAACCAATGTACTCGTTGTGCTGGTTGGGTTGATATGGTGGAAAGTATAAAAGTGATTGATGAAAAATGTGTGACGTGATTCAGCAGATGTCCATATGTCAAAGCAAGACTATTATGGAGTGTATACTTCTATTTTTATGAATTAAGGTTAAAAAAGAGAGACACTGAATAAAAGTCATTAATGTGAATGTAAATTAAGTCTCTTTGGATGTTTGGGTCACATTATTGGAGTTTTACTCCAGCGAGAAGGTTTTATTGACAGTCTCAAGATTCATTCTTGCATCTAGACGGTTTTAATTAACTGACAGATTGTTTTTCTTTCTGGTAACCAAATTCGATTGCAGTTCCTCTCATCTAACTTGATGTTATCCACTTACTTAGTGTGTGCCTTAGCACAAGCATCATTAGAAAAAATGCTGTTGTCCTGTCAGACATTTAATTACTGCAGTATTTTCTAGATTTTCTTTTATATTCTTCTTGCTTATCACCCTTTCCTTTATCACTCCTCGATGTTGTTAGACATGTATTTAAAGTCAGGTTAATGTTCACTGCTGTTGTGATTCAGGCCACAGACTGCTGTGAGTGTTGTATTCCTTTTTGTTAGATCGTACCATAGATAGACTGTAGAGTCTGTGAGCTGCGTTGTGAGGAATGTTAGTAGCTGTTATCCCACATTATTTACACAAGCAGGCTCACTGTTTGTTGTTGTGTTGGCCCAGGTCTTTGAGATGATTTGTTTTACAGTTCAACAATTAACTCAAGTAGAAAAGTGCGTAACATGTGAAATGGGCTTTGGGCAGTGATGCAGAAAATTACTAAAGACCTAAAACAAAACAAAATCAAGCATTTTCCTTTAATGGCTGCAACTAACATCTTCCCAAGAGCTGCCAGTTAACAGCTGCTGTCGACGCTGCTGAGGTAAGACTGATCTGTCTCTGCTCATCTGTACAAACCTGTCTGTCCCCAATGACCCTCTACTGCTGTGAAGCCTCTTCGTCCTTGTTTCCACAGACCCACTGACTCCCTCTGAGCTCCCTCTAATTCTTACTAAATGCAAAACTGCTGTCGCCACCACCCCCAATGCTAGACACTTTTTTTAGACACGTTTTTGGTGATTGAGGATACTGCTGCTGTTCTGTAACTAATTTGTGGAAACAAGGTTATTTGATGTCGTAATGGTAGAGCTGGCTTGTCTTGTCTGTGTTACGTGACCTGTTCAGAGTAGAATGTGTTTGTATCGTTGTAGTCTTGTGCTGGTTTCTCATTTCTGGATCGCTCTGCGGTGGTTACAGATGTTACAGATGATCAATCGGTTACTTCTTGTGTGTGACTAAGGTTTGATGGTTTGGTAGATAAATGAGCAGCAGGACCAGATTTTCATGTTATATTCATACCGTCCAACATTTTTGTACACGTCTGATATGTCTTTCTTCCGTCTCTCTCATACAGACGTGCAAGGGGAGACTAACGGCTACTCGGTGCTTGGTGAAAGCCAAGAGACTGAAGCTCCAGAAGGAGACCCTCGAGCAAATGAGGTATGTGTGCACTCCAGTGATGAAGATGAGGAGAAGGAAGCCTGTAAGGAAGAGCAGCAGGATGGGGGAGCCACTGAGAGTCACGTAGCAGCCCACGACTGCAGCGGCTCCAGACCTCTGCTGCTGGACTCTGAGGATGAAGAGGAACCTCAGTTAGCCCTCCACCTGTCGTCGCACTCCAGTGCAGCACAGACGCAACCATCTACTACCTTCCATCCGCCTGCCCCGAGCAGCTTTGCTCAGAATCATTCCCAGCATGCACACGAGCCCACCAAGGGGTCAGAAGTTGCCACAGATGTTTTCTCTAAAGCACCCTTTAGGATTGGGCAAGAAGACGCGAGCGACGTGTTTGCCAACGCTCCGTTCCCACGTGCCCACCTCTCAGCTCAGCAGCCGCTCGATGTGTTCTCTCAGGCTCCCTTCGGAAAGAGGAAGGAGGCCGGGGGAGCTCAGCCGAAGACCTCGTATCCTCCTCACGCAGCTGGAGTTCCCGCAGTAACGCCTGACCAAGGCATGTTGGGACAAGTCGCCCAGCAACCATTCCGCCCACAAGCTCTGGCCAAATATTCCCGACACTTTGAGGGACCCGTGCCTCAGCAGCCGGTAGCAGCTCACAGAGTCGTGTCTAACGTGAGCAGGCAAGCCGCTGTGGTGTCAGTCCCCGTCGGACCTCCTCACTCATGGACCTCAGAAGCGAACGCTGTAGACCCTTTCGTCTCCGCACCCTTTCACCTCAAGGCCCCACAAGAAAAGCCCTAAACGCACACTCGCTCAGAGGTCAGGGTTGTGGGTGTCGGCGCCACTGAATTATGCAAACGATAACGGGCACACTGCATGCTGTCACCAGCGCTGCAGCTGGACTGCAGACCTGCATGGATCTCATTCTTAAATGGCTCCAATTAGTTCCGGTAGTGCAAGGTCATCTTTACACTTGAAAGCTCTGTTAGAGTAAGAAAACTGACATCGTTTCCAGAGTAGCGGTCACTTTTTATTTTACCTGTCATGTCCTTTTTTACCTTTTTTGAATACTCTTTAATCCTTTGGTACGCACATCATCACAAAGTCAATAAGGTGGTCAAGCATTTGATTGTTTTCTTGCCTACCTCAGTTACTTTTTGTGTCAGCGCTACACAGTGAGGGAGTTTGTAGGTTATCTCCAGTGTCATTTCCTGCAAATTTGAGCTTTACTGTGAAGCTATGATCTGATTAACGCCTCTTTCCTCCATGACGGTAAGGACCGATTCAGCTTCAATCAAGAGATCATAATGTCACAGAAGCTTGAATCAGGAAAAGACAATGTGGCACTGAAACACATCCGCAGTTTTTCAACACTAGTGCAAGATTATTATGCGTCATTACATCAAACAAGTCATTTATAATGGGCCTTACAATTCTGCTCTTAAAATCCACAGTTTTGGGCCTGCAACAGTTTGCTATGAAGCAGATGCTGGATAATGATGCATAGACATTTCAATGGTAACATTTGTTGATGTAAAATGTAACTCTTCGTGTTAGTTTTTTCACACATATTATGTGTGTGGTCACTGTCCTGTCTTCTGATGAATGGAATATTAATGTTTATTCCACACACCGTACGAACCGTATATAAATGTTAGGCATAGAAAATACTTTACTGTAGTTCCTATGTTATATAAATGTAGAAGATTTGCTTTTCTTTGTTTCTCCTTAATTTAGAAGATAATATCTCTGAAGCCTTACACCCTTACAGTGCATCCCTCCCTCCACGTCAAACAGCACAAATCACTTTTTGCCTTTGTGCCCTCCTAAAAAAAACTGCTGCATTAACATCATGTGATTGCACTTGCATTTACCACCAAATACTTCCTTTTGCTGTCTGCAGTATTCTAATGCACCAGGATGTTCATTCAGCTCTGTAATGCATCTCTGTAAACTCCAAATGTGTACTAACTGTGACTCACTTTACAAACAACAGAAGTGAAAACTACTTTTTAAAAAAATGCTTTCCTGCAGTCACACGAATATCTACAGCACTTATGCTTAGCAGTTCCAGTCAGGGATTGTAATAGTAGTATTTTGAATGGTGACTGATTGATTACATTCCTTTTTTTCTTTATTTCCATTGCTGTTTGAGAATATTTTATTGTTTGTGTGCTTTGTAAAATCATGGAACACTTTTTGGTTTCCACCATGGCACTTTTAGGGAAGGAGATCCAACCTGTTTCAACCCAAAGTTTAATTCATGTATCTCTCTGTTGCAATGTAAAACCCTCTGTTGTTATTTCTTTTTCAAGTGTACAATCTTTTTTCTTTTGCCTTTTTCTTCTTTTTAATAGATGCTCACTTTTCTTGCCCACTTTGTTGTATACAGGAAGGTTGCACATAGCCACTGATACAGAGTCAGGGTTCCCTAAGAATGTGTTTTGATTGTAACACAGCTGTAAAATGTATTTCGACCAGTGTTCTATAGGAATTCTGTGGAGGATTCGATACCTGGCAAAAAAAAAGCACTCGAAATACTTGTTATGCTGCACAGCCTGCCTTTAAAAACTATGTTGTACGTCATTAAAAGAACCTATTAAATGAATTTAAATCAAAATGTTGCATGATCTTTGCAGTTATTTATCATCTCTGAGACATACATGGGGATATAACTAAGAGCAGTATAATCCAGTATTGTTCTTTAGTGAACATGGAAATGCCTACATATTTATTACTTTACAACTCAGTGTGAAACTTTTTTGTTATTAATGGTTTCACCTCGACCAGTTGTGACAAACTGAGAACTTGAACATAAATGTTAAAGTACATTTCTCCGTTCATTCCAGCGCTTTATGCATTGATTTAGAATAAAATGATAAAAAATGTAATTAAATATAAAACTCCTGTGATTTCTTGATACCACATTAAAAAGTATTAAATGAAAAACGTTTTCTGTCTTAAAGAACACTTCAGTGTTTGTCCGCTGGAGGGCGGTAATACACAGACACACACCGGAAGTTTGCCTACATTTAACAACTTGAAGAAGAAGAGGAGGCGCAAACAGACTCGCTTTACACAAAAAGAACACTGTACAAAATATGCGGTAAGAAGTAAGTGATAACCTTTAGACGACATGTATTAAAGTACATTTATGCTGAACTTCAAATGGTTTTAATGTACGTCCGTTTTTATCATGAACGCACGAGACCTTTCACGCTCGCGGACGTGCCCGCTCGTGAGTGATGTTTCCATTATTGTTATTATTGTAAATGTGTGAGTGAGTTCAGTGGAGGTCTGTGTGTGTTAACGAGCAGGTGACGGAGCACGATGGCCACTCAGAGAGTTCTTCCTCAGAGCAAAGAGACTCTGCTGCAGAGCTACAACAAGAGGCTGAAAGATGACATCAGGTCCATCCTGGACAACTTCACAGAAATCATCAAAACCGCAAAGGTACACACACACACACACAAACACACAGTGCACCACTCTGTCTGCTCCTTATCATGTTATATATCTGCTTGCTTGGATGGAAATGGTACATCGGAAATTTAGCTTACTTTAGTCTTTTTTCCGTTCAGATATACAAATATAAAAGTGTGTACATATTAGTTAAACACTCTTTTCTTTCTCCAGATAGAGGATGAGACTCAGGTTTCCAGAGCAACCCAAGCAGAGCAGGATCATTATGAGATGCATGTCAGAGCTGCCAACATTGTGAGTATTGTGCACGGTTGTTAAAATAGATGAAAACACTTAGTTGTCTTCATTTTTGTGTGTTTTGTTTCTTGGCACCCCGTCTTATTTTATTCAGCAGGGAAAAGTGAGAGAGACACGATGAGCCAGTTACTCTTACTGCCACAGCAGCCTCACTCATTGTTATCACATCACTGTAAAAAGCCACTTTAAACTTGTCAGCGTACTCTCTGTGGTGCATGAATGAATATTTTTTTATTTTCTTCATGGGGTCACATAGACACATGAATGAGTAACAAACCAAACATGGCATGTTAAACTACAAAACTCACCTAAAAGTTGAAGCTGTAAAAATGATTTACTGTCATCTCACATATAACTTGTTTATCGACTCTCTCTCTCTCTCTCTATGTACAACATCATTAATATATTTGATGTGTTTGATATCTTTGCTAAGTTTGGGATCTCCACTGTAGTTTAAAATAAAGTTGTCTCGCTTTGACTAAAGACTGACTGCACAGCATTTATTTGTATTTTTTGGTGGGATTTTAAATATGTGACTGATACTGTTGATAATATTTCCAGTCCAGTAACGGGGACAGAGGAAAACACAAACATTAATTTCCAATTCATTTCCAAACCCACGCTCCTCCCCTGTGTCGTTGGATCAGGTACGAGCTGGTGAGTCCCTCATGAAGCTGGTGTCCGATCTCAAGCAGTTCCTGATTCTGAATGACTTTCCCTCCGTGAACGACGCCATCAGCCTCCAGAACCAGCAGCTCCGCTCGCTGCAGGAGGAGTGCGACAAGAAGCTCACCTCGCTCCGCGACGAGATCGCCATCGACCTGTATGAGCTAGAGGAAGAATATTACTCCTCCAGGTACAAGTAGGCTCATACTCGCTCCCATCCCACCGCCCCCTCTGCCGCGCCCAGCACCATGTACTGTCTCACCTTTACCGCTCACCGCTGAGCCCGAGGAAGGGTTTAGCCCTGCCGACATCTAAACGCGGCGCCTTTTGGGTTGAGTTTTTCTCATCATCACATTCAAGCGGTACCATTCATCTATACAAAGCATTGCTGAACTCATCCTGCTAAGTGACTTCACATTGTTATTGATTTTTAAGTGCCTTGACTTTTTCTTTTTTTCCTGCTCGTGATGTGTGTCGTAAGTCGAAGTAGAGTACACACTTCAGCATTGAAGGGGTTTACATCTGAACGTCAACCATGTAAAGAAGGCTTTTCTGATGACAAGGACTCATTTCATAATTCAGAACAGAAAACTTTGGCGTCGATCAGCTGCTGGTTTTATTTCTTCATGGTGATCAGACTTTAGATTTCCTGGTCGGAGAGGTTTTAATATTGTGAGAAATGCATGGTGTAGTGCAACGTAAGTGATGAGGCCTTTTCTCATAGTTCAACAGATAAAAGATTTTATATCCAAGAAATGAATTCAGTGAGTTCAAATGCAAGAGGTTAAAGCACTTAACATTTTATCCCTGGATGAATTTGTAGATGTTGTTTAAAAGCTTCTGGGTACAGCAAGTCTTTATAGAAGAGTTACATATTGAAAGAATGAAAAGTATATCAGAAATTAGATTTTATCAGTGTCACTCACTTAGCATTATTTATATGTAATATTTAAGTGACAAATAAATGGTGGGATTTTAAGGATGAGCTGTGAATGTTTGGCATAGACTGTAAAATGAGACTGTTATTTATTCAAGGTCAAATCTGAAGAGTTTCTCAAGTTAGATGTTTTCTGTAAAAGCAGTTTTTTTTTTTAAATCAATTCCGTCCTTAAAGACCACAAGAGGCTCGAGCTTTAACTTTTAACCTTTAACCGTGCACACATGGTGTGGTTGTACATGTGCCAGCTGTTCCAGTAGACCCAGAATGATTTTAAGAAATAAAGTAGAGACAAAACACTGTAGTAGTGTGTCTTGTTTTCTCTGAGAACATACTAAGAAGTGTCTCAGGCCTGTTTGGAGCATGCTGGTTGTGGGCCTTCCTTCCTCACTGCACTTGTTCTGCTTTCTCCTCCACCAGCAACTAATCGCACCTTTTCGCTGAATTTCAAATCAGATGAGTTGTAGACAGACACCTCTAACTTACAGTTGATATAACAGCTGTGTTACTTGCGTTGATCCAGTCGCCAGTGCTTCTGCTTAACCTCCATGCTTCCATCGTATGCGTGCCCTTATGTGCTCCTCTATGTGTATGAATGTGCTTGTTCTGACCTGTCGCTCTCGTCTGCTCCTCTCTTTCTGTGCTGCGCTGATTCTTTGCCCTCCTACTGGTTTCCGCTCCACAAAGCTACAGTCAGTGGGACAGCACTGATCTGCCGCTGTGTGAGGCCTACCGCCGACGAGACAGCTGGGCCTCGCCAGGCAGCAGCTGCAGCTCCACGCAGGGCGACCGAGAAGATGCGGAGGGACCTCCTTCACAGGAGACCAACTCCCAGCAACACCTCAACGGACACGGGGCGTCCTCCATAGAGAAACCATGAAGGGAAACGTGGATGTTCTTTTTTTTTTCTGTACTGACGTGGTTTGGCACATTTAGTTTCCACTTCACTAAATGAACTAGACTCTGATTAGGTCTGCCGCTGTAGTGTGGTACAGACAAAATCATAAATTGGCTTTGAGGATTTCTTGTGGATCGACATGTAGGCTATAAAACAAACACCTGAAAAACTCATTAGAATCAAAAGAATGATGTAAAATGTAACATTCCTGTCAGTTTTCTTTCAAGATGAACATTTGCTTACATTGACTTGTATATACAGTACAGAGTGAAAGAAAAACTCCAGTCTTTTGTGTACTTTTGCAGCATGTAAATACAAGTATACCTTTTCTATATTCTTACACAAACTTGGCTTTAGTATTAAATGTGTGAGTAAGTGTATGTTACATTTGTTTTTGTAATGTTTTATTTCGGCCTTGTTTTTTTTAAAACTCATTCATGAACTGGTCACATTAAAGAACAACATAAATCTTGTGTTTCTATGTTTTTAATCAACACAATTCTACAAAATATAACAGTAAAAAGCAAAAAGATTTCACTTATCTTTGTTATCAGACGATCCTGGGACGCATGACTCCTTTATCACAACATCATAAAACAAATGTACTGTGTACAGATAACCACAGGAAGATATTTACATTCTCTACAAAGTACAATTCTTTCTTCAGAGTCAATAATTGTTTGAGGGACAAAGTAAGTTACTTTCATGGCTCTCCTTGAGGCTTCGGTTTGTGGTAATCAAGTTGAGTTATTTATATTTAAAAAAAACAACTTAATATCGGCGATTCATCTTCTTGAACTTCTCATAATGGTAGTCATCTGTGGCCTTTTCGTTGTTGGGACGTTTGCGGTAGTTAGGTGGAGATGATGCTATAGAATAATAGAAGAAGGTAGAAATCAGATTGAAGTTTTCAGAAGATCAACTGTTAAACTATTTGTATGAACAAGGTCACTGATACTAATGAGTTTATAAAAACAGGCACAATTGATTATCCTTGTCTGTTCCAAAGTGTTTAAAGTGATAATAACAGTGTTGTCCAGTCAAGTAGTGCTGAACAGTCTGCGACTGTGTTCAGTCTCTTACCCTCTGGTCCAGGTTTCTCAGTGTCTCCCACTCGCAGCGGCCGTGCTTTGGGCTCTTCTCGGTGTCTGTGGTGCCTCTGTGGTGCGTTTGAATCCTCATGATAAACTGAGAAAAGACATTCATATATTTAACCACTGTTTAACCTCTCGTTCCTTTCTGGTGTCCTCTCATTATCTGGATGTGGACAAGAGTTTACACAGTGACAGGACTCACAGCGGTTGTGCTGGACGTAGTTGACAGCAATGTTAGTGGGAACAAATGATGTCCCGTGGTCTTTTTTCTTGTTCCTCTGTTCCGCCAGAAGCTTGGCTTTTGCTTCCTCTGTGAAGATGATGTTCTTTATCTTTGCGCTGGAAAATAAATCACAGAAACGGGCTGTCAGTGTAAGAGCCAAAGCCTTTCTGTCAGCTATTTAAGAATCGCTGAAAATCTTCTACACGCACTCAATGCCAAGATCGACTTCAGGGATCCCACTCAGCATCTGATTGGACAACATCTCCTCCGTCTTCTTGGCAGAGTTGACTCGGATGTTCTCGGGCAGCTCATACAGGTGGTCCTCTGCGTTTTTCACCTTAACCTTTTGTTCCTCAGCTTCCACCAAGCCCTTCTTCTTTTTCAGCTCTGTTTCAATATATTTCATCCTGCAAAGATAGATTGAAAAATGCAGTGCATTTTAAAGTATTTCTAAGAAGCACTTTATAAAACAATTCTGTATTTATTGTGTCCTAAATGTTCTAATATTTTGTAACTGAAGAGAGTGAAGGGTGTGTTTCTATGTGTATTTGTCTGTACCACAAAAAAAAAGGCTAGACTCACATGTCCGCATCCTCGTCTCTTCTGTTCGTTTCAGCAGAAAAGGATGTACCCAGGTTGAGGTCTGTCTCGTCTTCTGTCCTGCAGGTGAAATATTTCAGGTCAAATCAGTATCCCATGTAATGCCACAAATTGTTAACCATTTTATAAAGACATACTAGCACCCATACATTCAATATGTTCATAAGCAAAATAATCATAGCAGCCACAGATCTACTTACATGTCTCTGTTTCTGTCTTTGACTTTCTTCATGTCCACAACTCCTCCAGTCTTCAGTTTAAAAGGGTCATTCTGCAAGGAATGTTTTTTAAAAACCAAACATTAAATAATCAACTAATAAACACAGACATTTTAATAAGTCCAATTAAACAAAATTTACAAAAGGTCGCTTACATCAATCTCAGCCTCTGGGGGAAGTTTCTCTCCTACCAACAAGGCGGTCACACTAAACAGAGTTAGGAATGTGATTATTACTTTATAATTCGTCATACCCCCTGTTTATGTATATATACCCAATTATATAATAAATTGTGATTAAACGTGTTCATAGTTAGAAAAAAAACATTATACGTGTTTCATTTACTTTACCTGACGCCGGTCTGTCGTTTCCGCAAACTCTGAAGCTCTTTAGCCTCTTCAAGTTTTGATCTGAAGAAACAAACATGGATAATTTATCTAAATTATTATCTATTATCAAAACTATTGTCTAAAAAATCTATTAAAACCTAAGACACAAAGTCTTTAATGAAGACTCAATTATCACTGTCCTCTTTGATGGAGCAGCTGGCTAGCTAACACTGTTGGTGGTTTGATCGTAGTTTTGTTAGTGCAGATGTTAAATAAAATAACTTACCGGACTTCTTCGGTTGTCTCATCCTCCTCCGCATCTGACGAGTCCCTTCTCCTCCTGAAATTTTTACCTGGCGGCATTTTAAATACACTTTGATGTTATTTTCGGAGCTTTAGCAGATAGCGAACGTGTTTCTCATGCAGGGACGTTTCTAGCAAACGTACAATAATAATGCGTCACTTCCGCCAACAGGACCGCCACTTCCGATCTCTTTTAGATAATCACAACAAACATGGCGACTTACAGACAGGTCGGCAGGTTGTTGAGTGTTTCTGCGAGGCTTTCGCGTCCGTAAGTGTGCCTGTTGAAGAGTTGTCAGACATGTTATGTCCTCTGCTGCAGTTTGTTTTTATTTTCTAACTCTTGTTTGAATTCATCGACCTCTTCAGAGTCTGTCGGTCCTGTTAGCGGCTAGCTGGTTAGCCTTAATGGTGACGCAGACTGATTAGTTTGATGATTGTGTTATAATTCTTAACATTACTTTTATCACAGTTATTTGACACTTTAAAACTAAAATGACTCCTTAATGTAATCTTATATTTCTAACCAGAATTCGGTTCTTGGTTGGTTAGACTTAAACACACGAGTAAGCATAAAGAAAACATCAATAAACTATTGTTTCCTTTGGTAGATTGTTAAGTTGTTAATTGTACATACTCTGTCAAGACTAATTGGGATTGTGACAGTCTGCATATTGCCAGATAAAGCTGCTACAGAACAATGAACAACGTGAATAATAATCTAAAGTAGAAGAACAAGTTATCTACATTTTTAAGTGAAATGAAAATGCTGATTCAGTCACAATCAGCTTTATTGGCTAATTATGTGTGCACATTTGGATATTTTCATTGATTTCAGTATACATACAAAGACAAACTGAACAGTAAAGCTGCAACGAGTAGTCAGTCAGTCGACTAGAAGTCAACTTATTTATTTATAATAAAAAGTGTGCTAATTATCTGATTTTGGTTTCTCAAATGAAAATGTATTCTGGTTTCTTTAGTCCTCTATGACATTAAACTCAGTGTGTTTGGGTTGTGGACCAAAAAAGACATTGGAGCATGTCGCCTTGACAGACTGTTAGAAAACAGTGTTCAACAATCTTTACAATTTTCTGTCTTTTTATGGACCAAACAACACACTGATTAGTTGTAAGAATAGCAGATTTATTAACAGTGAGAATACATTTGTTTCCAGAAATACAATAATGCATGTGTATTGTACTGAGCAAGGACAAGTCAAAAGACAACTAAAGAAGTCATATATGCTGCATCAGTAATTGTAGGATTAGTTCACTTGTTGCTTCATGTAACAGTCTGTATTAATGCCATATGTGACATATTGTGTAAAAATGAGTTTTACTAGATTAGTCTTTGAATCTTTTACAGCCACAAAGTGGGAGGGATGAAATAAAACAGGCCTAATATTCAGATTTTGCTGTGGTAACCTGTCACATGTTGTCTCAGTCTTGCTTGCAGTGGATATCAGAGCACCGGATTACACTGGCTGACACATAATACGGGAGTCCCGAATGGATGGCCACAAAAGCCCCATTGGGTCATTCCTGGTTTGTATACCTGCAGCACTCTTGTTGCCCTCTAACATGGAGAAAGCACTTTGCAATGGCTGACTCTGTTTTTTGTGTTTTGTCTTCCAGGAAGAACCATGTTTGTGCAGACGCAGGATACCCCAAATCCAAACAGTTTAAAGTTTCTTCCCGGCCGTACAGTTCTTGAATCAGGAACTATGAATTTTGCTGGCCCCCGTGATGCATACTGCTCACCCTTAGCCAGGTATGTGACTTCTTAATAACGATGTCACCACACAATAATTTATCGTTTTCACTGCAGGCATTTTGGTTTAGCATTGCAGGAAAAGTACAGATTCAAACAAGAGTGTTGATGTTGGCTTTGTTCCACTTAAATGGAATGCAGCCTGTTTTATTATTAGTTACACTGTGTGTTTTTGGTGAGTCACCTTTGAATATTTATTCACCTGCAGTGCCAGTAGCATGAGAACCAAAGCAATTCCTGTGTTTTCAAAATAAACTTTAAGTCTCATTAAATAGAAGTATCAGTATGACATCTGTATGCTATTCAGGCTGTCCTTGAGTCTGCAGCCAGTGTTCTTAAAGCAAGGCACACTGATCCTGTATCTGTCCAGTTCAGTGCTTATAAGTGTGTGAAACATCTTCCACTGCATAACTAAATTCTTTTACTGCGTTGTTTTAATGAGCTTTTGCATTGAGCTTCAAATTGCAAATACTTTTTAGAAGTCTGATGTATATGTATTTCACATGTGTGCATATTCTTTTGGTTTGTATATACATGTTTGTTAATATATTCAAGTTTATTTTTTATAATGGTTAAAATGCCACATTATTTTTTTTTTAACTTGTCCCAAATGTAACAACAAGTCATTGATGTTCTGTGCTGTCTTCAGACAGCTGTTTAGGATTGATGGAGTCAAGAGTGTCTTCCTTGGCCCCGACTTTATCACCATAACAAAGGTAAAACCAGGTCCAAGTTATACACACACTGTTGTACCAGCCATGGCTTGGAATAACTTGTTTCTCTGTCAATGTAGGCCGATGCTGATATGGAGTGGAAAGTAATCAAACCTGATGTATTTGCTGCCATTATGGACTTTTTTACTTCTGGGCTTCCCATAGTGAATGAGGACAGCAAACCAAATGCAGATACAGGTAAGTATTCCAACCAGCTGTTAAGGCAAAAACACTGCAACAGACAGAACTAGTTAGGCAAGCCTTTTGTGAATGCCATTTACTCACTTTACACTTTTTTCATTTTCAGCGGCATCAGACGATGATGATGAAGTAGTCGCCATGATCAAAGAACTGCTGGACACTCGAATCAGGTAGCTGCATGTGAAGCTGTACTCTAATATAAATATGCATTTCCCCATTATCATGGCTTTCTCTCCAGACTCCACACATGTTAATGTTCTCCCTCCCCAGGCCAACTGTGCAAGAAGATGGAGGGGATGTTCTGTATCGGGGCTTTGAGGATGGCATCGTTAAACTGAAGCTGCAGGGTTCCTGCACCAGTTGTCCCAGTTCTATTGTTACTTTGAAGAGTGGAATCCAAAACATGCTGCAGTTCTATGTCCCCGAAGTTGAATCAGTGGAGCAGGTTTGTTCTCCTGTTGGCTGTTAACACGAAATTCTTCTTTTTGAGCTCCTCATCAATATTTATATGCAGACATGTTTAAGTTCCTACAGTAATTTTAGAGGGGCCAAGGCTCAAAACACTCTTCCCAAAAATGCCATAAGGAAAATAAGCAGTTGAAAAAAACTAAATGTTAACTGTTTATTTATTTTTCCACAGGTGAAGGATGAGGAGGAGGAGGAGGCTGCTCAAGTCTGAACTGCACTGAAACTAGAAGCAAATTTACACATTCCTCTTCTCCTGGTCAACACCTATAATGCAAGCAATAGTTGCAGTAAAATGAGCTGCGGTGTAACATAGCTGTGTGAGAGGACGCATCGATGTCATCATCATCATCACTCATCCAAATGTATAGATTTTGTTAGCATTTTTCTGTACAGTGACAGTATTTTAAAAGAGACCAGTCATAGAAAGTGCTGAAGAAATGGTATTTATTTCAAATTGTTACACTTTTCTGGATCAGTCACTTGTCAAAACAGCTTCCATGGGCTGAAACACATATACTGTATGTATATAAATAAAGTTTACTGAAATATGTTATGACTGCTGAGTGTCCTAATATAACAGAATACTTTATGTGCTATTTATGTTATTATGGGCCCCTTGTCAGATAAGCGGTGTAGTGATTAAGATGTTGTCACAACAGTGTTGTGCTGCACAGCTGCATTACACACCCTGCAGCAAACTGGCAGTTTTGACTATATTATTAATGCAAAGAAAAAGGTTTACAGAAAATGTCACTAAAAAATGAAAAAGGGAAAAAAGACATCACATGTTCAACTAACAAATAAACTTTGAAAACTGGCCACTGGATCCTTTATCTTGTAAATAAAAAAGACTAGGACATAATCTTTTTTAAAAACATCATCACACGTACATTCCTTTTTAAAGTTAAGTAAGTAAAAGGTGAAATGCAGAGAGTACTGACTTGTCCTAACTTAGAAAAAGGTGAGTGTGGGTGCCGGAGGACTTTAGACTCAGCAGCGTTTCTAAAACTGCTGCGCACGTAAAGCGGCTTCTGGTGAAATTTTATTGCCAAACGATTGGCGCGTCAATCTAGACGATAATTCACGATCGAGCACGGTGCCGCATTTGTTTGAGCAGACAGCCCGGCAGCTGATAAAGGGTCAGGCCTGTCTTTGTGCAGGATGTTGGTTTTAGACGCGTAACAGATCCGCATCCTGATGCCACGTCAGGAGTGTCGACGTCGGTGGGTGCAGCCTGACTGACAGGCCGCTCGGCCAATCAGAGGCCGCGGTGGGAGGAGGCTGTCGGCTATGTTTCAGTGACGGCGAAGCTAATGTGACAGGCGTTCACTGGCAGCCGAACTGCAGACATGTGTGGTGAGTACTGGGATAATTGTTTAGTTATTTCACACGTCGGGGCATTTGTCTCACCAACAGTTTACCGGGAGTGCGAGTAGATCACATTTAAAACACTGCTAGCATCGTTGTGTGACGCCAAAGGTGCGACTCAGTTGAAATTAGCTAGGTGTGGCTAACCTGCGTTAGCGAGCATGAGCTGCTGATGGCGATAACGACCAAAATGTAAAGCTATTTATTTTTACTGTGCGTGTTATCTGTTTGGTTCGGAGGTTGGCGAATATCTAAGTATGAGTGGACATATTGTGGGTGGCGTTGAAACGATGCTTTCTTTCTGCTATAACCAGACAGGCAGCTTACGTGGTTTGCGGTGACATTACGTCTATGGCGTAACTTTCCATCAAAACTGTGACACTGTTTTTCTGTCTTCACGTGATCTGACTGCACATTTGTTAATACTGGCTTTATGTTGTATCAGGAGTCTTTTTGAGATACTTTTTGTGCGAAAGAGTAGCCCAGTGGTTGGACGTGACTCTGCTCTGATCTTTTTGATAAAACACCCAGGAAGTGATGGATTTTGGCGTGGTGATGTTGGGAAATGTAGTTTAAACACTTTGTCCTGTGTGGTCTGTCTGCTTCACACACACATTTGTCACTGATAACCTCATTGTCAATCACTGTCACCATAATCTCTAGAGCTCAGCAATCAGACCAGGTAGACTAGTTTAGATTTGGTGCTGTTTGTCTGCTGATATGTGATATCACTATCTAATATCACTTTATTCTTATTCAACCCATTCCTCAAGCAAAGATTACAGTTTTCCATTTTGTTTAGCCAGCTTGCAGCAATACTTTCCCCTTGGTGATCTCCCCCCTCACAGCCCTCCTCGATCTCCTGCTGGTTTTGAATGAACGCTCTGTTGAACCAAGCGGCCCTCTGGTCCCACATTTGCATTTATTTGTCAGTGCTTAGCTCTGTAACAGGGCTGTATTTCATGCCTCCCCTTTGGCCAATTAAGGTGACGCTCCTGTCTGTGTGCGAGTTGTCTGCTGGATTAAAATTTGGACTGGATGTGGGCGCCGAATCAAAGATGTGCTGCTTATTGCTGAAACAGTCTTCGACTCTAATGTACAGAGTGAAGCTGTAAGCATCTTAAAATGATTAGTTATCGATAGTTTTATTTTATTTTATTTTATTTTTAATTCATAGTTATATATAAGTAACTTGGACCAATACATCTTACCCAGATTTCTTGTTTCACTGCGACAGATACCCCCCCACACACACACTCACACCCTTTCTTCAGGCAGGAGATATCAGCTTGCGAAAATACCAGGTCTACAGATACGCTCCATTGTCTCTAAACTGGTGTTACCACCCAGACAACAAACATTATCTGTGTTTCCAGAGCAGTTGCGCCTCCCAGACTTTATCCACCAAAGAGGTTTTGACGTGGAATCTTAAATACTGGAGGCAGACATAACTCAGTAAAGCATTCGAAAGCTATCGTGTTATGTTCATCTTTACTTCAGCAGCCACCAAGACGTTTGTATTTTGACTTCAGGTGGAATTTTATTGAGACAGTTTTATTATTAATAAATACACTAATAATACACAATTGAACAATTCCAAGGAAATTACAATTTAAAAACTCAGCAAAGTGAAGAAAGATAAGGTTTTAAATGCCTGAAGACTTTAGTCTGGTGTAAGGTACAACAGTAGAGCACGTTATTTTCTGTGATTTAGCATAAACTTGTCAGACCGTGAACTTTATTTTATACAAACATATTCATGTTAATTTTGTGCCATATTTTCAGCAGTATCACCCAGCTCAGGTTGTTTTTGTTACTTATCTAACAGCACTAAACTTTGAGTGTCAATCGCCAAGCATTGCTGAATTAACAGCTAATTATCAGTCACGTGGATTTAACAGACTGACAGGCTTTTCAGTCAGTCTGCACTTTCCGCTGCACTTCTGAGCTTTCAAAGCAAGAACGCAGCGCTGAACTGTGACATTTTCGTTCCACTCCCCAGGAATCTTTGCGTATCTCAACTACCATGTGCCAAGGACTCGCCGTGAGATCCTTGAGATCCTCCTCAAAGGTCTGCAGCGTCTGGAGTACAGAGGCTACGACTCAGCTGGTGAGAGAGATGGAAAATGATCATGTCACAAACACATGCTTCGTAGTTATCAGGCTTCTTTCCTTCACTGTCTCTTCACTGTCTGCCCACAAGACAGTTATTGTGATAATGCTCCCAAGGTCATGTTAGTATTTTCACTGTGTCCAATTTGACGTTAATGCAGCATAAGAACTGTATTATGACTTATGTTTTGTTTATTTGCTTTAATGAGTTAGGAAGAACCAATTTCTATGCTGCTGGTCACATTTACATGACCACTAATGGAGCTTGGACTTGGCAAGCATTAGTGGATTTTTATGTGTTTATGTTTGTATTAGACCCAAAAAAAGATACCAAGATACTGTTTTAAGTTGATACTTGCAGTTATTCTCATTGTATTTTTAATTTGTGTTAGGTGTGGGAATTGATGCTGGCAATGGCAAGGACTGGGAGTCAAATGCCAAGTCCATCCAACTGATCAAGCAACGTGGAAAAGTGAAAGCTCTCGATGAGGAGATCCACAGTAAGCTGAGATTGTTAAGTCATTCACCAACAATCAGCGATTAACAAGTTACAGCCTTGATGTGTCTTGCTGGCTGCTGCTGTACAGTTGGTGATTCTTAATATTGTATGTGTTGTGTTGCGTTGTGTTTGTTTGACCTTTAGAACAGCAGGATATCGACCTGGATGTGGAGTTTGATGTACACGTCGGCATTGCTCACACCCGCTGGGCCACCCACGGTGTACCGAGCCCAGTCAACAGCCATCCACATAGATCTGACAAGACTAACGGTTGGTTGTGTTATATCTGGAAAGCAAACTGGCTCCACACAGCTAAACCTTTTACCTTGTATTTAATATCTTTTTCTATCTTTAAAGTTTGTGTTTTTGGTTTACAGAATTCATTGTCATTCATAATGGCATTATCACCAACTACAAAGACCTGAGGAAATTCTTGGTGAGCACAGAACATCTTTCATAAACTATTGTAGAGGTGTTTTTGTTACTCCGATAGGAGACAGGACCAACTCTCTCTCCATCTCCACAGGAGAGCAAAGGCTACGAGTTTGAGTCTGAGACTGACACGGAGACCATCGCCAAGCTGGTGAAGTACATGTACGACAACCGGGAGAGTGACGACATCAGTTTCGCTACACTGGTGGAACGAGTGACCCAGCAGCTGGTAAAGACCTGCTCGTGCACGCTGCTGCTCCTGAAGTGAAAAGCAAATAAAGCAACTTGTCAAATGTGTTTGTTCTTCCATCTGCTAGGAGGGAGCTTTTGCCCTGGTCTTCAAGAGCGTCCACTACCCCGGAGAGGCAGTTGGCACAAGGTATGCATCTGCTGATGCTGAGCTGTGGTTGGGTTTTGCAGATTAAGGTATTGTTGCTTCATACAAATGTTGCTGTGCAGGAGGGGAAGTCCGCTGCTGATGGGAGTGAGGAGCGATCACAAGCTGTCTGCAGATCATATTCCTGTGCTCTACCGCTCTTGTAAGTTCTCAATTTTTGGTCTAACATGTCCAGATTCGATTGCGTAAGCGTGACCCAGTTTTTCTTTTTCCTCAGCCACTAAAGACAAGAAGAGCTGCTCTGCCCTGCCCAGGACAGACCAGGACACCTGCCTGTTCCCTGTGGACGAGAAAGCTGTGGAGTACTACTTTGCCTCTGACGCAAGGTTAACAAATACTTCCTGTCTGTGCATCCAAAGATTCTCCATGAGAAGTGCTTCCTGTTTTTTGTCTGTGGAGTGTAAGTCAAATGTCTGATGTTGTTGTCGGTCCATCTCTCTCATCGCAACAGCGCTGTGATCGAGCACACAAACAGGGTGATCTTCCTGGAGGACGACGATGTGGCTGCTGTGATGGAGGGTCGGCTGTCTATCCACAGGATCAAGCGAAGGGCCGGAGACTATCCAGCCCGTGCCATTCAGACCCTGCAGATGGAGCTACAGCAGATCATGAAAGGTGAGAGCAAGGTCAGACTTTGTTCTGCCCCTCCTCATATCCTCTGGCCATACTCACACATAAATCATCAGTGCACTGCCTTGTAATTTTGTCCTGAACCCTGTTATCATTGTGTATGTTTTAATGGGAGACCGGCTGTTAACCAGCTGAACTGGCTTTAAATGTTCAGCCCTTAGGCCGTCCTTATTATCATCCAGTTAGTTTGGATCAGTTGCACCCTCAGGAAAGCCACTGCCATTTAAATGACTCCTTTGTGGCACCTTCACCTTCCCTCTATTGAAAAAAACAAATCTGGTTGTAGTAGGACAGAGAAGCTTGAATTCCTTGTTTGTTTTAATCCATACAAAAAACAACGGTTAGAAATGACTATTTTACAATACTACTTGCCTGACAGACATGAGCAGTATCAGTTTTCTCATCATTTCCCAAAGTAGCAAACTACTCCTTGCAGAGGGGACTCAGCTGCATTTTCATCAGTTATTAACCTCCCTATTTTTTTCGCAATTATGAAACATCAAATATAGAGAAAAATGCTTATCATATCATCCCAGAGTCCAAAGTAAGGCCTTTAAATGACTTGTTTTACCTATTCAACTATCCAAATCAAAAAGTGTTATGATCATATATGACAAAAACATATTTGAGAAGCTGGAAGAAGCTAATATTTAGGATTTTTGCCTGAAAAAGAATTGACTAATGTTGCAGCTCTAAATAAAACAATTTTTGCATGCATTATTCTGCAGCTGCGTTCTTAAATTAGAGAACTTCCTTACAGCTGAGAGACAATACTTTAACCTTGGTGATTATTTAGTTTCACACTATGAAATATGCATTACTTTTTGTATTTTTCTTCTCCACTGACTCTTCCTCAGTAATCCAGCAGAGGGCAGAGGTAAACTGATGTTGGCCGCTGTCGACATTCCTTTGTGGTCCTGTCATTACTCAGCCTCTCTCCTCCGTTTCAGTTTCTGGAGCCTTTCTGCTGAATAACCTAATTCGCATGACCCAAATTGCTGTCAGAGGCAGGCTAACAAACGTTTGCATATTTCAGTGTCACAGTTTATTATTGATGGAAAAACACTATCTCCCTTATGTCTCGTGTTTGTTTTCCTTTATTTAAAGGCTGGCTTACCCTGTTGCTCTGGAAAAGTGTATAAAGCAACAAAAAGACAGTAACTCCCTGCATTGCCAGGACAGCCTCACTTTCAGCAAACATTGTAAAGAGTTTTCTTGCTCCTTCAGGAGGTTGTGGTTTGCATTTTCAGGTACTTAATTTGTGTCAACAAGATCCTTCTCAGACAGCCTCATGTGGGCTCACACTTTATAAAAAGTCCATCACTGTGTTCTTAAGAGGCATTTATTTATTTTTTTTTCCTTTTTGTTTTTTACTCTTGTTGGAAATGTTCCCCTGACTTCTGATCCTCCCACCACAGGCAACTACAGCTCCTTCATGCAGAAGGAGATCTTTGAGCAGCCAGAGTCTGTGGTCAACACCATGAGAGGAAGAGTCAACTTTGACAACAACACAGGTTAGACTGGGGTCTGATTTTATTTCCCCAGTGGAGCACTGATGTAATGACACACCTATAAATGCACAATTTACCACTCTTTCCCTTCATGCATTTTGCTCAAACACATGTCTTCAGTTTTCTGATTTAGAAAGCACATAAGACCACAATGTCATTCCATGGCAATCTTAGTTTTAAAATAAGGAGCCGGTAAAGTTCATATTTATGTTTATGTTTTTTGTTTTTTTTCATTGTGCTTGAATACGTAATTTAAATGCAACTTGTCAGTGACTGTTTTGTTAAAGCATTCTTTCTCAGCAGGCTCATTGGCTCTTCGTGGCCCTTTTTTTAATGAAGTAGAAAATAATGAAGCATAATTGTGGATTAGGCGTTTGGTTTGCTTTTCAGTGATCTTGGGTGGACTGAAGGACCACATCAAAGAAATCCAGAGGTGTCGCCGACTTATCCTCATTGCCTGTGGTACCAGCTACCATGCCGGTGTAGCGGTGAGTAGCTACTAACCAAGCACTTTTTCATTCTTTGGTGTAAATGCACATAGTCCACACTTGTCTGTACTGTCATCCACATTTAAGCCGTCAGGCTAGAAGGAAATGTGACATCAGTATTGTGGACACAGGTGCAAGGTTTGTGCACTGGCACATCCTCCACTCTGAGCTCGACTGGCTTGTTTTAACAGAATGATGCTGAGCATTGCTCTGTTGCTTTCCCAGACCCGGCAGGTCCTGGAGGAGCTGACCGAGCTGCCTGTCATGGTGGAGCTGGCCAGCGACTTCCTGGACAGGAACACTCCCGTCTTCCGAGACGACGTCTGCTTCTTTATCAGCCAGTCAGGTGGGGAGGCCAGTGTCATCTGGACTTGATCTATTTTCACATTCCCCCATGTCCTCCACTTTCCAGTATGGGGAGCCACTCTGGTTCTTCCTGATTTATCTTTGCTTGTGCTCAGTTTGAGTCTCAGCTAATTTTTTTTGTCAAACGTGCACGGCACAGTGGAGTTTTCTGTGTCTGTACTGCCATGCTGTAAGTCTTTTGAAAGTGTGATATTTATTTTTACAAGATGTGGTTATTTTTGTGTATTTGTAATTTAAAACAGCTTGTGTCTTGTGTGGTGCAAAAGCAGCTTTCTAACAAACTAATAAATCAGTATAATTGTATTGTCAAAACTGTTAAACTGGATAAACTGCTGTGTTTTTTCCTCCAGGGGAGACTGCTGACAGCCTGATGGCCCTGCGCTACTGTAAGGAGAGAGGAGCTTTGACTGTGGGCATCACCAACACTGTGGGCAGCTCCATCTCCAGGGAAACCGACTGCGGAGTCCACATCAATGCCGGTCCTGAGATTGGAGTAGCCAGCACCAAGGTGAGCCTATAATGTTTTTACCATTAAACACATTTATTACACACTGTCTCACACACACTCAGTGACTGAATTGGTATAGTTTCTCTGTCACAGGGGGAAATTTATGCCAGCAAACTGACATTTCTGCTGTTATAAAATATATGCAAATAACTGTTGTCTAAAATGAGAACATTTACAATAATCTCTTTGTTTTTATTGCTTGATCAGTGGGAAATTAATCTGCAATTTACTGTTTGTCTGGTGGAAATCCATTAGTTCCAGCTTCTCAAACACATCACACCAAACATATTTACATGGATTTAAGGCAACCAAGAAAGAAAATGTTAACTTTTTTCTTCATATTTTCGGTGAGCTGAGCCTTTTTTTAGTCTGAGCTTGAAGATACTCTACACCGATGTGTTGCATCATCTCATTAATGAACTCTGTGCCCACTGACACGCGAATGAAACCCAGATGAAAACTCCATTGTGAGACTGGCTCCGCCTCTTGGAAGCTGACGTTTTCCTCCGCTCTGATCCCACAGGCAGTTGAAGAAGTCTGATAATCTCATCTCAATTCATGTTAAGTTAGGAACCTTAGTTTTCTGCTTCCCCCCCGCTCTGATTTGGACCCAGAGCAGAGATAAATAGTGGAGCCCCGGCTCGTGAGGGGAGAGGGAGAGAGAGTGGAGCAGGTCCCTCCCTGGCCCAACCCTTGGGCTTGGCTCAGCGACTCTTGCGCTGCTCCAAAGCCCCAGAGCACGCCTCAGAGACGCCATCATTTACTGCTTGGCTGGCTGGGCTGCACACCCACACCCAGCTCAACCAAATGCTGCTCAGACCTAGCTCATCAAATCAGTGGAGAACGTGCATCGCACCCAACTGCTAAATGACTCCAAATTCATCTAGTTGGCCTCTATTTTTTTCTGTTTCATGCTAATTTGAGGTTTCTTTTTTTTGTGAACTGGAAAAAAGAGAAATAAAAGGGAAAGAGCTTTTTCCAATTTGTGTGATCATACTCATGATGTATGGAATAAATTGCAATTCAAGACAAAATACTTTGATGCTATCAAAAGGCAAATCCCTCTGGCAGTCCAGCCGACAGGGAATGGAAGGAGACTGACTTTATAAATTACCTAACAGCATCCACTGGGGAATTTACAGGGTTACAAAGTTTGTTTTCTAGTCCACAACTGTTTCTGTTAGAGGGAAATGTGTTCATGGTTCAGCTATGTGTAAAGGGTGGTCATCTTTTTAGGGTAACTGGCATGTTCTGCATGAAAAACACCAAAAAGTTGGTGACACGAACACACAAAAAGGACACAGTTTACTATGTGGATTAAACATGTTGTCACATTCGACCTGACAGCATAGACTGACAGAGTTCTGAGGGACTGTGGTTAGCGTGCTGTCAGGGGGGGAAAAAAGACTGTGTAAAGGTTTTACAGCTATTTTCTTGGCCTTCTACACGGGCATTTTTGAGTCCAGAGGGTCCCGTGAAATGACTTGGCTTAACCCGAGCGCTGATTAAATCCCCCAAATGGGCATGGAGGGCCTCCAAACGTGCTCTGAGATGAAGGAACAGGGAGTGGGCCGCAATGACGGCAGACATCGAGTCTCAGATGTGCCGGGTTGTTGCGAGCGATGACGCTTCCAGAATGATCGGAGAGCGCTCTCTGCTGCGATGTTGTGTGTTCAGAGTTTTCCTGGATGAGCAGCGCTAGCTCGCCTGCACGCATGTTAATGCCACTTGGCATGTAAGAAAACCCACCTCTCCTCCTTTTTCTCATCTGGTGCAGATTATTAGCTGGAGACAAGAGTTCACTATCAAAACAGAGACTGCATGAACTTTACTGAAAGAGAGGCTCAAGTCAGCATCCGTTTGCTGCTCATTTTATTCACTATTGTGCTGCAAACCAGGAAAACTACAATACCTTTTAATAATTGGATCACAATAAGCAGTGTTACAGTGTCCGGTGATCTGAGCATTTCTATGAGCATCTGAGCACCATCTGACAGCAGTTTTCTTTATAAATCAACGGATAAAAACAGCCCCACCTTTCTCATTACATTAATAACACCTGCTTCTCTCGACTTTGTGCTCTGCAGGCCTACACCAGCCAGTTCGTGGCCCTGATCATGTTTGCACTCCTGATGTGCGACGACAGGATTTCCATGCAACCCAGACGCCGAGAGATAATCCAGGGCCTGAGAGTGCTTCCAGGTAAATCAAGCCACGAGTGTGCCGGTTCAGCCAGGCAAATTCAGATCGCACATTAGACTGAAAACATATAGGGATGGAAAACCAGCTCTTGGAGCAAAGATCTAACACATCCAAAGCCTGTTTCATCTTTGTCTTTTGTTCAAACAATCCTCTTGGAAATGGAAGCTAAGTGATGAGAGGGAGAAGGAGATGAAGGACTTGCATGTTTCTCTGGATCTAAAGCATATGATGGCATGTCCCTAATGTCTGGCCACTCTGCTGCTCCCTTCCAGCATTAAGAGTCTGAGTACATGTGACAGCAGCAGCATGTTGACACGGGATTGTAGTCAAGAGTATGCTGTAAAGTTTTGTTCCTGAATCATATCTGTTTTTCTATTCTGTTAGATCTGATTAAGGAGGTCCTCAGTTTGGATGATGAAATCCAGAAGCTGGCGACGGAGCTGTACCAGCAGAAAAGTGTACTGATCATGGGCAGAGGCTACCATTACGCTACCTGCCTGGAGGGAGCACTGGTTAGCAAATACATTTTTTTTTCTTTGTTCTGTCAATAATGAGCCAGGTATTTCTGGAGGGCTTTATAAAAGTAATACCAGACTGTAAGAAATGTTTTGCCTTTTCTTTCACTGAGAAAACAAAAAAAAAGCTTTTCTGCAGTTTTGCACTCTTTGACCTTTTCTTTTGAATAATAAAATACATATAAGTCAAGCAAGCTTAGATTTTTTTTTTTTAAGCTCAGGATGTTTTTTTTTCTTTTAAACCTGTGTAGAAAATCAAGGAAATCACGTACATGCATTCAGAGGGCATCCTGGCTGGAGAGCTGAAGCACGGTCCACTGGCCCTGGTGGATAAACTCATGCCAGTCATCATGATCATCATGAGAGACCACACGTACACCAAATGTCAGAACGCCCTGCAGCAGGTGGTCGCCCGCCAGGTAAGACCTGTATATACACAGAAAGAGACAGGAAATATTCAAATGAAATGTTTAGGACCAGAAGTGCTACAAAGAAATATGATACCATGTCATCAGGCTTTTTTTCCTGAAGTCTTAAATATCATATTGCAGCTCTGAACTCATAATCACAAACCTTGCCGATTGTTTATTTGCTCTCTAAAATGCTGTCACATGTAGACAATTGAATTTAATTTTGATTTCACAAGAGTTTTCTCCTTTTTTTTTTTGCTGTCACTGTAAACCAGAACATGTGATGTTCATGTCTTCAATTTAGTATTTACTTTTACACTCCATGAATATTTAATGCACGTAGCAGATTTTGCATGTAGGTTCATTTTCACAGTCCTGTCTGTGCCACACCTCTGATCCTTCACCTCAATAAACACAAGGGAGGGGTGGCTTCACCCTGACATCATTGCTAGTAATTTGCAACAGATGTGGTTTAAAGATGTGTGAAAATCAACTGAGAGAGGAAGGAAAAAAAACAGGTCTTTTTCCAGATTCAGCTTTTTTGCGACCCGTGTCCAGGTTTAAAGATCACGGTGATGGATGGTTTGTTTTGATTTTTCAGGGCCGCCCTATTGTGATTTGTGACAAAGATGATTACGAGACCATCAAGAACTCCAGCCGCACCATCAAAGTGCCTCACTGTGTGGACTGCCTGCAGGGCGTCCTGAGCGTCATCCCACTGCAGCTGCTGTCCTTCCACCTGGCTGTCCTCCGAGGTTACGACGTAAGTGCTGTCCGTTCAGGCTCGGCCCTCACTGTCTCGCCAGAGGAGATTTAATACTCCATCTGTCACTTCAGACCCAAAAATGCAGGAAAAATATCAGTTTCTCAATTCCCAAATCTCCAGCATTTGTATCTGCAGTCGTCATTCTGTCTAAAAACTTTCAATAACACCAACACTTCAGTGTTATATATGATCACTGTGGAAAATGTTCACAATTATAAAGTATAAATATTCATCAAGTGAAGTTGAGAACAGTACTTTAGACATTTGGACAGTGAATAACCCAGAAGATGCTTGACCTCCTTAAATGGTATAATTGTAAGCTCAAACTCTCTGATTTTCTGGCTGTGTACCCCTTGACTGCTCTGAAGGTTCAGAGACCCACCGCCAGAAATAAACAACACGCATTGTTTGTGTGTGTAGATCACAGTGTTTCTAACTCACTTAAGCAAGTAACCTCATTTTGACTTGAGGCTGCGGTGAAGGTGAGCTTAGCTGCCACACTAAAAGGATTACAATCACATGTAAACACTTCAGTCTGTGCACAAATTCAGATTTACCAGTTGGGTTGTTTTTAACTGTAATAAGAAAAGTTTATTGGCAAAGAAGACCAACTGTCCTGATTATTAGTGTTATTTTTGTTAGCTCCATTTTTAGACATTTAGCTCTTGAACTGGTTGTTTCTCTTTTGTCTACTTTGCTGGCTTTGCTTTATTACAGGATGTCAAAGTTTAAAGTAAACAGCTTAACTGAAGTACGGCATGTAAACGTAGCCAGTGTTGATGCTGCTTTTGGACCACTTCTTTTTTTTTTTTCGTCTTTCGTTTAGTATCTGCTCTGGCCGAGGATTTTGGCATTACAAAAGCAGGGTTGTCATATCATTGGCTCGTACTGTTTTTGTTAAGATTCTGGTAAATCGTCTTGATAGTTTGATAGTAGCGTTTAGTCATCAGCAGAAGTCCTGTTTTACTTGTTGTCTCTATTATTGCTGTTCTCTGTCATGTAGTAAATGACCTTCTAATGTAATCTTTCCTTTTGATACAGGTGGACTGTCCAAGAAACCTGGCCAAGTCTGTTACAGTCGAGTGATGGGCACCATTTGTTATCTAACAACAAAAGCCTGGAGGAACACACATTCAGACATGCATACAACAAGGGAGCGTCTGAATGCGGAAATTATGAGAAAACAATGTCCCGTTTTATGTGTTTCGTGTCATGGCTCTTTTAAATGCAATCTTTTACTCAACAGTTGTGTATCTCACTGTTGTATATTATCTGTATCTCACTGTCAGTTTTCTTCAACACCTTTTGGCATTGTTGTTGTGTTTGTTAGAGAAGTGTTTTTTGTTTTACCGTGGCAGGGCCTGGGCTGGGCGCTAACACATCTTCACTGGTCTCCAAGTTTGTGAAGCCGTAGCAACTGACAGTGACCGACTTTATCCACACTCGTGCTCGACGCCTGTGAGCATGAACACTCTTCCATGTTTGTTTCTGTTGATTAGTCTCACATCTTGGAGCTGATGTTAAAAGCTACTGCCTGACATGAGTTTTAAAGACCTTATTGGCTCTTTTTTTCTTTTTTCTTTAGTGCAATGATTTGTAGTTTAGTTGGGGTATTTTTCTTTGGCAGCTAATCATATGAAGTGTCTTTACTCCACAGTTGAAGTAAACGACCGTCTTAAATCATTCCAAGCCACAGGTCACAACTTCTTTATAATTGCAGCGCAGTTTGCCAGCTTGACTCAGTCTCTCTCTTGGATTTTCTTCTGAGGGGACACAACTTGCAACAAGTTGGGTCACAGGAAAACTACTACACTATTGTATAAAATCTTCTTGTCTAGGTTACAAAAGCTTGCTCTTGTACGTGTAATTCCTTGTGTTTCGGACTTTTCTGGTCTTGTTCTGCTCAGTTCCTGCTTACTGCTACTTACTGAACCATCTACGCCAGAGCGTGAGATTTAGTTTTGTTATAGTACATATACACTATTCTGTGTACACTTACTTTAAAGCTGTCTTTGCAGTTTAGTATTTTATTCTTTTGTTAAACTCTCAAAAGAGATTTCAGCTCTCCAGTTTATATATAGAATATGAACTAATGAAATTGAAGTGAGATTTGAAGTCCCCACCCTGAGGTACAAATTCGGCCCATGCCTTGCCACCCTGTCTGCTACATTATTGGGACCATTTAAACCAAAATTTTCTGTCCTTTGTTACATTTGTTTGTTTTTCTTTTTTGAAATAAGACATTTTATATTATTGAATTTACTCTTTGATTTGAAATGTGAATGTTACTGTCACTTGAAATGTCCTGTCAAACCAAAACTCTCTACAAATGGGGTTGGCAGTTGTAAACCAAAACATATATATATATTTTATATGTTCATCCTATATTGTTTTTGTAGCCAAACATGTACTGATGCTGGTAGATTGTGTGCTCTGAAGATGCGTTAAGGCCTGAAGGAGGCATATGCACAGTTTTAAGGCAGTATGTCTCGCTCTAGATGTTTATTTAGATAGAAAGTCAGAATCCAGCTATGTGTGTGTGATCCCAGTTGTAGCCATGAAGCCAAGGAAAGAGTGATGTTGTACACACAATGTTGTGTAATGAAGAAATAGAGCTGCTTGAGGGGGGGGGGGGGGGGGGGGTTTTTTTTTTTTTTTTTTTCGCCCCACCCCCCATTTTCATTTTCCCCCCCCTTCCCTTTCTTTTTCCACCCAACCCCCACTCACTTTTT
>JBAJHX010000076.1:8854049-8864742 GCA_037176925.1 Amniataba percoides
CCCCCCCCCCCCCCCCCTCCCCCCCCCCCCCCCCCCCCCCCCCCCCCCCCCCCCCCCCCCCCCCCCCCCCCCCCTTTTTTTTTAGATCCATCACATATTTTAGGTTTACAGTTATTTATCTTGCTTTTGCAATCAAGCCTTAACTCGATTTTTGCACCCACCCCTCAACATTGAGCTTGTCCTGAGCCAGTGACAGGGTTTGAAAACTGGACAATGTTGTATGGTTACTTTTGTAGCCCACATGCAGATTTTGATTTTTTTTTTTTTCTTTTTTTGACTGGAGGCATTGACAAAGGACACTGCACTGAATCCTAGCAACATCTGTTGGAAGCTGTTGGGTTACTGAGGGAGCGGAGTGCTGTTTATTAGTGGAACTGATGCAATAAAGTGTCAAGTACTTCCCTTTTCAAGTGTCTGAGCTCACTCAATGAGAAGGAACAGTTGTTCAGAGTGTACATGCGGAAAAGTTCCCAACTATGCTAAATACTTGATTAGACTGGTCAGCAAATATTTCACAATTGTTTTATTCATATAAAACCAGACATTAGAAATCCAGTCTTACATCTGGAAAAGTTTTAAAAGTTAAATCACTTCTTGGTTAGTTTTATCAACATTATACACAGAGAATTCAGATATATAAAGACATTCAGGGGCTGCTCATGAGTAAAGACAAGTCCCAAACAATTCTGACTATCTGTGTAGAGTAACCAGTCGCAGTGTTTATGGTGGACAACAGCAGTTTGATGTGTCCACATAAATTCAGAATAGGAGAGATGCATGCTCTGAAGTCACTGCGCAGGGCCGAGATCGTCCTACAAACAGACAGGAAGCACCTGCAGAGTGAAGGCACGGCATGCAGGACTGACAGGACCCACTTAAACCACTTCGTAGTCCTCCTTCCTGCACAGCACAGAGAGCAGCTGCTGTTTCTTACAGTCTGTGATGGCGTCCAGGTGAAGCCGCTCGAGGGGACGTGTTGGTCCAGCTCTTCTTGTGAGGGGAGCGCACCTGCCAGCGTCAGCCTGAGGAAAGAGTTCAGTCTCAGCATGGTGGAAAGGTAGAGAGCCAAGCTGCTGGTGAAAGCCAGTGCCACCCTCAGAAGCATTTCATTGCACTGACTAACTACAACAATGGCTTCAAGCGCAGCTGCTGAGTGATTACAGAAGACCACCGCAGCTCCCAGCAAACACCGCCTCCACTCTCCAACCATGGGGAGCATTGTGGGTAGTTTTTCATTTACAAAGAGCATCATCTGATGCCTTCCAGGTAACATCCTTTGTGCTGCTGCCAAGTCCTTCACCAGCGTGTACAAACCAATCACAGCTGCTTTGAGGTCTGAGTGGGATTGAATAAATGTTAGCAGGTGCTGTCATCACTGGGACTATTAACAGAATACAGTTTGCCAACTAATTCAACTATATTGAAGTTATACTGGGCATTGTCACAGCAGTAAAAAAAAAAAAAAAGTGTGGGTGTATCAAATGACACCAACAATGGCTCCACTTTGTTCAAATAAGCCACATTATTTAGCCACCACAGACACAATTAGAGGATGAACTGGAGCTGTTAAATGGATCAGAGCCACTGCTGACAGCAACTACACCTGTCCTTTTCATGCCATGACAAGCCAAAATGTCAGCTGTGAGCCCCTTGGGAGGAGGGTAAGATGTGAGTTGTGTACCTCATTCATTTTTGGGAACTTTTCTGGAAGGTTTTGCATGGGTTTTCACAATCATCTATATATTGTTTATTGGGAATCCATGCCACAAGCTTTTTGATAAACTGTTTGGGACAGAAAAACACAATATCTGTCCTTAAATGAATTTTGTATTTCCAAGGAAATGAATTTGGCAAAATGAGTCCCATCTGGTTCTCATTATTATATCATCATCTTATTATGTCAGGAATTCAAATATCTGATATGAAACTCTCCGTGCATGGATGACTGAGGTGGCTGAAAGGAGTTACAATATGGAAAAACAGAAAGAATCAACCACAGTAAACAATGGAGTATCCTCCTTCTTAAAGAAATATTTGCTGATGTAGATCTACCTCGCTCAGTGGTCAGAGAGCCTCTAAGGAACTGAAATTGTTTGGAGTTGTGTCAGCTGATTGCTGACACACCTGGTATTCATTACATTTTGTTTCCTGCCTGCTCCTGATGATGGTTTTCTTTCTCAAACTGAAAGCTTCTTTTTAAATCTCCATTTAGGTTGGTAAGTGTGACGCGTTTCAGTGTGTTTAAGGAAAAATGTCTCCCTGATTATCAACAGTTTAATGGATATCTTAGTATGGATATGCACATGAATTTCTGTTTGGATACTGAATGATCTCAGTGCACAAGAACACATCTGAGCCGATTTTTGGAAATTTAATCTACTCTGCAAGCTGTCCGTAAGCCAGACACCAGTGAATGTTACTTTGAAAACAAGGCTGGTCTCATTTATAGTGCTGACAAAGTCTGGAAGAAAATCTTTTTGATAAACTGTCAGTCACTAATTAAGGTCAAGGGTTCATCTCTGATTTTTATATTTTACTGCGATGGAAAACTCCACCCGAATTCCTCCGAAAAAAATGATTTAGAAGACAGCACAAGACTGGTGCCTGTTGTTGAACTTTATTTTAATCAAATGCGAGATGTCTGTGTAATAGTTATGATCTGTGATGCAATGTTCATATCTCTTTATGTTAGACATCTGTGCTGTGATAGTTTAGACAGGGTGGAAACAAAAACTGGCAGCAGAATCGAGACATCTTGCACTGAGTTTGTCTGACATGGAAAACTCAGCCTGATATAAAACATGCTAGCATATTGTGGACTTCAAATGACCAGAGGAAAAAAAAAAAAAAAAAAAGAGTCTCACTCAGTTTGTTTTGAGATGCACTGAGGCTCATCATACCACTCTGTCCCCAAATGATGTCAACAACAATTACCACCAGCACACCTTCCCTGCAGCCTGTCCACATTTCCTGAGGATTAGATGGTGTCTAATATTTTCCTAGATAGCTCACTACATCCGTGCATGTGACATAATGCAACATATGAACATCTGGACTTAGTTAGCCATGCTCTGCATTCTCTTTCCTCTTTTCTCCCTCCTCATCACAATGAGAGAGAGAGGTGGTCTGTGCTTTTTGCAAACAGCCACTCTGCACTGTGTGGACGAAGTCATCCCAGCAACAATATCAGTGGTCTTCACCTCCTGTTAGATCAAGTAAGTGATACAGATTAGCGTCATATCTTAACATGCTGGAGAATAAATGGCATGTGGGAGACACTTTGAAGAGCTTGGAAAAAACAGGAGGAGCACTGTGGATAAAAAGTGACATAAGGAAATATGAGGGTAAACCCATTAATGTCTTTACAGGCTTTTGATGAAAGCTGGATAGCAAAGTACAGCTCAGCGTCTGTTTTCACTTTGTCAGGAGGTGAATCACAATAGTAACTATCTAGAAAAAAACACAGAGAGACACTAGTTTTATACACTTAAACTGTTTACTTTCATTGTGAATGAAACAAACACAGGTGTCTACATACTGTATTGGTTACACACCGTCTTTACAGTTTTGCCATCATTTTTATGTAAGACTCTCTCTGACCCGCTAAAGATGAGCTTGCAATCTTTGATCACCGTTAAAGAACTGATTCATGTGAATTTTACATTTGTGCAAGAAACTGCAAATTTTTGTTGACGTTGATCAAAGTGGCGTACTGACTCAGGTCAGTCTACTGTGGGACTGGCTGTCACAAATACACATGGTAGACATGTCTCTTTCTATCCCTCTCTCTCTTTTACTCACACACACACTCTCACACAAACACAGAGATATCTGAACACACATGGTTATATATCAAAATGATTATTTACACTTGCTAGAGGCCGTGGGTCGATGAGCAAGATGATGTGCAAAGCTTCTCCCTGACTGACATATTTTTGTCAACATACTCATAATGCTACCATAACCATGACTGCGGTCATCTTGGTCAGGTCAGCTTTAATAACAGGGTGTCTAAAGTATTAACTGCAACCATTAAGTAAGTAAATAAGTCTAAATCCCAATTTATTGTTTACTCCTTTACTAGGCCAGCTGTGACTCACATGAGGCTGTTATATGGGAGTCAAAAGTTGCAAGACCAAGTTCAGGTAAGTTGCCCTGCCGTTTCATTGCTTGTCTGACTTTTACAATACAAACTCAGAAAATGTGGTTGACGCTGAAAAAGTACAAGAAACAAAATGCATCTGTCATATAAAAACAAGGTAGAAACATTAAAAAAATAACAAAAATCCTGATTCAAACACTATTGCATGCAACTGCTCAACATTTAAGATAAAAACAGGGATTTTCAGAGTCCTCTAAATCTGCTGTGTGTGTGGAACATTTTCAATGTGAGTCTATCAGGAAAGATAAAGACGTCACACATATCAGTCTCATAGTTGTATGAGCCAACAACGTATGAAGGGTTGTTGGTCCTCTGCTTGGTTGGGGTTCATCCAATCTTGTGTGCTCTTGAAGGGGACAACAGGGGCCGAGGCAGCTCTGAAGACTATGGAGGCGAATGTTTTTGAGCCGGGCCTGCATGACCTCATTTGTAGGGAATGTCTGTGTATTTCAAGCATCAGAGCAATTGCACTGTTGGGGCTAAATGTGTACAAAAGTCACTGTAGACAAATAGCTGAAAAGAAGTCCTCACTGCTCCACCTCACAAGGCAGAAAGGCTACAGCCCGCCGAGCGTGGCATGCAGCGCTCACATGTCCTTGCAGGTACAATCAATGGTGGTCATGTGCTGATTGCTGGTGGGACTCTGCCTTTTTAAACCCTGTTAAACTCCCATCTGCTGCCAGCGCTCTACTGGCCGGGGCGAGGCGGTGGGCGGGCAGGCGGAGGGGCCCGACCCGGCGGTGGTCCCTGTGGAGGAGGTGGCAGGGAGCTGGTTGGGGATGCGGAAGGTGGAGGGGTGGGTGGGAGTGCCGGTGGGGCAGGTATGTGTAGGGCGGTCGGAGGGAGGGCCCGGTTGGGAGGTGGGGTGTAAGGGGGGGGCGTTATGGGAGGGGAGGGGGTGTTGGAGGTGGGAGGAGGTGTTGGAGGCAGAGGTGGAAGGGTGGTGGAGGAGAACGATGGCGACGACGGAGGGCTGCCGGGGGTCGGTGGGAGGTTGCCCTGCGGCGGAGGTGGAGGGTTGTAGATGGGAGATGGGTGGTGGTTGTAGTGTGGGTAGTGAGGAGGGGGGGACTTTATGCGAGTGAAGTTCATGCATTTGCCCTGCAATTTGAAAACAGACCAGATTTTAGAGGAACATACAGTGATGATAACCAAACTGTAAGAACAATAACTGTTTTACTAAGATGATATCACTTTATAATATTTCAGTTCATTAATTATCTATAACGAGATAAGGCAGTAACGATACTTTTCCCATACAATTTATAAAAACACAAATAAAAGACACTTGGATGCAGCTTTTTCATAAAACTACAACAGCAAGTGTTCATTAAGTTCATTTTCTATGTACTGTGCAGGATACTGCTACTGTACAATCTCTTTTTACAGAAGTCAACGACTAGAAGTTCAGCTACACCAACAAATGAGACGGTTACTTAGAGCCAAACATAAAAGTGGGCTTATAAACCCAGACCAAAGCTGATATGACACATAAAAATATTTTCACACATCTACTGAAATGTGCTATACAACCTTACCTTTTCAGTTCATTCACACTCTAACAACTGAATGCAACGAACATAATATTTTTCAACTGCTGTTTGTATTTCATTATCCCTCTTGGATCAAATATGGGGATTTGAAAATGACCTCCTTACTTGAATAACTTTTCTAAACTTTATATCTTTGACATAACACACAGCTTCCCTGCTTTGACAGTTGAATTGTTCTGAGATATAAAAATGTCTCCTGCTGCTATGTGTCACAAATCAAATGCACTAATGACTACAGCAGACGGCACAGTGACTCTCGCTCGTCTACTGTCCACACACACACACCTACGTGATGTGTTTTGATGTGAACAAACCTCTACATATGCTGTAATTCTCAATCACAGCTTTAGTTATGGACAATTATGTGCATGTTCTGCTCAGCTGGACAGAATAACCTGCCACCACTCTCCTCTGGTCCAGAGTGAGGTCATGCTCGGGAGACTATCATATTCCAGAAACAAGCTACACCCCGGGAGCAGCTGCACTGAGGGGATCAGGGAGTTGGAGAGGACTGATAAGGGATGACAGCACTGCTCTGTGACTCTCATTAACCAACGGGGCAAAATGACCTCTGAGACAAAACCAGGAAAAATGTTGCATATTATACATATATAGCAAGGATGATGATCAACATGTATTTAATTCCTTGAGTGTCTAGGGGTATCGTGAATCTTAACATCTCTCCGACTCTGAAGTTACAGTTTACTAGTAGTGAAGGAAATATATGTGATAGTTGAGTGTCTTCAGATGTCTGATTTTGAGGTTTTATCCTGCTGCATTAAGGCCCGCATTATTCCTTTACTAACTGCTGAAAACACAGGCATCTTTAGAGACTCACAAATATATGACACGTCACATGAACCTGACTTCTCTCGGGCAGGCAGTCGGATCAACTGGTCTGGCCTGCTCCCTCCCACCACTGCATTCATTTAGGGGAAGTTATAAAAGCAAGGCTTTGACAAGAGACCCTTAATTGCAACCAGAACAAGCTTGTTTACTGCAAATCATGAAGGATACTAGAGCTGAGCTGTTTTTTTAATGAAGAGCTTTATAGTGTGGAGGACTCACTCCTACACCTCAAATTACAAAGTGCTAGCTGTATGAAAGTAAAAAAGAAAAAAAAAACAAGAAAAGCAGCCCTTTAGCACAAGCCCCAAGCTGGTGACTTTGTTCACTGTGTAGTAAGGTGAGCTAGTCCACCTAAAAGACTGGCTCATCTTCAAGATGGATGCATTTTCCAACCCTCCCTGGCTGTAGTTTCTCCTCTACATGAACCGAGCTTATAGACTGTTTCTTCTGCATCTGACTGCACTGCCTGTTACTGGGAAGCAAGGTAAGCTAGCCTTGCTGACTGATTGACAAATAAACAAGGGTTATTTAGATCAATCAGAAAAGATGCCAAGATTAAACTCAAACCATTGTTTCCGTAATGTAACAACTTGTTATCATACCAAATCACACCAGAACCAGACTTTTTACTTTGTTGTTGCCAGTTCAGTACAAATTAAAAATACCTGAATGCTGACCTTTTGCAGAAGACTGTGCTGCTTTTCATTGTGTTCTTGTTTGGGATAACACACTAGAGAGGCATTCACTTCATTTTGAAAGATTTCATGACTAGTTTTTATGATGATGATGATTATAACCTTGTTATGATTATGATTATGATTCTAGTATGAATTAAATTATAAATTAATTTCTCTCTAATTTCAGGGAAAAGTTGAATGATGGATCGACAGTCCATGTTGTCAAGGAAGTGGCAGAAATTGTGTGTGTGTATATATAAGCAAGCACACACACACACACACACACACACACACACACACACACACACACATATATCTTATATATATCTTACACATCTTTTCTATACGAGTTGGTTCAAGGCTACAGTCCTCCTTATCCTTGTCCTCTGATCAGACAAATCACTAACATTCTCATCTTCCCTCAAGCTTTCTGTTCCCTCCATCTCAGCCTTACAGTAACTGAATTGTTTCTGAAGGACCTCATAGTCTCTGCAGAGTGCACTCTTCCCTCTATATACGGTTTTCAATTTTTTGGTAGAGGGGGTCTTATTATGTCGATATGAGGACTGGCTGTTTCGGAAGAGGACTTTATTTGGTTTTGCATGCTGTCTTGGCCAGATAAACTCACACTCCTTGAGTGTCATGGGCTGCAGATGGGGATTCATTTTGTCAGCCTCCAATTGAATTAACTGAACAAGTGACTTAAGTGGGCATTAAGTGTTTTTGAATGTATATACTTGTCTTTGCTTGACAGAGAAATATCGAATACATGACGTGTGATTGAACCTACTCTGCTGAAAATAGCTTATTTCTAACGCTTAACAATTCAATGAGAACTTGTTTCTGCAGGTCAATTATATATAGATTTTTTTTATAGATTTTACAGGTTAAAACTGCTTTTTCTCCAAATAGTCCGTTATAATGTGGTAGTTGAAGCTGCATTAATTTGAACATTACATTGTGTTATGAGTAGAATATCTACAGTATATTCTTAGGACTGCCCCATAACATCAGTTGGAGATATGGAGATATGTTATTGCACTTATAGCATAATTGAATACTCATTTCTACACTGTCAGCCCAACATACTGTAGTTGGAATCTGAAGTTTCATATAAATCACATTTTGCCCTTGTTATTCCTTCCCTACCTGTGTTCCTGTGGGTTGAAACGGCTGCACTTTATGATGATGATGACGGTGTTCCTAAGCCATGGCCACATGAGCATCATTTTACCTTCCCACTTCAGCTATATATTCATCTGTGGCTTGAGTGCCAAAACAGCTGTGTGCCACCCTCTGCAGATTTCTGAAAATAATGGGACTGGCTCCTCTCTGGACTAAGAGTTACAAAAGTGCTAAAGACTTAAATTGTAGAACTGACAATACAGGAGAATAAGGAAGGTAGAGTAGCTGCTATTATTATCAACATTTCTTACCCAGGGAGGGATGATGCATTACATAAACTCATGTTGGTGAGGGATATTATATACGGGCTTCCCGCAGACTAATTTTTTCAACACTTGCAGATCCCACAGTCTCAGACTACGTGTCAGCTGCCAACAGTAGAGGTCATCGCTCTGTTATCCCCCCCGCTGCAGCTGGCCTTTGAGGAATTATATTTGCCTTTTTATAATGACTTCCCCAGACATCTTTACATTGGAGTGTACTGTAGCCAAACACTGCAACTCACCGCAAGTTTTCCCATGAGTCTGTCTGTGCACACTTCATTGCTCACAGGTGGTTTATTTTCTCAACATTTTTAGATACAAAGGAATCTCCCTCTTTCTCCCCAAATCTAATGCACAGCCAGGGCCTTATGTCGACAAAACACAGGGTGATTGGTGGTGCACGATAGAAGTCTACCTGGGTACCTTTTAAGTGAGTCTTACCTTGTCACCTGGATGAGGCCTCATTACAGACACGCGGTCGTAGCCTTTTCTCAATAGTACCCACAAAGCATCCAGTTTGCTCTATGGAAATAAGAAATCAAATTTTAAAACCACATTAACATTTCAATGACCACAAAATTACCATCATTCTAAAGAAAAAATGCTGAATCTTGATCAGGTTTCTGGTATGAGGCCTTTTGTTTTCCCAGACCAACCAGCCAAGCTGCGTTGAAATGACTGGTATTAATTCCTGCAGCCATTTCACAGTGACAAACTGAGAAGGTTTCAGTTCTCATTGTGAACTGACTCTTCATAGTTTTTGAACAGTAAATAGTTTGAGGATAAGGACAGAAAATGCAGCTGTTTTTCTTCACAAAACTGCTGGCTATGCAGCTCTACTCCCTGGAGGTCAGTCCAACAGGAGTCTGGTTTCTATTAGCAATCCCCCGCTGACTGGGAAGGCTTCGGAACGACTCCTTTAACCCCATGCTGGCCCTACAGGAACGGACTATGTGCCAGTAGTCACCTAAGCATTATTACCTTAACACATCTCATGCTACTTTGACTACGACATTTTAATAATGTGATTACTAACATATCCTCAGTCAGATTAACATGGAGTAATTTGTAACAGATGTTTTACTTCATGCAGCACACATGCAAACAGCTGAAGAAAGGATTTATCCCAGCAGAGCTATTTAACAACCATGCATGCTTCTATTAATTAAATGTAAGCTGAGCTATATTCACAGACTTGTTGAACAAACAAACAAATTTTTAGTTGTCAACACTGAGACTTAAAAAAGCATCTCAGACCAAACACACTACCCAGACAGCCTCCTGGCTGCTTTTACCATACCTTGATGGGTGAGTACCACTTGCGTGGCCCCGGGGGTTTCTGCATGCCATTGTTGAGAACCCGCATGGGGGGTGGCACATACTCTTGCTCAGGCATCTTCACTTTTGCATTTTTGGCCTTTTCGAGCTTTGCTCCTTCCTCAGTGGAGCCTTTCTCACCCCAGCGGACCTAATAACGGAGAGTTTGGGAGTCAGAGTCATGACATTGCCATACACTATATTCAATCTTTACACCATTTATGAATGTGGGAAAAGACGGTCATGAGGGTCTAATTGTGAATGTGTCAGACTTGAAATTCATGGGTTTGATGCTTTAGTGCAGTGTGGGTGCAATTGAAGCTGGATGATTGAAAGCTCTAGTCTGATTTGAACTTTCTGAAAGTGCTGTGATCTTAAATCAATCAAGCATCATTAATTAGAGATATTGTTTATGTGTAAACCTTTAACATCTTAGCAGTTTGTAATTAATGCAACAGAATTTATATAACATCAGATTCACTTGATCCCACCTCCATCCTTTTGATTCCCCCAACTCCTCTTCCTCCATAGTAGGAGGCATCAACAGTCGGCCACTTCTTCTTAGGGGCTTCAAAGTCTTCATCATCCTATGGGTGTGACGAGATGTAATATATTTATTAACCACTTAACCCTCGGGGCGATTTTATGTGATAAATTTATGCTAATGAAAATTGATAAAATATGATT
>JBAJHX010000076.1:8864842-8908763 GCA_037176925.1 Amniataba percoides
TATGTGATAAATTTATGCTAATGAAAATTGATAAAATATGATTTAATAAGTTATGGAATGTTACTACAAACCCGCCGCCGGGTTTTGACAGTTAACTGGTTAACAAGTCATTTGACAGGCTAACCAGCCACAATGAAGGGACACTAAATGAGCTAAAGGAACCTTTGACTGTTTTGACATAACATGTACATACCAAATGAACATTGGGGAGCTATAAATGTTCTCTTGTTGATCACCAAGCAGTTCATCTGAAGTAAATACCTCCCTGTCTGCTTTCCCCACCCCAAACCCAGCCCTTATTTTTGTCCCCCTTTGCACTGGTTGTCAGATCAGAGGAAATTGGAAAGCCCACTGGCCAAACTTGTGATGTTTCAGCTCTTTAATACACCCTGTCTGACTCATAATCTACCAGGATGTCAGACAGGGGAAGCTATAATGAATGCTGAAAGTTGTCTTTGAGGCCGCGGTTGTCATTGGAGTCTGTTAGTGAAATAAAATTCACCCGTTAAAGCTTTCATTTTAATTGGCATATATAAATGCAGCCTGATGCATCCCACAGTCGCATGTTAGCTTGATGTTATTGCAGTGTGATCTTTGGCAGTCAAAATGTATTTTTGCAGCATGAATTTGCTGATCAAATTCATGCGAATAATGTTATTAGTCCGTTTAATTTCACATTATATTCCACAAGGATCCCAAAAGAGCTCCAACGGAGATGATTTGAAAAACATGAACTGAAGTCTTGAAAACAAACACACTGTAAATGTCTTTTTTTTTTTTTACACCAGATAGAGGTGGGGGATGGGGATGTGGAGGGGTAGTAAAAGTCTGAAAGGTTAAAGAAGTAAAGATTTCATTGTTTTTCTAAGAGGGCGTCACCCCACATCACATTTGATGAATTACTAAACGAGTGAAATCATAGTTTTATGTCAGAAGGCGAGTGAATGACGATGCGTGGTCACTGAGGTTTAAAATGTCTGAATAAACTGAGCAATTACACAACCTAAACATTGGCAGCGGTCTGAATATGAAATAATGAGCTTTTTTTGTGTTTGTTGTTTTAAGAGATGGATCAAGTGTAGACGGTGCATCTCCTACCGAACTGTCCTCCACGACCGGCGGTGGGGGTTCATGGATGATCTGCATGGGAGGGAGGGATGGAAATAGAAAAAAAACGATTGCATGAGAGGAGTAGGTGACAACAAAAGTCACAAGACACATTTATCAAAATAGAGTTTTATATAATCTGCATGTCACTGCAATGTGTTTTCTGTATGCAACAAGATGGTTACACAACAACACATGGCGGAGGAATTGTTTTTTTCCTCTGAGTCTCCATTGCTTTACAAGAGCAATGCACTGACCTAGAAATCTGCTATCCAGATTTCTTTGGCTTGAGGTTGTTGATTAGGAGAAGGAAAGGGTAACAGGCTCATAAATATTGTATTATTTGCTCTTGCTTTCTGTATGGGGCAATGTTATCCATAAAATCTTTATTGTATTTTTACTTTTTGTTTTTCCTATTTATGTGATTATTACTCTTTGTACATTCAGTTTTTCAGAATATGTCATACAGCTGCTGCACTGCATGGTTGCACATAGACAGAATGTAAAGTTTAGTCTGTCTCTCAGTACCCCCTCTTCTGTTTTTCTTTGTGTGTGCGTGTGTCCACATGAGCTGTCAGTATGTCTTTTTTCACCAGTGTAATGAAGACAGTTTCTTCTACATCAAATTCACTTGGCAAATTAAACGATTCTGATTCGTATTTGTCATTTTCCTCCATGCTTCTCCAAATACTGCACGAAGCCATTCCCCATGGCAACCTAGCATCGCTTTCCTAAACAGACTCGCTGCACAGACTCGAATTTGCAACTTTAATGGACAAGAACAGAAAAAAGTAAAGGGAGGGACAGCCATGTTGTAAAAGCTGACATCCCTCTCTGGCAATTCTCAACTTTCCTGTTTCCAGCGCTGGAAATGTTGGAGTTGACTTTTGAAGAGACACCATGCTCTTCATTTGAAAGGAGAAATAGAGATTTTGACTGAGATTGAGTTTGTTGAAATATTGTGATGCTGGCAATTTGAGCACTGTCTAAATAATGGCACAGGCATGTTTTTCCAGGCGCATTTCCTCTTTTTACTGTATCCAGAGCAGATGGCTGTCATAAAAAGTGCTTTTCATGAAACTTTTTAATTTTGGTGAGTTATCTTGCTTCTAAAACTCCCTGCCCACAACAGCCTATTTGACTATTTGTTTCCATTTGTTGGAAGTTCAAATCATTCAGCCACATTACTGATGGAAGAGTTTAGTAAGTCTTCCAGTGAATATACAGAGGAGGCATTGAGAGGAGAGAGGAGAGGTCACTTGCTGTGACCTCTGGAAACGCAAATCATTTCAGCAGCAGCATAATTACTTAAACACACGTTCACCTGGTGGCCCTGACCTCTTCTGGTTGCAGACTGAAGTCAGCTGCAGGGATCCAGGAGGACTAAACGCCCTTATTGACTCTTAGACCCTGACCTTCTCACCATGGGAGTGTTGTCTAGGTTAATAAGCTGTCTTAGGGGGCGTTAGTCAGACAAGAAAAACCTGGAAAAAACATTTCTCTCATCTTATTGTCTGCAAACCATATCTCTGCATTCCCAAAATGTTTGAAGCCATCTGACATTTGGCAAGAGTGGACAAGGGGCTGAAGTGCTGTAAAGCAGTGTGCACACGTGTTGCAGTTGCATTCATGTTCAAGAAAACTCACCACAGTGCAGCAAAGAGGCCAGAACCACCAGAGGAGAGCCAAGACCAAGAGTAGCATCAGGATGAGCAGAGCTATGGCCAGGAGGGTCCCATCAGACTGTGACAGAGACAGACACGTCAACACAGACTTTCTGGAGCACTGAAAAGATGTAAACCACTTCTCTAGGTTTAATACTTTCTTTGGTTTTCTATTCCATGGAATCAGTATTTCAAGAGCTGATTCTGCTGATGCTGAAATATTTCAATTAATTTGCATCCATCATTTAGACATCCTCTTAAGTTTGTTTGGATTGGTTTGTTGTATATTGTTAGGGGTTGTCTGTTTTCATTTTACAGTTAGAAAGCATCACTGAAGCTAAGTGCTGGTACATTCATGCTGTACTCACACAGCCCACAGTAGTAATGGTGACCGAGCTGGAGATGAAACTGAGACCTTCATTCATACTGACATAAAGGTTTGCTGCCCTGGAAAAGAGAAGAAAAAGGAAAAATGTCTCATGTCAAGCAGAGTACACAATGTCATATTTAAAACAATTTTTAAAAAATTATTGAAATTAATTACAGAACCCTTTCCTTGAACCGCCACCTTACCATGGTGGAGGGGTTTTTGTGTCCTAGGAGCTACGTTGTTACGGCCCTGGTAGGGTCTCCCATGGCAAACAGGTCCTTGGTGCCAGACTAAGAGCGGTTCACAGGATCATCATGGATAGCAGACCAACAAGGACTGTTACAGATTGGCGCCTGGATTGACGTTACTGAGGCCCCACCCTGGAGCCAGGCCTGGGGTTGGGGCTCACCACCCACTGGAAGGTCCAAGAGGGGCCAGTGTAATGTGATTTGGGTACGGTTAGGCCTCAACGACCCAATCCTTGGACCAAAACTCTGGCCATAGGGACACAGAATGTCACCTCACTGGGGGTAAAAGAGTCTGAGCTTGTGCAGGAGGTTGAGAGGTACCGGCTAGAGATAGTCGGGCTCACCTTCACGCACAGTTTGGGCTCTGGACCTTCCACTACTCTGGAGTTGCCCACAGTGAGCGGCAGTGAGCTAGTGTGGGTTTGCTTATAGCTCCCCAGCTCAGCTGGCATGTGTCGGAGTTCACCCCGGTGAACAAGAGTGTCAGGTCGGGCATAGGTCTCTTACTGTTGTTTGTGTCTATGGGCCGAATAATAGTACCTGCCCTTGGAGTCCCTGGGAAGAGTACTTGATAGTGCTCCAACCGGGGACTCCATTGCTCTACTGAGGGACTGGGCTTATGTGGGCAATGAAACCTGGAGGGGTGTGATTGGGAGGAACAGCCTCCCCAATCTGAGCCAGTGTTCTGTTATTGGACTGCTGTGCTCGTCACAGCTTGTCAATAACAAATACCATGTTCGAGCATAAGGGTGTCCACCAGCACACATGACACCAGGACAACCTAGGCCGGAGTTCAATGATCAACATTGTTGCCGTTTCATCTGATCTCCAGGCGTATGTCTTAGACACCCAGGTAAAGAAAGAGGCTGAGCTATAACCTGATCTTCATCTGGTAATGAGATGGATCCACTGTTGACTGTTGTCAGACGGTGGAAGGAATACTTTAAGGATTCCCTCAATCCCACTGACGGGGGAGACTGGGGACTCTGAGGTGGACTTGTCCATCACCCAAGCTAAAATCACTGAGGTAATTCGCAAGCTCCTTGGTTGCAAGGCGTCGAGATGAGATCTGCTTGAGGGTTTATAGGAGTTTGCCCAACCAGTCCACACATTCTGTGGGGGGTGCTCCATGAGTATGGAGTCCGGGGTCCTTTGCTAAGGGCTGTTCGGTCTCTGTACAACCGGAGCAGGAACTTGGTTTGCATTGCTGGCAGTAAGTCAGAACTGTTCCCAGTGCATGTCTCGGATAAGCAGAGGAATTACAGAACTTACATCCCTTCATCTTGAAGTACTGGTGCTGGACAGAGAAGATAGGTATCCTCCACAATCAAAGGCTTCACCACTGGAGAAGAAAAGAGACAGGGCTCATGAAAAACAACAAAAGACTGGGCCGAACATTCCTGTCTTGTCTTGTGGTAACAGTCAGTCATTTTCACTGAAAAACTACCAAATTACAAACCATGACCTAAATCACCTTTCAGATTATGTAATTGTTTAGGAATGAGATGGCAATTTAATACAATAAGTATTAGGCAGACAGAGAGAGGAGACCACGTTCACAGACATAAAATGATGTCACGTATTTCACTGTAACTCAATTACAAACTGCCTGAGAGGAGTGTTTCTTAAGTACAACTCCTTTGTTGTCTACTGTCTCAAGACATCTGCATTCCCTCTCAGAAACACCAACACCAACTGTTTCACCACAGCTTTTGTTTTTCAGGCAAATCTAGGTCCTGTCCTTGTCCAGCTGGCCTTTGGGAGAGCGGCTCCAACAAGCATCGTCGCCCAAGCCTGTCTGTTTATCCTGGCAGGGGGAGAGCATACCCCAGAACTGAGGAAATCAACACAAGCAGACGCATGGGTCGCGGCTACTCTTCTCTCGAAGCACCATGAAGGAAGGAGGGGAGAGGAGGTCGGGGGTGGGGGGCGAGCAATACTGCCAAAAACAGCTCAGTGCCAATACAAATTGGCCCAGATATAGTCCCACTCAGAGTTCATCTCTGCGCCCACCTTGCACTCAGAATGGCCCCTCCAACATTAAAGCATGACAAGAACCTGAGAGGTCTGAGAGGCTTATAAACGACAAATTAAAGCAAAGTCCAGGAAAGAGCTGATATGACCTGATTCTGAAGATTTCCACTGCCTAAATGCCTTGAGGATAAAGATGCTGGCAAACATCCACCTCCCATGTCATGATGTTTTATTGGACTGTTTACCCCCCGAGCGTAGAGAGAGGTCATGTTTTACTGTGATGTGCAGACAAGTGCCCAGAGTTCAATTTTAACCAGTAAATTATTTGGAGTTATTGTTTAAAATTGTGGCAGATGTACCTTTGTATCTCTGAGTGGCTATTTGCTGTGTAAAGTACAGCAGATTATGGTTATTATTTGATATCTTATTTTGACCCAAATAAAAATTTAACACAATAAAAATAACAATAAAAGAAAATTTCAAATCATTAGAAAAAAATATTAATTACTTAAATTTACAATAAACCTAAAGAATAGTCTCAATAAACAATTTCTCATAAGCAACACAAATTTACAAATTATACATTAATAATAACCTATACAACTCACCACCGTAATAAACAAGTATCACAATTATTTTAAAAACCAAATATCTGTTTTTTATCACAACAGTGTTTCTGAAGAGATTTTTATGCAAGTATTTGAATTTATCCAACTTAGATAAAATTGTACATTTGTACAACTGAATTCAACTGTTTGGGAATAACACTATTTTGTTCTCAGAACCACTGTATGGTAAATATGAAGCTAAATCCAGAAGATGGTTTCCAGAACTAAGTATAGCTCATGTTACATCCCATTTGTTTAATCCATACAAGAAAAGAAGTGCAGAAATAACAAATTGTGGGGGGGGTTCCTTAACACATTCTTAAGTGCTAGACTATTTCTTGGCCAGATGTGGTGCCTTCCTCCAGGCCTTTTGGACAAACATAAAGTAAATAAAACCACAAATTGATGGTTTTAGATTTTGGATTTTGTACAAATTTAAAAAATGAGCTAGAATAAGCTAATCAGTTTTCATAGATAGATGTTGACCTGTCTCTTTAAAGCCCTATCTCCCCATTATTCACACAATTTGATACTGTCCAAGGAACCCAAGTTGAAACATCTGTCACCGACATAATAGCTAGTTCAGGAAAGAATCTGCCAGATCCCAGCCCGTCTGACTGTATTTGCTGCTACTTTTTTCCTGGAGACTCAAACTCAAACATTGATCATCTGCTCAACACATGCCATTACATATTGCTGCTTTCCCTTTTACCATCTCACCATATCAACAAAATATGGGTACAGTTCGAATGGGTAGGTCATTGAGGGCAAGTTAAGACGTATTACAGAGAGGAGAAATGGTTCTCCTTATGGCTGATTACATATTTATCTTTGGGCCTGCTAACTGTGGCCCAATTATTCTCATTTACCCCTGATGTGAGGTAAACAAGTTCCAGAGGACTGTGTGTAAACAATCCAGAGAAGTCAATGGATCTGAAGGAGGAGTATGCAAGTATAATGGGTTTGACATAAGGAGATAATTTTACTCAAATTGTTTCCGTGTCCGCTATGTGACTGCAGGAAGTTGGATGCTGTGTCACACAGAAACACATCATTCTGAGCAATTGTTAACGTTTGATTACTTTTTTTTAGTTTACTTTGTTGCAGGGATTTTTTTAAAGAGCAACATCTACTATACTGAGCCAATAACCACCACCGAAGGGAAGAAAAAAAATCTCTCTGTATGGCGAATAAGGGCTGCATCTGTGCAGCACTGTGCATTGTGCATGCACAATATTTACACTGCATACACAAGAAAGCAGCAAAGGTGGTTAACTGTTGCGCGACACAGTACTGAACTCCAAAACAGACCACTTGGATGGAATCAACCCCAAGAGGAGGTAACAGCGGGGCATTTTCCAATAATACATGCAAGGAAAACAATGAACTCCTGGAGACAGCATGGAGAGGAGCTCCAAGACGCCACAGAAACACGCCTGTTCACCACGTCTCCCTCAGAGGAGCAGACATTTTGTTAGTGCTTCAGTACCAGTGAATATCTTGCTCTGTAATTAAACCAGCGCCTCCTGCAGCTACTGTGGCATGCCTGGTGGGAAGTGGTTTTAACAACTATTACAGTAAGTCAACAGTAAACCCAGTGGGAAACACTGGTTTTATCCCTAAGTCCTTTTCCTCCCTCTGCGTCGTGTGTGGTGCTTGTTTCTCCTTTATCTCTTGTCCCTGGCTCCTTTCCTGCTGTGATGTGTTGCTAAAAGCAGAAAGCCATGATACCAGTAACGCCGGCACGACTCCTTGTGTGATCACAGGGGACTCCAGCTGTGCCACTGACTTGGTGCCTGACTTTTGGGAATCTCTGCGGGGTGTAATTCAGTTGAATTTTACAAAGGTCTACACACTCATTTGTTTATTCCAGCTGTTTTGATTGTAAATGAACTGAGCAATCAGCTTTGAGTCAATGTGTGCTCAGTTAAAATACTCTTGTGTGACGAAACCGCTTGCAGTGAGTCAGGGAAAGGGAGGGGACTTTCAGCGATGTTTCACTCACTCTTAGTGACAGTGTCATTGATGCGAAAGCTGCACAGGACCTTGTCGACATTGCGGGCGTGGTGGAATCCATTCCCTCTCACCACCACTTGGAAGGATTCTGAATGAGGAAAGGAGAAACAAAAAGATCACCTCAAGAGCTTGAAATTAATTTACCATATGTTTGGTTCAGCGCAACACCAAACGCCTTAGTTTTTAAGACCATTATGTGAACATGTGACACTCTCAACAACTGGTGAAATGTCTTCAGTGAGAGAAGTTATATTGTATGAAAGAAGTATCTACTAAAATTATATATGAAACAATGCACTGACTAACAGTATATACTGAAAACTGAGAAATGCTGAAGTAAATCATATCATGATAAACCATAATTTTCTGTTGGAGTCCTGGATAATCTTTTTTCCTTCTTTGCCAGATTTTCATTTAACATTGTTTTATCTTGTTGAGAAAATACAATGGATTTCATTCTGTTCTATATGTAGTAGAGATTTTATGCTGCACTATCTTCTCACAAAGTCAAAATTAGTTTTTGATCAAGTCTGACCCAATGACACCAAAGAGAGATCATATTACCACTGTATGTAAGATAACATACTGTATCTTTGTCTATACTTGATGTCATATTTAGTTTCTGTTGTTTATCACCTTCATCAGGCCTAAATCCAATTTGTGCTTAAAGAAAGCATTGTCATCTCAGTACCTCTTAACAAATTAGGTTACAATAATGTCAGAAGAAAAGAAAAAAAAAACAGTTTCATTCTGAAGTTTTACACACACTGCAGGAAGCTATTGTTTTTAAAGGTTTAAATAATGTAGGGTCATCATCCACGCTGTCAGATGTCTTTCATCATCTTATTTTACCTCCTGCACAGATACTGGAGGGTTCTGCTGCCAGGATCTCGATACAGGACTTCTTCAGGATCTGAGGAGAAAGGAATTGAAGAGATCAACAATTCCACACTTTTCAGCAGCCAGACAGCAAATTTAAGATGTTGGCACTATCTATAATTAACCAAGAGGGAGTCTTGCAAGAGTAACCATTATGTAAACAAAAGTCTGCTTATAGCATCATCACCGTTTGAGGATCATACTGTGACGCTGTTATTTGGTGCACAGTCTGTCTCTTTCAGATTGTGGTAATTCATTCCCCTCTAAATGGAAGCAATGCTTTTTATGGGCCTATTAATGAACCTTTTGCCACTGGGCTCTCTGAGCTTGAAGTTTGTGGTCTGCAGATGTTCCTGCTGCTCTCCAGGAATACATCAACTTTAACCCTGAGGACGAAGAACACTGATTCATGACCCACTGCCCCGCTCACATGAACAAGAGACAACAGCTTCCAGTTTGCTGCTAATAAGTCCCAGATGACAGTCAGCTGCTTGATCTTTACTTCTGCTCAACTAACCTGTGACAACAGCACACAAACTGTTTTTCATTTTTTGAGGTAGAAAATACAAAAATTTGAGTCGACTACACCGAGATGGGTGTTAAGAGATACAGCACACACTTTGATCATGTTTGGCCAGACATCAGCCGTAATGATCAAAAGCAGGAAAGTCACAGTCGCAGCAGGTTTTTCCTGGAATTCTGGCCCTGGCCCGGCCCCGTGGACGGAGTAACTTACCGTGCTCAAAGTCTATTTTGTCTTGTTTCCTGTGTGCTATTTGATCAGTGTGTTGACGGATTAAAGGAGAAATGATGGGAGAGATCACATGAAGTCCATCAAAGCAAGATGATTTCCTTTGAACCTCTTAGACAGTGGTAATGGCAAAGTAACAGTCCACAGTGGCATTGGGGATGTATATTCAACACAAGTGAACGTGGCTGTGGGCAGAGCTACTTACCGAGTCAATGACCCCCTGCAAGGCCTCAAATCCACCATTTACAGGGAAGACATGGTCCTTGCTATCTGCAATCTTTGCCAGCTAAAGAGAAAACAACATTTACTCCAATCACAACTGACAACTGCACACTTATTCAGCCAGGACTAATAATTCATTTCAGGAGTGGCTTATATGAACATAATCAACAATATTACATCATTTCCTAGTTTTATAAGACAAACCAAAGCAATTTTCACACTGCATAAAGGAAGAGAAAACAACTATTGCCTAACACTGTAATCATGAGCCTGCACTTGGATAATGCTGTGTAACTTGTTTATAGACCTTTAATGTACATCTCATGTAACTGTCATGAACTCTGTCTTTAAGTGGTATAAAACTTCATAACCAAAAATACATTGGCTTCCATGTTTTTAAAATAAAGGTTTGATTTACATAGCTTCAAATTTACAGTATTAATATCCATTTCACTCCCTGAAGCTTACACATCATATGAGATTATGGTACAGACTAAAACCTATTTAAAAAACACACACACACACACACCTGTGTCTCATTGAAGTCCTTCACCCCTACGCAGTAAACTGAGGCACCCAGACTTCGGGAGCGATTGGCCTGTCAGGTATGCAGAGATTCACAGGAAAAACAGGAAGAAGCTCAGCACCTGGATTCAATTACACCTCTGTATTTCATAACACCAACCAAAACATAGTCAGAAAAGGATTTTGTTTGTCTGGCCACAAGATTTTACAAGAAGTTGGGCAACACCATGTTCCCTGTAAATTGTATTATTCACACAACAGATAATAGTCATTGTATAATAGAAATGACACAAAGATACGCAAATGCAAAACAGAAAAAAACAAGCCAAGCCATTTCCAAGTAATAATGCCTGTGATTTTCAGTGTTGACACTAAATGACTACCTAAGTCAGCCCACAGCTGTGAGGCAATCGTTCCAGCTACTGGGAAGCTCCACTTCATCCCTGCCGTCAACATGTGTCTGAGGGCACCCGTAGCTGATTAAACCCTCAGGCTTTTGCACGCCTTCACCTGTGGTGCCTGAATGGGTCTGAGGAGCAGATAAATTATTAGATCCCAGTGCAGATGTGAAGAGAGCGACTGCGCTCTGATGTATAAATCTGACACATGCTCTGACCCAGTTTTTCCTGACTAAAGGAAGAGGATCAAAACGGTGATGTATAGGTTGGCAGTGTTTGATCTGATCCATCACGTGCTCATCCGTTTATGTTTCACCTGGTTATAATTTGTCTGACCCATTTCACTCCTCTTTATCTCTCTCACCTCTCTTTCGGCATAGTAAAAAAGATCCTCGTGCAGCTCTCCATCTGTCAGAGCTATGATGACACTGGCGGTGCGATAACCTTCAGAGAGACAGAGTTCAGTCAGAAATTTCATCCCGAAGGTCTCTTTTCAAGAAGTTAGTACACTGATTGTGAGCTATCACAAAGGTAATTCCAATTCAAGGAACAAATCCAAATGTAGCTTGATGCAGCAGATCCCACCAGCTTTGGCTTGTGAAACCTTAAAATTATATTAAGTCAACTTAAAGATAGATAGATAGATAGATATTTCCTTGGGTTATTAATTTGATTCACTTGTATACCTGAAGCAGTGAAAGCATCCAGTTTTTCAAAAGCAGGAAGACAAAAACGTCTCATGCAAAAAAATTCTGGTTCTTTTTCAATGAATCCCAGAACCCTTCAGATGAATCCTTTGAACCCCTTGAGTATCCACCCTGGTTGGGAACCGCTCATTTAATGTAAATACCCCAGAAAGAGACTACACCCATCAGACATTTATGTCTTATAACATATAAAATATAATAATTCTGGTTTATGCTTAGTTACTAAAAAATGGTTTACCCTATAGTAGAAAAACAGTGAATGGATTTGAAAAGTAATACGCACCTTCAGTGTTTCCATAGTATATCTGCTCACTGGCCTGTGAAAAAAAAGAAAAGTTGTCTTAAACCAGCAGGCCATAGTTCTGGTAGGGTGCAGTGAATAAAGGAACTCCCTCACGCTCTAACACAACACCTATTTAGCTTATTGGACCATGTGCTGTTTGTTCTGGAGCCAGCATGGAGATAAAGCAGATGCTGGCTGAGAGTTGGACTTGCAGTGGTTGCTCACCCTCAGGATGCCTTCATGCATGAAGGTGTCCCCCCCTGGAAGAACATCCTCGAGTTCCTGAAGACCTTTGCGGATGCGTTCTCTGGGCAAACATACAGAAGACGCAGTAAACCGCATTGTTGATAATCTAACATAATTGAAAATATTTATTTTGTCAGATTCATTTGTGAACCTACTTTTGACTAAAGCCAGACACCGTGAGGCGTGGTAACACAATAATAGTTTCCATGAGGGCGGCATTTGCAGAAAATACCAGCAATGCATAACAGATGAATGAAGTGAAACAGTGTTGGTGCATACTGGCTCAAGAAACACGCAGATAGACAGGAAATGAGCCCTTTTTAGAATAAGATTTGAGAGACAGAGTGAAACAGTGAAAAGATTTTGTGGCTGCTGAGACACTCTACTGAGGAAAGATTAGACACATAAGCTGCCCACAATGCGTCAAAAACCACATGATGAAGTAGTTGTCCAGACCGATGATACTATAGACAGATCACAGTGGGGAAAAGTATCTGTCTGGAATCGCTTCTTCAACAGAAACATTCAGAGGGATCGTAACTTTGTGTGACCTGTGTCCAAATCTGGAATTACGCTCATTTCTTTCTTTTGGATGATAGAGAGGCAAAGGATTAAAATCGCTTTTGAGGAGATCTGCACCCACCTGTCTTCTGTCAGGCCCATTAAGATCCTTCCCTCAGTGGAAAACACAATGAAGGACATCCGCAACTGTGGGCTGGAGCAAGAAGAGGAGAAAAGAGTCTGTTAAACCAGTATTCATTTCTTGTTACATGTTTTCCCACGGACGCTTGATGATACAATTCCGTTAGTTTTTACCTTATGAATTTATGAGCTAGATGTTCGACAAAGTGGTAGATTTCAGCCCAATGATTCAGCACGCTCCCAGATCTGAGAAGAGAAAATTCAAATTAATGGCAGGATGCTTTTTTCAACCATTGCTGTGCATCTAAACTATATGACCTCTTACTTACTATTGTTTGAGTGTTATCGAGTTAAAAACAGACCATGGCCACAGACTATATGAGACAACAGGCCCCTGGGCACAGACGTTTAAAAGCCACCCCACCCATCTTACATAGGAGAAAGACCCCCAGACTAAAAGAGACTAAATGACTACACACTGTGCTTTTCTTTGTGGTCATTTTGTGTTCGTTTGTGTCTTATTCTATATAACTCTTTCCCCTTTGCAGTTGATTTGCATGTCTTTGTAGTTTTGTATTGTTTTGTGGTCATTCTGTGTCTCTCTACAATAGTTTTGTGTCTCTTTGTTGTCATTTTGTGTCTCTTTTTAGTTGTTGTGTATCTCTGTGGGTATTTGGGCCTCTTAATAGTTGTTTGTGTTTCTTTGTGGTAGTTTTGCATGTCTTTGCATGAGGTTTTGTGTCTCTGTGTAGTCATTTTGCATGTTTCTAGTAGTTTTGTGTCTCAGAATGTAGGTCTTTTTTGTAGTTTTGTATACTTTATAGTCATTCTGTGTCCCTTTCCAAAATTTTTGTGTCTCCTTGGGATCATTTTGTACCTGTGCCTGTCAGGTTAGTAATCCATCCATGGAATACACCAAATGGAAATGGAGACTGCAAAACAGGTCTACATGAGAAAATGCTTTGGGCATCACAGCTGGTTTACTCTGAGGAGTAGCAATGATGTTGTACTCCTCCTATTACTGTTAACATCTTTATAATGAAGCTGCTATTATTTCAGTGTTATTGGAGTCAGAAGAATGTTCCCTCATTATGCTGTCATGCAACCAACACTGTAATCCCAACTAGGTCAATGTGGATGTTAATCGTTCTGCACTCTGTTCCCTCCTGCTAATTAACTTCATGCTGGGCTACCACTGTTCACATTTTAGCTTAATGTTTGTAGTGGATTGTATGGTGATAGCTTCAAAGTCCTCTGTATCCTGCTTTGTTTTGGGGAAATAAAGATAAAGGGATTGAATATTTGGGAGGAGAGAAGCTTCTCTGTACTTTTATCTATCATCTAATCTAATTATCTGTTGTTATCAATGAGCAGCTGCATTAGATTAATAAAGAACAGTTTGCATGTGTCATTGTTGAACCCTGTCAAAATATCATTCATTTAAACTGTGTTTAAACTCACTTAAACCCTCACCCCCCTGTAACATTTCTCAAAACACCTATTTTTCCATTGTTACCATGACACAAGTCCCGGCACAAACAGAGCAGCCAACAGGCTGAAACATTGGAACATCTGGACGTAATGGAGAAAAGGCAGTGCAGACATGGAGAAGAGAGGAGAGAGGAGAGCAGAGACCCGGCAGATACTGCAAGAAGACAACAAAGCACGAGGAGGACATCTAAAAGGCACCAGAGCCAGCGAAGACCACCCCTGGAGAAAAGAAAAGTAAAAGATGCCCGACAATGAAGTCTGTCGTGTAATAAAAATTTGTGCTGCTAAAACATGGCTCACACTAACAGTTACTCTTTAGTGCACACCATTGCCTAATTTCCCCTCAGAGAAACAGCAGTGTGCCTAGAGTTGGCACTGACAGGTACTGTAGGACAACTGGAAAATCCATCACCATCTCTGGCGGGAGAGTTACGGAGAGACAGAGCTGGAAGGTCGCTATCCTCCAATCTCGTACTCCAGATAAGAAAAAGTTCAATGAGTTGAATGACAAATTTGTAGTTGACCTGGTTGGCCAACATTTTGGCTTGTGGTAAAAAAACAAATAGCATAAAAATGAGTCATTTTAAACCAGGTTTGCAAAACAGGCACTATGTAAGGTAACTACTATGTTACAGTCCAAAGGAAACAGCCAAGGTAAATGTGCCAGAAGAGCCTTCCTTACAAGTCCCAGTCAGGAAAACTCAGGTAAACACTGCTCATGTGTGACACTGACCCTTTTTGAGAACTTTAAACTGTTTTCACTTGACCAGCTTTGTTGATGAGATTGCTTAGTTCCTGTTTAGCTAAATTTGTCAAGCACTAAAATTAAAGTTTTACTCACAAATGCATCATTCATATCTTACAGATAACTGCAAAAATGCTAGGAAATGAAAGAAATGGAGATCAAGAAGTAATTAATATCATCAAGTAAATGTCCAGTGTGGCAGCTTTGATCAGGTACTTGTGTTCCATGACAGGAAATGCAAAGATAACAACTCAGGTTGGATAAACATGAAAACTGTCTCTGAATCGAGACCAGTGTAACCAAATGACTTTGCACAAAGTCCAAACATCCTGTGTCCTACTTCAGATGCACTGATTACAACTCAAAAAAGAAAGAAAGAAATATACTGACGTAGGTAATTTATGCACTAACTGGGGAGATATTCTGGATAAAAACTGTAAGCTTGGTACATTTTTTGTTTGTAAGGCGCAACACTGAACAGAACAGTCAGCTGCAGAGCATAAAGTCTGTGCAGCCTGCAGCTGACTGATGAATGGGGGAACACCTCACACACCACTAATCATTACCATCTGTAGACATATGCCACGCAGAAATGAAGACTGAAGCCTGTCACAGCATCATCAGCCCATCCATCCTGCATGACATGACACTAGGAGGCGTAATGATAACAGAAATGGGGATGACGTCACAAAAACTTGTTTTCTGGGCAGAAGATGATGGGAGAAGCACAAGAGCGACATAAAGTAATGCACAGACTTTATGCATTACTGTGTTTTCATGATAATGCATAAAGTAATGTGTCATGGTGCAATTTTTAAGGCCAGCAGTCATGTCATCATCTCTCATGGGAGATACATATAATGTATGAGAACAAAATTACAAATTCAAAAATAATATACTGTGTCCAACACATCAACTAATGTTTCTCATAGACTTTGACATAAATGGCTTTCACAGAAGCTTCTATTCATCTATTCATCCATCCCATCTAAGTGTGTCAGGTAACTCACTTGTCCAAAACAAAGTAAAGATCAAAGCCTCCATAGCACGAGGACGACCCAGCCTGCCTCCTGTCCTCTTTTGGTCCAGCATTGCCAGCAGTAAGAACAACCAGCACAGCACCAAACACCACAGGAAACCAGGAGGTTCTACGCCAGCATGAAGGCATAATTCCAGCTGAAGAGAATCTCATACAGATGAGATGATGAATAAAACCAACTTCAGTGAAGAAAAAGTTGGTGAAAAGGAAAATGAAAAAAAGTTGCTAACTTAATCCTCCTTGCAGACTCTTCTTTCAATCCTGCACAGGCATCTTCAGCATGGGAGAAAATCAATAATCCAAAAGAGAGCAGAGAGTGTAATTCAGATGTTGAGGTGGAGGGAAGAGAAAAAGTACAAGTGTTGTGGGTCTCACTGTTGTTGGGACCCTCTCATCACTGGGTCCAACACAGCGTGCACAGAGATGAGAAGAGCTCCACAACTTCTTGCTATTTGTTAATGAGAAGGCCATGCAACAGAGAGATCCTTAGACCCTGGATGTCTAAGACTCTTTGCAAAACTCTGCTTGTATTTTCAACTCTCTCTCTCTCTCTCTCTCTCTCTCTCTCTCTCTCTCTCTCTCTCTCTCTCTTTCTCTCTCTCAGTCTCTTTCTGTCTCTGGAGAGGATGAGAGTGATGAAGACAATGCAGCAGAAACAAGAAACTGTGCTGGTCTTGCCACCTAGTGGTGATAAATGGCAAATGCCTGTTTTTAAACAAGCCACCATAGAGCATTACAAATGAACTCAGTGACCCAGAACACTGTGAAACTGCAGTAAAAATTTACCTTTGTGAAACCCATAATGCTTTGTTTGGAGAGAAAACCTGTCAAGAGGTGTTACCTCATCTGTAATTCACATTTGTATGCTGTTAAAATGTTGTGGTGTTGGATTGCATTATATCAATGGATGCCTCTTAAATATTGTTCAGCTTTATACAGACAGATTCCAGATGTGTTGTGTCTCTTTAGTTCATTTAATGCTTGGTCCTGTGTGATTTATGTTATCACTGGGATTACCATAAGACTCTTAAAATGACATCACTGGGCAGTTCCTATTGGCCGACGCTGTGATCCACCCATGCTGATTTCTCTTATTTGAAGGAGGATGTTAGAGTCAGTGGAAAGAGTAAATATTTCTGGACATAGAGGATGTAAAATGTCAAGATCTGGCACTTATACACAACAAGCAAAGAAAGAAAAGATAACAATAAAAATAATACTTTTTCTTAATTATCTACTTAGTTGTCAATTGGTTGGAGTGTCTAGATTACTTCCCACAGAAATTTGCTTTGTATAAACAGCTACAAGACAATCCAGTCCAATAAGTATAAAACTGTCTTTTATTTTGCTGTTGTCAGTATTCTCTGGTTCACTTAAAGTACAAACAAAACCTCTCCTCAAGCAGAGTTCATATTTCCCTTTTGGTGTTATTTCATTTCAGATTTAGAAGTTGTTTTTCTTCTCAATACAGAAGTTATGCAAGACATAAGCACTGGTGAATAATGACTAAATACATTGATCATTCATTTCTTTTTTCGAAATCAAACAATCTGCAACTCTTCTCTAAAAGCAAAATAGAATTATATAATGAAGAGTAGCTGTTCTCTAGGACAGTAGGATAGATTTTAGAAAATATGAGGGTTGTCCTTGTTTGGCACAGTCAGCTCTTCCACACAGTCAGCAGGATACAATCCAGGAGTAAAATACCTGAAATCACAGTTTTACAGTGAAAAATGTGTTGATGATACAATAGTAGTCTGTTATTCTTTCTTTTCATCCCCAATGATCTGTGCACTTACGCAGAGTACTTCATTTCTATGATTTTCTTAAACATCTAAGAGCACAACAAGGTTTTGTACTAGGTACATTTTAGATTTGACACATACCATGAGAAAATCGTACAGCCTTAAAACAATTCACTATCACTTAATGAGGACGTGCAGCGCTCCAGATTCTTACACAGAGGCTGTGAAGGATTCAATCTAAAACAGTGTAAGTCACTTTGGACAAAAGTAATGTCAATGAACTTATTTGCATTTCCCAGACAGAACCTCAGACCTTCCCTGTGTACCTGAGCCGGCCATTTAAAGATGAACTAAGTAAAACATGAAGCTTCCAAAACATGGAACCTGCTGGTTCATGTAATAAATAAACTCCCCTGCCTGTCACGATTCCAGTTAGTAGTAAATGCTTAGGGCATGCTGCATCTATGGACAAAACAACAGAAATATCTGCAGTCTGCAGTTATCAAATGTGCTTTGATGCTGTTGTCTTTCCTTGCTAGTCTTTGGCAGTATCCATCATCTTTTAGATGATGTTGATGAAAATTATGATAGTTCCTCTTCGCTTGTGCAGTTTATACCAGCAAAGCGATCACTTCTGCTTGCCTTGTCCTCTCCCGGGTTACAACCAACAGCAACAACAACATAAAGATAAGTCAGAGATTTAGATCACTCAAAACAATGTCTCTATCATTTTGCCTTCCCCGCATAAATTGGACATAGTACAGATGGGTCGTTCTTATTGTGCACCACGTATCTACATCCCTCCGGGTCAAACACTGATACACAGTCTTCAGGGAAAAGTCTGGGTTTTGAAAACCTGCAATCATAGATTATATAAATACCACAGTGATGAATCATTTACAGGTTTATTTAAAAAACTTTAATACTGTGATCTGTTTACTTACGGATCGCAACACTGACTGCAAGTACAGTCCTGACATTTACTGTTTCTCCATTTTGATCCTACAGCATGCCAGGTGTAATCCTGTAGGTCCTGACAGTGGGTCTGGACTACGGGTGGAAAGAAGCGAGTAAATGATTGTCTATACCGTTGTTATTTGACACTACATGGTGCGTTTTGGTGTATAACTGTCATGTTAAGAGAGGCTGTGCACATATACAGCATACATTGTGTATTTACCTTGTCCTACATATATGTTCACACACCTGGCATCTGACTGTGATGCCAGACCCCAGAGGAACAAACCTAGGGCCAAATATTTCCTCAAAGAAACAAAGAATATAACCATTTTAAAGGTCTTGTTCACATTGTTTCAAGTCACTCATGTAAAAAAGTAAAGTATAACCTCTTGCCTTCACAATCAGAAAAAAACAGATACCTCCAGTTAGAGACCCAAATGATTTTACTAATAACTGTAAAAACTCACCATGATGACATTCGACTTGTCAGATTTGAATGATGAGGAAGTGAGTGTCTGCTTGTACAGGAACCTTTGGAATCAAACACAGGGTGGGGTGGTCCCTCCTGCCTGCCTGTAGTTTCCAGGAATTTGGGGTGAAGTCATGTTTGTATTAGAAACAGAGAAGCTGCCATAGGTCATCTGATTTTCTGGTTACTTACGCTGCAAATTACATAAAACCAATGAGGTGATGTCCTAATCTTCAGTTATGTCAACAGTACAATCAGCAAGCAAGCAGAATACAAACAGAATAAACACACACACAAAAAAACAAGAAAACAAACAAACAGACAACAGAATACAGTTATACTCAAGAGGATTAGGGTTAGGTTTAGTTTGTAATCATGGTTTTAAATTGAACTATAGGTTCAACTGTATTCAGTTAAAATAATGTTCCAAATGTAGGCTGCAGAAAATAAAAAAAAACAGTTTTACAAATTTAATGTTTGCACGTGGGATTTCTAGCAGTGTACACACACTTGAAAGAGTCCAGTGATGAGTGAAGGATACATTTAATGAAGAAATGTTATATAATCGCAAGTTGTTATTAAGGACTTTATAATCAAGTAGAGACCAACACCAGTCACATTTTACTGTTAGAGATGTCCACCATTATTACCAAAGCAATACAGGACTTGGGCATTACAATTTATTATGAGAGCTGTGTTATTGTCAGTATAGATTATGAACAAGACAGGGCCCAATATTGAAACGTGTGGACCCCCTCATTGACACTGGTATAAAGAGAGAACATTTGACCAAAATCATAACATAGATAGTGTAGGAGGATAATGTATTAGTATGAAAGATAAATGCTTTTGTTAAACATGCTAAACATCATCATGTTTAGGAGGAATAATGTTTATCGTGTTTATTATCTGCCTGTCACTGCAACAACAGCATGACTATTACATTCAAATTACATTAGAAATTCTTCATCTTATTTGTCAGTATTATTATTATTATATTATACAGTATTACTATTATTATATATTATTATTATCAAGTTAAAGGGGTACATCAGCAACCTAAAACAGCACTTTCATAAAGATGGGTGGTCCACAAGAGACAGCAGTGAAAAAATCATGGTCAATATCAAAGTGGTTGAGGAAATTTTGACTTTGAGTCTCATGTATGGGTCAAGCTCCAAATATATTGCATCCTATATTTCCCATGATGCAACTCTATAATGTCCTCCGTTAGACCACCTATGCCTCCAAAATGTAGACATCCTTCTCCAACAACCATCCCCTTTAAACCTTTAATCACCCTTGTTTGTGGTTTTCAAGACCAGAAATGATCATCTTTCACATGTGAAAGAGTTATGCAAAGGAGTGAATTGTGAAGAAATGTATGATTTATTTATATATTCATTTTCAATTTTATTTGTAGCAGTATATTAGTTTCCATTTCCATTGCTGATGGAAACCTGGCGAGGGGTCACACCTCCAGTGTTTTTCTCTTCTCGGTTCAGCAAAAGAGGAAATACTTTAGCTCCTCAGATCACGCCATCACTTCCCTACTGCAGAATGAATTGGACAAAGTACACTTGGGTCGTCCCTCTTGTGAACGATGTATTCACATGCTTTTGGGTCAAACACTGACACACAGTCATCAGGGAAGCCGACAGGGGTTGAATACCTGCAAAACACAGCAAACACACAGTGATGGAGCTGTGTGAGGTGCAGTCATGAAAAAAAGAAAGTGCATTTATGTGGTGAGGCACCAACAAACAGAAAATTGTTATTCTAAATAAAAGATAGAAATAGTTTTATTATGTAACTCATATTGAACTGCTACACCCATGTAAAACAACATGAGGAACTATTTGAACATTTAGAGATGCACAGAGGCCAAGTCATTCCCTAGGATGAAGAATAAGTATCACAAAGTGTGACACAGTGCCTATGTGCCTATTTTCTTCATTCAAAGCCACCCATTACACAAATATGGAGCCACCAGGGGAGGCATGAAAGGATTAAAGCTAACATGTCATTACACAAGTCTGTGAGATATAAAGAGAAATTAACTCTGAACCTTGAGTCCACCAATGCAGATAAAAGTACAATAAGATAAGATCATCTTTTATTGATCGCACAGTGGGGAAGTTACACTGTTACAATCCTTAAAAAAACAAATGAAGACAAATATTAATTAATAGAGAGAATATAAACACAAAACAACATGTACAATAAATAGTAAACAGTTATAGTAATAATAAGATACTGAATTTACATACACAGCCTCACCCACTTAGATGTGCACTGGTGAGGTGTTATTGCAGGAGAATATGGATCTCAGTATTGCTAGACAGATTTTTATGTTGTTTTTTTACAGATATGATTTCATAGTATATTTAATGAGTGGACTGAAAAAAAGACCTTTTAGTGCACAGTGCAAACATCAGTGCATTTATGAACATCAGTAAACATCAGTCCTACTGTGGTAAGAAAGTGTTTGTTACAATGAACAATAAGTGAACACAAAGAAATTCATATGATTCCCATATAAAAATGAAAAAAAATGTTTGTAGTCTGTGTACTTACCCTGTGCAACATTCGCCACAAGAACAGTCCATACATTTGCTGTTTCTCCATGTAGATCCTAAAGCATGCCACGTCTGATCCACATCATCCAGACAATGGGTCATGCCTGTGTGGGGAAAAAATAGATAATAATTTTCAGCAGAAATAATGTGGCATCATGTGTGAATTTTCTATATTTGATATAAAAAAACTGCGTGTGCTTTTCTTAGTTTTACCTGGTTTCATGGGCTTTATGTAGCAAGACGCATCTGACAATGACAGCAGAGCACATAACAGGAAAACAAGAGCCAAGTGCTTCTTCACAGGAAAACAGAAACAAAAACAATATTTTTCATATCAGTAGTAGTGTATCAGAGATGACTGATTGCTTTCACTCTCATTAACTAGTCAACATCATATACTGTAACAACTCTCTTTAACATTACTTTTACAAAACAAAAGAAAAGCCACCAACAAACAAAAACAAAAACTCACCATGATGACACTCAAACTCAGACAGTTTGAACTGTGTATAGGAAGAAAAGGTTAGAATATATTGTATTGTTGGTGGAGGTCTTTTATACAGTGTATCTGCAGGGACCTTTGGAATCAAATAAAGGGAGGGGAGGGGTGGGCATTTCTGGAGGAGGTCACCACAGTTTGTATTTAAATCAACAGAAGAAATAACATAGGCTAAAACACACTGTCTACAACATACAATCAAAAGTAAATTTAAAGTTATGACAAAATAATAAAAACGTCTTTTGTGGGCACTGTGGCACATCAAACTGGGGTGACAGGTTTTAAGTGTCAAACAAGTTGAACTGACATTATTTCATATTCCATACTCTCTATCCACTGTAAAATAAAAGTCTACTGCTTTTTAAAACATTTTTGACATTTTAATGAGCTCTGAACTTTTACCATACCCATTAACATGCACTTCTTTGAACTCAATACTAACTCACGTTCAAATAGAAACACTGACAAATAAGACCTCTTTTTTCTGTCTCTTATGAAACAGCACTTGCCTCATGGCCTACAGACCAAAGGCATTCTTCTAAAAACCTTAATTGCCAAATAATACACTTGCTACTTTTATCATTTTTACGTTACTATAGTAAAGTAAACATTTTGTGTAATGACTGAAATGTACACAACATTAGGTTTATTATGAAAGTGTTTTATTTATATTTTTAAGTTCCTATATATAATCATGTAGTAGTAGAAGGAGTCATTGATCCATCTCCCTGTGATCCAGGACACGTTTTGCGTCACCCACTGACGCGCCACAAACTGGGTTGCCAGTTTGGTCAAAGTGCGGCCCGGACTGTCGCGCTTGTTTTGCACGCTCCGGAAAGGGCGGATATGTAGCCGGGCATGGCAAGGAATCACACAACAAAAGGAAGTGAGGCTCATACGCACTAAATATTTGTGTTTTCTGTAAGCGACAGAGTACTTCAAGAAAAACGAGACCTTTTGTTCGGTCTTATTCGGTTCGAAAGAGGAGTTTAAGCCGCCAAACGACCGACATGAAGTCTTAAAGAGAAAAGGTGAGCAACGACGGAGCAGCACGGTTAGCTGTTAGCTCGCTGTGCTAATGTTAGCAGGCCAGCCTTCAGCCCCCCCACACACACAGACAACAAAATGATAAACAATGAGCCAGCAGACACTTGAAAGAGTCTGTCGTATGAACCGCTGTCTTAATGTCGGATTTAGATGTTATATTCTACCCAGAAACAAGTGATATTGTACAAGCTAAGCTACAAGCTAATATAAGCAACAGTACATGGTATGGTTTGGGCTCGTTGTGGACAAAGAACCTGCATCTTTGAACGTCACATGAAATTAAATTATTGTTATGTTATCAACCAGTCTGCTTGTTATTCTGTCGATTAGTCATTTAGTAGGTAAAATTTAAACTTTGAACGACCTCTCACAGTCCAAGAAAGCAATATACTGTTTAGCAATTAGCAATAGTCTAAAATCCCCAAAAGCGCAGTTTATTGTTGTGACGTTTATTAAACATACCCATATATTATTTTAAAGGAACAAGTCTTTCTTTAAGCTTTTTGTTAATTATAGGTCAATTCAATGTCAATATAGTTATAAGAAGATATCTTGCACATTTTTTAATAATCTCAAATACTGTATTTCAGCTCAACTTTGCCAGTTTGGTCTGAAGCGACACAAGTTGTTGAGCTCTTCTCAGGGCCCTTTGGGGCCCAGGAAGAGGATGCACCGTGGTGGGGATAAAGACTTCCAGATATCGGCTCGAAAGATGGGCACATCGTTGCTTTTCCAGCTGTCTGCTCATGAAAGAGAGCTGGATTTGGTGTTTCTGGATCACAGCTATGCCAAGCCATGGAACGCCCATCCAGATGCCAGCAGTGCCCGGCCCACAAGGACACTGTTTGTTACCCCTCGTCGCCAGCCTGAAGCCTTAGTGTGAGTGGAAAAATGTCCTCCACGTGATCTGTAACTGAATAAGACATCAGACTGACTGCAGTGTGGGATTGTCATCAGCCTCCTGCTGTGTTTCTTTACTCTGATCACTGAATTATTTGTTTATGTCGCAGTAACTCAGTCTTCATTTACTTTTTTATTTTTTATTTTTTGCAGGGACTCTGATTCAGTAATAGATGTGGAAACAGTCACACCAACACCTGTTCCTCTGTATGATAACCAGAAGGCTCTCAGTGTGATGAAGGAGTGTGAGCGACACGTGCTGTTTGCTCGCACAGTCGCTGAGAGCCCTCCACCCCCCGATGACTGGGAGGAACATATAAACAAGTAATCAAACATCTGGAGTCATCCACTGTTCATTTCTTTACTATTGTGTCACTGGACTTAGAGAAAAAGAGAAAATAAGTCACAAATAAAGGTGTATCACTTACATTGGATTGACATGATCATCATTCTGTTTCAGGACTGGATGGTCCGTGGCTCAAAACAAGCTGTTCAATAAAGTCCTTAAAGCTCTGCAAGCTGAAAGACTCGCCCGCCTGGCCAATGAAAACGTAAGTTGTGCTTATTTAATCTAAATCTGTTCTTAATTGCTTTACATTTTAAGACACGAAGTTCTTCAGCAACTAATGTGAGCGCTGGATTGAAACAGTCCACTGCTTATTGCTCTTTGAAGCTTGAAGATTATGTTACTGCTCTGTTAGATTGTCATCATGGACATGGACAGTTTTCATCTGCCAAAGGACAAATCAATGCAACCATATTACAAAGGCTGTTGCAATAAAAGCGTAAAAGTGGTCTTTCCACACTACTTCTATATAGGCTAAAATCAGTATTGTGCCATAACTGATGCACACAGATGTTTTTTACTGTTTGTTTTTGATGGGCAGGTCTCCTCCAATCAAATGCTAAATATAAGTGAGTTAAATGTATAGCATATTTGTAAACGAGACTATATCATGATTTTTATTTTGAGTTACAGATGAGGCTATGCTTCATCCTGTTAAATGGTATATGTGCCTAAAGCCAGTGGTTTGCAAGACTTCATCATTTTCAGTCATTCATTTCAAAGTTATTGAATTATTACTGGATCTCTTGTGGGATCTTGTGTCTCTTAGGCCTCCAATGAGCCAATTTTGCGGAGGATAGCCGTGGACAAGTGTGCCAGGAAGGTGCGGCATGCATTAGCCAGTGTGAACTGGGACACCAAGCTGACACAGTGGTTACACACCACTTTGATCGAATCCTTAAGCCTTGCCATGCTTGCTGCTTACCTGGACGTTCTGCAGACTTTGAAAAGCAAGGTATGATGGGTGTGATTGAATGAAGAGTCAGAATTAGTCTGTATTTTCTGTCCCATGTCTACGTTAGTACCTGCAAGGTCAAATATTTTTGAGTGATTATTCTCTGTCTTTGTGTTTTGGAAGTTGCCTTTGCTGATTGACAGAATGTTGCTGACGTCTGCAAAGACCGGCGCTCCAAGTGCGGAGGCCCTGTCACTGCTACTGAAGCGTCCCTGGGACCCAGCGGTTGGAGTCCTGTCCCAAAACAAACCGGTAACCATTTACTGTTGTTTGCAATAGAGAGCATTTTAAACAGCTTTGTGTACTTTGTTGTTGGGGATTGTAACATTTAAAGATCGGACCCCTGTTGGTCTTCTCACATGTTTCAGAGCAAGCTTCCTGGATCCCCACTCATCCTCATTGCACCATCGAGCCCAACCAATCCGGCCCTCTCTACTTCACGGCGAATGAGATTCTGGCAGTCGCAGCTCTCATGTTTGGGAAAGGTCTTAACTCTTGCACAGTTGAATCTGTATGTTTTAGAATATGGGTCGAAGCAATCTCAGAAAAGTGCCTGTAACAGATGTGTCCATGCAGGTCATCCCAGTGCACAGTCATGTGAGCAGCAGCGCAAACATCGGCATCACACAGTGCCTTGAGCACATGTTGGGCACTGTCCGGGCCAAGGTCATGGAGGTAGGATGAGTTTATTTTGTAGATGTAGTGTGATAGCATTGTTTGTGAAATGCATGTAGTTTATTTGTTTTTAAAAAGTAATGTAGCATTTATTGAATAAAACATGGCCAAATTAGCATACATATTCCTGCTTAATTTTTTATAATAATAATGTTTACAATGATAATGACTCACCTCTGTGGCCTCGCAGCAGCTTTTGCTTTTATCAGGTTGCTCTCAGGTTAAAGTTGCTTTGTAAATTATTTATTTCTCTCATTCTTCAGTCATTTTTTTGTCATTTCTTAGATTTCTTTGGAGTCTACTTTATTATCTGGTGTGCAGTTTAAACAGCCAATACTCAGTGCATTCACACCAAACTGCAAATTCTTATGAGATTTGCATTAAAGTTTCTTATTGAAACCACAAACAGTCTTATCCAAACATATTCAACACCTTTAAGGGGGGAAAAAAAATAATATTCATATTGTTTTTTTTTTCATTTTGTACATGACATGGCTGCAGTTGTATTGATTATGTGTTATAAATGTAACCACCAGGTGCACAGTCACTTCCCCCACAAGCCCATTATCCTGGTGGGCTGGAACGCCGGAGCTCTCATCGCGTGTCACGTAAGACTACTTATCAAGTCATAGCATTCTGTGATGTGAATACTATGAGGCTAAAATGATCTCATCCATGAAAAAATGCAAATGATTTTAAAGCTTCATCAGTAAAGTAAGTTGTGGTTAATTACAGGTATCCCTCATGGAATATTTGACAGCTGTGGTGTGCCTCGGTTTTCCGCTGCAAACAGTCAACGGGCCAAGAGGGGTAAGAGCATTATTCTCTAGTGAAATGTGTTTTTTGAAATGTCCTTTCTGTTATTTCATTATGTCTGCCAACAAAAAACTGAGTGTTGGCTTCAAGTCAGTGGTCATAATGAATACAAATGTGTTAATGGTTTACAGGATGTGGATGATCCGCTGCTGGACATGAAGACCCCAGTGTTGTTTGTGATCGGCCAGAATGCGCTGCAGTGTAGCATGGAAGGCATGGAGGAGTTTAGAGAGAGGCTGAGGGCAGACAACAGCATGGTGGTGGTGGGAGGAGCGGACGACAACCTCAGGTCAGTGACAACCTCTGATTGACGGTTTTCAGAGCAAGATATCATGTACCACCATATTATTTTCTTGGTCAGTTTAAGAATCTTAGCATCATTTAGTATGTATAATAACACCTAATGGTCTCCACTCACAGAATCAATTCAGCAAAGATGACATCAGAGGGACTCACGCAGACCATGGTGGACCGCTGCATTCAGGTTGGTGTTTTTCTCTGTAAATGTTTGTTTTACAGTTTTATTGGGAGTATTTCTCAGCCACTGCAATACCTTTTCTGAGAACAAAAGTTTTTCCTCTTTCATCCCTGATGTGCAGGATGAGATAGCTGACTTCTTGTCTGGCGTCCTCACACGGGCAGAGGGTCACAGCCATGGCTCAGGGGAGATGAGGGACCTGGACACAGAAAAGAAGAAAAGGCCCCGACGGGAGCTTCCCTTTGACATGGAGAGAGGAAGACCCTCCTCCCCTGCACTCAGAGTTCCCATCTCACCATCAGGTTCAGAGGTCAGTAAACAGCAGCTACAATTACCAACATTTTTAAAAGGGTTAGAAGTGTCACCCTTTTTTTCCCTTTAGCTGCATGTGATTAATATTCAATAAGAATACTTTTAATAATATACCTATTTCTTACATGGAAGAGTAATTGCTTTGTTTGCTTTGTATCCACAGAATTGTTTGGTTGTGTTTTTAAAGTCATAACGTAAAATTAAGAGAAAAAAATTAAGAAAGAAAAGAAAAAAAACGTTGCACTGGCTCCAACAATGCACAAAATGTCATATCAAATGAATGTTGATATGTTGATAACAGCAAAAGGTTTACACTGTCTACTTGTTCATAAGGGTTATTTTCTCTTCACTGTGTCCTCAGGATCTGTCCAGTGTCTGTAGCAGTCCCACTTCAAGTCCCAAACCCAAGACGTCTGGTCTGTCTCCAGCACAGAAGTCCAGTCTGATCACAGCCACACAACTTCTCAAGACACACATGCAGCGCTCCGGCACAGTGCTCACTCACAAGCAGGCTCAAGGTTAGTCAGGCATCAAACCAAACCCTGTCCACATTCTCCTACACGTGCGCAGTGATCTCGCCACCTTGTGTACACAGCTCCTGTGTCTGCCCCACTTGTTTATATGAAGTTGTTACTATAGGTCATTCACTTCAGCTGAAGCGGTGCGAGCTGAGCAGACGGGTGGCATGTGAGATGTGAAACTTGATTGCAAAAAAAAAAAAAAGAATTATCGCGTCACGACATCTGATGGGGCAAGATGGAACGTGACTGAAATACTCTCCTCTCATCCTCTGTCTCTTCTCTTCTTACAACTTTCTTTTCCGGCTTTGTTTCCAATTCATTCCAGCTCAGTTTGCTGCTTTTATGAAACAAAACATGCTTGTGAGGAAAAATCTTCCTCCTGGCACTCCTCCTTGTATTTTTGGTAAGTGTCTATCCCTCCTCCTTTCTCTTTCCTCTGTATCTTTTCACTTCTTTGTTTCCGTTGCCCTAAATCTACTTGACTGTCACATACTAAAACAGTACACTGGGTCCACACTACACACACTGTGATGTGTTGAATTTTACATTTCTTAAACTGAGAATAGTACACTTTGTATTACTGACAACAGTGTAAAATGTTTGCTTTAGAGTTATTGGTAAATTCACGGAAAGATGAAACAGCCCATATCTAAGTGACCTCAGCAATCAAGTTTATATCTGAGTTTATCTGAATGTGTTTGTTTGTTTTGTGGTGCAGTGCCGGTAACCAGTGATCAGATGGAGGGCTTGGACAGAGATGAACTCAGGTCACATGGCAAGAGGAGGCAGACGCCTAGTCCCACGCCAAGCAAAGCCTCCAAGAGAGCCAAGATCAAGGTCACCATTGTTTCCCAAAGCGAGTCAGCAGGGGGCACCATCAGCCCTGCTACACAGGAAGGTACAAGACTTGGTATCCTTATGTTTTTACTTATTAGAATCTGTAGGTATCAGTTTGATTTATACTTTGGAGGATTCATTTTGTTTGCTTTAAACATTGAGAAAACTTGCCTGGAGTATGACTGGAGTAAACAGATATTGTTTCTTGTTATGCTGTGGATTGATAGAATCTGTTGTGGGCAGACAAGATGGAAAACATTTGAGGATTTGAGCAGCTCGCCTTCATACACATTTCTAGATGGATTGATTAGAAAAGAACTGTTTTTTGTTTGGTAGGGATTATTGCTAAAGTGAAAGTAAGGCTTCTGATAACCTTTTATTCCAGAGAAAATATGGTATCTGTGATGCATCACTGCTGAGTGTCAGCTGACTTAAATATCTGACCATCATGATACAATCGTTTTTCCATGCAGTGGGTGTCTCTGGGAAGCCCTTAACGGTGACAGTGGGACAGACTGTTGCTGGAGCTAAAGAGCTCTCTGGACTCCTTACAGGCCACCGGTAAGCTCGCCTGCCCCACCACACACAGGCACATTCAGTATCGAGCACTTAAACCCCTAATCATGCCTGCACCCACGCCCACTCCCACCCTGTTTGGACAAAAGTGTGTCTGGTGCAGAGGGATTGATGAGTGGTGTACTCGGAGTTTGCGAGCTGAGTGATGGCCAAACAGCACTTGCTGGGGTAGCTCCTGAGTAGATTGGTGGTTATGTGTGTCACTGCAGGTCTGGTAGTCTCTCAGAGGTGTCTGGTGCCCTGTCCCCAGGCTCCAGCTCATTCAACAGCGTGCAGCCTTGCATGGTGTCAGGGTCCTCCACACCAGTCCAGGCGCAAGCTCCGGCTACTGCCCAAGGTACCTCTGTCCTGTCCTGCCCTGCACGCCTGTTTGCACTCTGAACTGTGCAGCTAGTCTCAGCACATTAGCCTCAACACACAGCGCAGTCCTAACCACTTTTGTAGAGCAAGTCTAAAGTTTCAAACACTGAATGAGAACAGTGTGTGAGGACAACATATCCAAGCAAACATCATCATTGATCACCTCTTGCGTCACCGCTGTCTATTACCCTTTGGACATGACTTTCATATGGTGTGTTTGTGTCTGTGTCCATCTAATTTAGGACTGTGAGTGGGGGATTAGGTGGGAAGAAGGGGTTATTGTGTTCATATTTATATTGCCATTGTTCTTATTATATTGGCATAGCAGTCACCCTAATTTCAGCCCCAATGATTCACCATCTTTGTGTTTGTGTGCAGCGCCTTCCGCCAGCAGTCTGCTACAAGGCCTAAGTTTCAGTCTGCAGGAGATCGTCACCAAAGCTCCTAGCTTACCCTCCACAGCAGCCAACACAGGCAGCACCCAGGTATCTCATAGTTTGACTACATGAAAGCCTGGATGACCACAAGGACTTAAGTATTCTGTACTAACAACCACTTTCCAAAGTATTAAATGTACACTGTTTATCCATCTGTAGGCTTGAAATGTGGAAAACTACCAGTTTGAGCCTGTAAATAGTGTGTTTGAGTTTAAGAATAAGTAAATAAATATATCTTTTGACCAGGATTCATTTCTCTAAATTCATTTTCAGTCTGTTGTTGTGTCCCTACATGACTAAACCTATTTGTTTATCTTATTCTTTTCCACCCTCAGGTGGTTTGCGGGAAGCCCCAGGGTCAGGTCTTGAGCTCCGTCTGTACCAGCAGCAGCACGCTGCTCCGGGCGGTGCCTGTGGTCTCCACAGGAGGAGTGGCTAAAACCACCGCTATCCACCAGCTGCTCACCAACGGCGGGCTTGCTAAACTTGCCAGCAGCTTGCCCGGCTTGGCGCACATCACCAATCAGACCGCTGGTATGTCTCGCACTGCCAAAACGCGACGGCCACGTTGAATGCCCAGGGTTCATTCATCCTGTGTTTTGGAAACAGTAGATCAGGACGTCTTTAGGCCAGGGAGGATTGCTGCAGTAGAGGACCGTTGAGGACAGCTCTGCCGACGTGTGTGTGTGTGTGTGTGTGTAGATAGTTTGCCTGGAAGAACCTGACTGCTCTAAGGTCTGTGGGGTCAGATGTGCAGCTGTAAAGCACCATAGGGCCGATCAGCGGCGGCGACATGTTTTGTTTTCATGTTAAGAAAGAGCCGTGTGGGAAATGTGAGGTCACAATTACATTTAAGTTTCAGGCACACGCTTAACACATAATGTTTATGTAGAAATGAATGCAAATGTAAAATTTAAGTACAGAAGAATCGTGAAGTACATTTAAACCATGTTGGTAAGGTCAAATTTAATAAGACACCCTAAAGATGAATCTAGACTGCCTTTTGTATGTCAGATTTGTTTGTTAGAGCTGCCATTTCATGTTTGTGTTTAATATGTTTCCCTCTTCATGTTGTAACATTTTGTAAACCCTCCCATTGAATCACCTGCTTTATAATAAGTGTGAATGCTGACCTCCTTTCAGATATGTGTGGAAAAGCAATAAAATTAGCAAATGGCATTACCCAAGCTCCTGTTCCTGTTGTAACAATAAAGACTGGAATCAAACTCATGTTTTCATTGCGCCTGTGTTTTTTTTTTTTTTTTCTGTTAATGTGAATTGGTTGTGTTTCTCACCCCGTTCACTCAACTGAAACTCCAAATTTGCTTTTACGTGTCATTATGTTCATTGTCCCAACACCCTGCTGTTGTTTTAATTTGCTAACCTAACCACAAAGCAAAAAATTCCTTCTGATGACTTCCAATAACATGTTGGGCTGCTTTTGTGACTAAATGGTGACTAGGTGGTCAAATCCATCCTAGTGTATTTTGCGAATTAGCATTGTCGGTCTTTCAGTGCTGAGCACCTCTGTTTGTGTGTCAGTAGGGCAGAAAGCCCCCACCTCAATAACGGTGACCCTTCGAGGAGCGCAGCCAAGTAGAGTGGGACCTCTCAGCCAAGCTGGCGAGGTTGTGACGCCGACTCGGGTCCATGAGCCCAAGGTGCGTCTGATTAAAACATCTTATGGCTCCTAGTAGATGCATTTTGTTCTTTGGAGCTCTTCATTTGGTTGCTTATTATCTGTAATGTGATGGCATGTGTTGGCTTCTTGTTGATTCATGTAACGTCTGCCTTCTCTGCTTTCACACTGCCCACATTGTTACAAACAAACAACCCATGGAAATTTATGTTTTTTGGTAGCTTATGAATATCTTCACTGCCATGGCAACCACAATGCCATGAAATCATTATGCAGACCACAGCAATTGTTTTCTGAAGATTGAAGCCTATTTTAAATAGTTATCCTGTTCTTTGTTTTTTTAGTCATGATATGTAGGAGCTCAATGGGTTTTTAAGTAAGAGACAAATAAGTAGTAAATGCACACAGTGAGGTTTCTAAGTTTATAACGAAGACACAGTAAAGGAGTTTCTTACTGTTTGATGCTGACTACAAGGCATTGCAGGAGGAGGTGATTGTTTTTGTTTTGTGTATTTGGACAAATACGTAACAGTTAAGTAGTCTTTTTTTTTTATATTTTGAATAATAGGAAATTTTCATAAAAACCTGCAATGCCTGCAAAGCGAAAATGACATTCTCAGCTGTCAAGTCAAGCTATCTAAATAGGAGGCTGTGTACAAAAGCGGGCTGCATTTCTCAAAATGCTCATCTGATATGGCTGAAAATATCCCCCGTTATTACTGAAGAAACTCTGAAGTTGTGAGTCAGTTCTGGAGCCACAGAAGTAAATGTCACACATTTCTTTGTCCTTCAGACTTCAATATAAATAGGTTTATTATTGCATTTTCCACACTGTGAGCTCATTAATTTCACTGTGCCCTTTTACAGCAGTGAAATTCTCGCCTCATGGTGTCCACGTGCTGCTACACCTGATGTAAGCTGGTGCTCTGCCAGAGGCATCTGGGGGGGGGGCACAGCCTGCTCACGAGACCGTACCCTCCCTGCAATGATGAAAACACCACCATGCGACATACGACGACAGACTGCACCTGCCTCACACCCTCCAGAGAGCCGCCCTGTCGAGATGGCTGGAAAAGGCCAGGCAGTGGCTGATGTCTTGTGAGGATACACTGCAGTCTACCTGGACTGTGATAATAATACTGGAAAGCCTAGAAAAGGACAGATGAGCAACTCTCAAAGCTGAGTACACATCCACATCTTAACTAAAAAAATTGCTTTTCATAAGTGTGTATTAATTTTAAATGCTTTTGCCACTATTTGTTTTGCAACTCATTTACCAAAAGCTGAGACAAGACGGATCAGTGGGAATGTGCTTGTGTGGAGCATTTTGATGTCACAATTCAGCATCTCTATATTTCTGAGATCACTAAATTTAAATGCCAGGATTGACTTCCATATTATTTATAACAGTAATTAGAATCACATCATTACAGAACTTCATCACTATAATTGCTTTTTGTATAGCCACTGCAATGATGTGTTAAGGGGAGAACTGCATTCTTAAACACTAATTAAATGTCAGTATTGGTCATAATAATTGCAGATGTTACAGTATATTGTCAAAGAGTCCTGGCGTTGACTGCTCTCTTTGAATAAAATGCACTATGCACTGAAAAGGCTACAATACACAAACAGGTCATATCTGTATTCATAAGCGGTATGTTTTACATGTGTTTCCTCTATAACCTCACGTACTGTATAAGGTAAAATTTCCCATCTGGACTGTATCATCTCTTCACTATATATGGACTTTTTGTTTGAAACTGCCACAGTAAAAAGGGAAAAAAAAGAAAAAAAGGTGATTTGCCTGAAGACCCTCGACTGTGTTCCCTGTTTGCTAATCTAAATATTTGGTCGTGTGTATTCAGCACTTGTAGCACTGAGCAAGCAAAGAGACTCCTCTTATTCAAAATACAATAAAGCTGCTTACTCGCATTCATGACAGTCGTACTGCCGTGTTTACAGCAGTGGCATAAATACAGCCCACTCGTCTCAGCAGACATCCTGTCTTAAATTCCACACATAGACTGCAGTCAGATAAGATAAAGAGAGGAGTGTGTCTCCTCTGTCTTATATAAGCCAGGCTTTGTATGTGATAGGCAGGCACGGGATAACTGATGCCAGTCAGACAGAGAACAACAGAGCTGCTGGCGTGGCCTCCCATCAGCAGCAGCAAGCAGTCCATCTGAGGTCCTCTTCATCCAATCTCCACCAAGAAGCTGTGATCTTAATTTATCTCCCGTCTGAATCAGTTTATTTGGATGATATCTGAAGAGTTATTTGCAGTGGAGATAAAAAGCCATTCTTAAAAACCAGCACCAGCTTGATTGATATCCCCTTGAGTGCACTGTAATAAGAAGAATTTATGAAAATCAAAAAATTTTGAGATATCTTATCAAAACAACCCAACAGCAGCTTGATTTATATTCTCTGGAGTGCACTTCCAGACAAGAGCCTAAAGGCGGGATCATGAGCTTTCACTCTGATGTGCACTGAACTGTGCAGTGTGAAGCCAATAATGTGCTTCACATTAAACAGTCCTATCAGATGAAAATGTTTTATGCAGGCTTGTCCTTTATTTTAACATTAAACTAAGGAGAGCACTCACAGGTACAAGGAGATAATAACAAGAATAATATTAACAACAGATTATATATTTGACACTATGTATATAGGCTACCACCGTTTACATACATAATTAACATAAAATTAAACATGTTTAAACTGACTGTCCCATGTTTGTTTTTTTAATTAAACATAAAAAAGCAGACAGTGTTGGACAAATGAAAAACAAATGAGTCAGTACTAAAATAGATTTGATTAACTGAACCATAAATAAATGTATGACCAGGTGAGCAGTCTGTGTGTGACGCTTCATGACCAGAGAAGCCTGTGTAGAGAGAAATAACCGGACAGATCCACACTCTCACACCATCACTGCACGCTTTATTTCCCATCAGCCTCCTCGCGTCACGTTCCGTGATTGACCGACAGGCGGCGCTTTGATCGCTCCAATTTGCTCGTGACCTCTCGCACGCGAGGAAAGGTTACCCTGTCCCAAAGGTCAGCCTTGTTTGGTTGTTTTCTTCCTCTCATTGTTGGTTTGTTTGTTTGCGGTTGCGCGAGTGCGCACATGTGACGAGCCGCGCGCGTGTTTTTTCCCGTCTCGTGCGCTCCACGGGTGAAACGTGACCGCGAATGAGGGATTATGAGGTCACACAGGTTTAACTGAACCGGCGAGAAACGCAAGAAAACAATAAAAACGAGCCACATGAGTGCGAACTTTTGAGTTTGACGCACTTTCACAGACACAGACAACACAGACTGAGCGCCACGCGGGCCTGTTTTATTTTACATTTATTTATTATTTCAAACAAGCTTTTTTTCCTTAAATGAGATGCTAGGGTCGATTTAATACCGAATCAAGGTGTAAAGCCATGAACCAGCGGGGCCCCGCTCCTCTGTGGCCCCGCTCCTCTCCTCCTCCTGCTCGGGGGCCCCTGGCGGACCGCGGCCGCGGCGCGCGGACGTTCACCGCCCCTGCGGAGCTGCCGTATCGTCAAAGTTTCTCGGGCTGTCTCCTCACTCGCCCGGAGCTCCGGCTGGCTGGAGGAGAGGAGAGAGAGAAACCACTGCCCCGGAGCCGAGGAGACACTGGAGAGAGGCTGCGTTTAAAACCCGCCCCCCCCCAACCCAACCTTAAAAAAAACCTCCCATTTCTCCCTCTTTCTCTCTCTCTCTCTCTCTCTCTCTCTCTCTCTCTCTCTCTTTCTCCCTCTCACTCTTCTCTCTCTCTTTCCCTCTCTCTTCCTCTTACCTTTATCCCTCGCCTGTCGCCGTCTCCCTCACCACAATAATGGATCTCTCGGTGAGATGTTTGTGTCTCCTGTCCTGTCTCGGCGTGATATTGGCGATCGATTTGGAGGCGATCGATCCGGGCTACTACGTGGAGCCCACTGCCACATCAGAGGCGATCGACTACAAGGATCCCTGTAAAGCTGGTGAGATATTTTGTTTCTCTTCTTCTTCTCCTTCTTCTCCTCCGCTCTCGGCGCCAGGCTGTGATTTTTACCTTCTTCATGTGTTGGAGGTAGAAACATGCCACGACTCTGAGATCTGCTCGCTTTTCCGAGAGGTGACAGCGGTGGATGGAGTTTGTAAAAGGCTCGGGGGGAACATTGTGTGCGTTTGTTTTTTGCCCCGACTGACATAGTTTGTGCAGTTTTGAAACATTTGGAGGACACACACACACACACACACACACACACACAGCGAGCCGCCCGGGATCGGCAGCAGAAAGGGGGTTTGTAGGAGTGAAAATAAAAATAAGAAGGAGAGAAAAAGGTTTGGTTGAGGCTGTGGATGCATTTGTCGAGACTTGAAAAGTTTTCGCCAAAGTGCTTGTTGGAAAGTTACCGCTGCCTGCTGCTGTTTTTTCTTTTTTTTTTTATTCTTCAAAATGTGATCTTCCTCTTGCTGTGTTTTATTTGAAATAAAAACAAGGGGAATGTGCACTTTGATTTTTCTTTAAAGACTTCTCCATTTCTGGTTGGGTTTTGTCACTGCACAGATAGTCTTTTTCCTTTTTTTCTTTCTTTCTTTCTTTGCTTTTTTTTCCACCGGCTGTTCACACGGCCACTAAAACAAAGTGGAGGAGGGGAGAGAGGAGAGTACAGTGGAGCTTAGAAATTATGCACACAATAATTGAGTTGGCTCTTGTCTCAGAGTATAAATATGTCTGCTTCTTCTCTGCTGTGGTGAGACCTGCATATTTTCCCATTATTTGGCAAAAGCATATCAGACTTGTCATTGTAATCTTCTTCTTTTTTCATCTTTCTTTCTGTTTCTTTTTCTTTTTTTCTTTTTCTTTTTTTTTGTGTACGTGTGTGCGTGTGCTGTGAACTCACTGTCTTGCCAAATCCCTTTGGGGGAGTTTGAACAGATTGTGTTTTCCATCTGGTGAAAGTATTCAGGTTACAGATACAGTGAGTTGGCCTGAGTCTGAATGACCTCTAAAGTCCTGGAAGTGCTTACCGATTTGGCATTTGACGATTTCTGATGTGGCAGGCCAGAGAGCGAGGCACAGTTCAGTCTTCCGGCTCTCAGCGACCCGCCTTTTTATCTTCTTTCTTCATCCGTCCTCTGAGAAGAGGAGCAAAGTGTCAAGGGAGACGTAAAGACTGTGCTTTCAGAGGGGTCGTGGCTTTTTTTTTTCCTTTAACATAAACACGACAAGAGGTCAGGCTGCAGATGAACCCTGTCCCTGTGTAGAAGTGAGCAAAGATGCTGCTTCCTGTTGTTGCTTCACTGTTTAATTTTGAGTCATTCGAGTCGAGTGGTCACACCAGATTGTTTTGGATCGCTCGTATTGGATTTACTGGACATGATGTTCAGATGACGCCTCCAGAGATGAGCGGCACAGCTCACGAACGACGCCGTGTTTGTGACCCGAGAGACTTTCATGACCTAATTCCAAGAAATTGTTGATGTAGGATGGGAACATCTCAGGAGGGACAGCCCTGCTTTGTAATCCGGGTGTTTCATCTTGTTTGCAAAGACGCTATCACTATTAGTAAATCCAGATCTGAAGTGGCAATTTGAAGGAGGAGCCGTTTTGTTTATGGCTTCCTCTGGGCACGTCTGCAGACAGGTGGTTGGGAGACGGTCACAAGCACAAGCTCCCACTCCTCCTAACCCTCCCAGCCTAGAGCTCTTCCAACACCCACCTGCTTTTCTACTTCCCGCTAGCAGCAGCAGATTTCTCGGCTCTCCCTTTTTACTCCCTAATCTTCCTCTCTCCCTTGCAACACACCAGAGGCAACATTTTTCACCGTGATCATCTCCACGCGAGCATCTATAACTAGTATGGACACGATGATTCTTGGGTTATTGATCTTTCTCTCTTGTTTTTCAAGCGCATCACCGCGCCGTGTCCATCTGATCGCTCTCAGTGGCCTCGAGGTCAGCATTTTCATGTCGTGCTGCTTCCGCCCTGGAAAGTGCTTACAGCCGTGTGGAGTTTCTAATGCGGTAACGCTCTCAAGGGGACTTCATTTCATGCTCGTCCTCTGTGCGGCTGTCCTTGTTCGACACCGTTCTTCAATATCAGGATCTTTACTAATTGACTGGATGTATTTGTGTTGAAAGTGGAAAGAATAACTCCCATTCCGACTGTTTGTGGGGGAAAAAAAACAGATGAATTTTTGTTGTGATGCTCAGCTGCTCTGCTGGCTAATTTGCCAAGTTGTGGCCTTTTAGTTTAATTTCCTCAGATGAATTAAAATGCACTTAGTCTATAATTAATTTATAGCCACAGTGCATGCGTGCGACTCCTCCCGCAGTTAAGCCCCAAAAAATGTCCACATTTACAAAGGATTAAATAACTCATCTCTATACCAGACATGATAGAAATGTGCATTGATTGAAGCGAGCAGTGCAATAACACTGAAGTAATGCCATCTATTTAGGAGGTTAACCAGTGGAAAATTCCTTAGTTTGCAGAACTCCAAACTTGGCAGCCTCCCAGGAAGTCATTTAAGACTCTAACAACCCACTGAGATTAGATCCACTCATTTTCAAAATGAAAAATGGATGAGAACCAGTCACACTCATTGTCTGCTCTGCTTAAATGATAATCACAAAAGCAGCGACAGGTTTTAACATGTACATATGCATTCATTTATGAAGCGACCTCTTAATCCACCGGAGGCTCCTGTGACAGTCTGTCTGCGCCGCCGTCCGTCGAGCATGGTCAAGCTGCAGAAAAATGCAATGCCATTTTTTTTCCTTTTTATGAGCATTCTGTCGCCTCAGCTGCAGACAGGGCAACCTGAACAACACCACCACCCCCCACCCACCACTTCTTCTTCTCCCGTCCTCTCTCTTGTGTGAGTGGTTTTCTCATCTCCCCGGGCCCCCGAAGCCCTCGCTTCCGACTGACTCAAGCACTTCACACATACTGTAGGTCATTCACCTCGTGCCAAGGCAAAGCACGGCTGGTGGGAGGTGGAGGGCAGGCCAGCCACGCCGTGCCCCAGGTGAGCTGAGTGCAGGCCATTCACTGGGGCATCTTTGTAGGTTATTATCCACAATCTGCTTTCTGCCTCTCAAGAATCTGTTTGCTGTCAACAGAGACTCGGGTCACTCCTCCCGTCACTCTGTGTCCTGCCCAGACTGTGATTTTGGTCATTTAAAATACTGCAGCTAGCTTCTTTGTTTTTTTCTTCTTTTTTTTTTTTGACAGCAATGTTTCCGAGCTTTTATTTCCTCATAAGTCTGGTTTTTATTCACTGGAGTGCCACTCATTTGCTGTTAAGCACTTCTGAAAAGCCGCTGTGACCCACCACATTGTGATTCTTCGTCAGGCAGTCACTCGTGTGGCATGAGAGATTTATAATATTATGTTAAGATGTGAGACCAGCTTCCACTAAAAAGCATCTGCATGAATTTTTGACATCGACCCAGGCCAGTGGGTTGTGTTGACTGCGTTTTTCTTTTTCGGAGTGAACTGCCTCATTTCACATTATCATTCACATTATCGTAAAAAATTGGTTTTATTTCAGGGTTTTGTTCATCTGAGTTTGAAAATAGCAGCAGATGATTCTTGTTACCCAGCTCCATCCCTCAGCCCTGCTCTGGCTCTGTGATGGGTCTCTCTGTTGAACTTCATGATTGGGCCTTTAAGCAACACTTAAGCAGATGCAGTTCTTTTATCATGGAATTCGGGCTGCATAGCCGATCCCACACTGGGTGTTTTTTTTACATTACGGGACCCCTGCCACTCCTCTCTCTGCAGGGTTCGGGTGATTAGGGAGCCGATCTATTGGCGTGATCTCGCTGCATTAGTTGGAACAATATGTTTGTCGTCAGAGCTAAGCAATAACTAATCTTGCATTACATTAATACCAAATCTGGGTACGGAGCCTAAGTAACAAGAAATGCTTTGGGAGAGCTCATTTAAATGGCTCAAAGGGTGCCCAATTAGCCTGCCATAATGAGGAGCTTAACAGTCACTTCTTCATTATTCACAGTTTGTTTTTTCTAAATAATTCATCAGCGCTACGTCGCCGTTCATTTGGAGGAATAGTTTTTCTCTTCCCTCTAACTGCAGTGGATGCTTGACTCTCTTCAGCGGCAGATAGCCGCTATTTATGGAAAATGTTGTTGGTTGAAGACGTCTTCCAGATTTAGTTCATCCAAAACCCCATTTAAACTTTTCTTTGGACATCTGGTCTGAGAAAAAAACCTGCTCTGCCCTCACGCCAGACTGTGTGAGTATGTGTTAGTCTGCCGTCAAAGCCAGAAATATCAAGTCTGGATGGTCAAAATAAGTTTTCTCAAAGGTGAAAATCCCTGCCGCGTGGCGATGAATTATTCATCTGTGTAAGGAGCTCTAATACTGTGTATCGTTGACATTAAAAAGACAAATGGCTGGCAAGCTGATGAGTCATTACAGGGGGTTCGACTGGCAGTAGGGTATATCAGTAATCAGTGGCAGGGATGAGCTGGGAAATCCAATCTGCTAATGGGCTTGATGGAGTGTGAAATGTTAAAGGGGAGGCAGCCTCTTGCTGTGTGCCCTTTGCTTCTGAAGGCGCTCTGATTTTGTCAATAAGACTGAAGCGGCGGCGCGGTGGCAGTAACTCTGTGTTGATCTCTGCTGTGGCTGACGAGACCTCGGGCTTTTATTAGAAAATAATTGCTCCAGGTCTCATGCTGTAGTTTGAGACTTTGCCAGAATCTTTCCTCTAATTATACCTTAGTTAACTTTTTGAAACGAGCAGAGTGCAGATAAGCAGACTTATATTTTTTTCCTCTCCCGCCTTGGGCTCAAATTGCAGTGTTAGGAAATGTCAAGGTAAGCATTTGCTGAAGAAATAACAGCTGGTGTTGTTTTTGCAGAGGAGAGAAGCACCGTATTTACACGACAACAGGCCTGCATAATACAGTTCATCATTTCTTACTTAGGATTATGCATTTTTTCCTTCTTAGACATAGTTAGTCTCAATATTCGTGTTACACAGACTTTACTCCTTCACTGCTTTTTTCCCCCCATGCAGTCCTAAACACACAGCATTTAAAGGTTGAAAGAAAGGGCTGGTACAGAATGAAACCTGAAAAGTGCTACTCACACTGTCATCAGATGGTAATCACCTTAATGCAATACACTATTGCCCTCCATTGGAATTCAAATGCAGCGTTTGTTACCAAACACAGGCTGTGAAAGGCGGTGCCAGGGTATTGTGATGCATTCCTGGCTTACATATTGGCCGGGCTCTCTCATCCCTCATCATTAGGTCTTGTATAGGGAAAGGCGGTCTGAACGTCTCTATAAGCACAGCGAGGAGCGAACCGGCCCCAAAGTGGAGCTGGCCGTCTAAATATAGGCCGGTGTTAGTGTCTGTATAGGCTTAGTATTGATGTTTGTGCAGGTTTCAGTGGCAGATGTCGCGGTCTGGTATTCGTGGATGGAGATTTATGGGAATAGTCCTGGAGTATTTGACACCACAGAGGTCGAGGCTAGGGCATTACACGAATCAATGGGATTAATTTGATTGAGATCTAATCTGACTGGATACAATGATTGATGGAGGCAGTCTTAGATGAGAAGGATTATGATGGGTTAGATTAACAAAAAAAAAATTCAATGGTGGGGGTGGGTGGGGTGATGTGTGTGTGGGTGGGAGGGGGATTTATCACACATCAAATATGCTCAGTCCACATCTCATCAAAACTGTCATATATTCAGTTCAGTCTCATTAGTTAGAGCACAGATTTGCCCTTAAACTTAAATGCCTGCTGTTTGTTGTTTTCTCTCACTAAAAAAGGGCAAATGAATTAGAACAGCAACTAAACACCCCACTCTTACCTAACCATTCTGCATAGATATTAGTGTTATGGCTGCAGCTGTTGTCATTTAGGTAATGAATAATGTTTGGACAGAGATGCAGCACTGTACTCTACGGCGATCACTTGCCATCTGCCACACTCTCTGGGTTTTAATCTACAGTATAACACACAAGTCTCTCTGTGTTTGCACCTCGTATCATTACAGCGCCATGTATCTAGATGAGTTTATCACCTTTCCCCACAGCCCGTCCTCAATCCAAGCCCAGAGTTGGATACAAAAGATCCGTAAAACCATGTGTCTGTGGATAATTAAAGCCAAGAGACAAGGGGATTAATTCACAATCCCTGCGAGTCTCTCCACAAACCTGCAACAGCGTCTCCAGGACGACTGCTGTGCCCGGGGGAAATGAGTCCTAATGCTGCCGGGCCGTGCATTTGCTCACTTCAATCTCCGCTGTTGTCTGAGAACAATGACACTGCGGATTAACCAGTCTGTCCTCAGCACAGCGGTGTACGATTGGGCAGAGAGTGCAGCCCTCTGTGAACCTCTTGGGGGTGGGAGGAAGCCTGCACCTCGTTATTTGGCCGCAGCCTGCGCACAGCACTGCAAATGTGTGCAAACTGACACTACATGTGAAAAAGCAAAAATGTCCTCCAATTGTTGCTTGATTGCCCTCAGTCAACACTAAGCAAGACGTTCATAGTGTTGTTTTGAATGCTTTTTTTTTTTTTTTGCTCTCAGGGTTTATGGTCCTTATATGACAGCGACTTGGAATTAATTCTTGAAGTGCTGCCTGTTCTCTTCAGCACTCAGCCAGTTCTGGGAATCAAATGAAAAAATGTGAAGATAAAAGAGAAAAATGTCCCTGTGTAGTCAGCCTGCCTGTCCTATACCGCGCGACATCTGGTAGCTTCCCTTTATCAGTGGCGTTTTTGGCAATGCATGTGTGTGAGTGCTGATTGTGAGTAGTCTGTTTTGTGTCTCAGGGATTTGGAGTGAATTAGTGTTTTTTTTTGTTTTTTGCGAGCACAGATTAGAGGATCCCTTTGACCTCTGGAATTTAAACCTGTCATCTGTGCATGCCCTGTCTTGCCGTCAGCGATCTACACCATTTCTTATTGCTGTCATTAGCCTCTAATCCCAAACACAGTCATTCTGCTGTGTATCCTCTACGACCTGCAGGGTGGAAGACTGGCCTGCCTCTACTAAAGCCGTCTCCAGATTGTTTCAATAATACTCCTCTGGTGACAGGGATGCAAGCCAAGTGTTTCTTTGTTTTTGTTTCTTTTGTGCTTTTCATCCATTTTTTCTCTCCCTCTTCTTGTCTCAGACCTCTTGTCAAACTTTTATAGGAGTACAGGAGATGAAAGACCTTTCCCCTGCATGTTTTTGTTGCATGCTTAAAGGAGGGGAAAAACACCACAAGCTGCTCAGAAAACAGATAAAATCAACTTTGTCTGCACATGATGAATTTTCTTGTGTATTTCACAGTGAGGGGAGCCTGTAACTGCGTGACACACTGAAGAGTTACAGATTCAAACATTTGACAAACACAACCACTGTAAATCACTCCCATTAACTCTGCAGTTTAGTGGTTCTCCCTGCTTCTTACCCCCCCTGGGCTGCTCTCCCCTCCACCACAGTAACCTCCAAGCACGCATCCAGAAGGCCGTCATTTTCTTTCTGCTCCACATCTGCCTTCCCTATTCAGAGCGGTGGTTTAGGCATAGAGGATATGCCTTCTTCCTCTCTTCTCCTCCCTTCTCCGCTCGTTGTTGTCTCCTGTTCAGGCACAGATTACAGTGCCACCCCTTTACCCTTCTCCCCCCCCTCTGCTTCTCCAAAAACCTCCATCACCCCCAACATTTCCCTTGCCTATTCTCTTGGGGGGGAGGGAGGAGGAGGAGGGGGGGGGGGGGGGGGGGGGAGGGGGAGGGGGGGGGGGTGGGGGGGGGGGGGGGGGGGGGGGGGGGGGGGGGGGGGGGGGGGGGGGGGGGGGGGGGGG
>JBAJHX010000076.1:8908863-8959111 GCA_037176925.1 Amniataba percoides
CCCCCCCCCCCCTTTTCAAAACAGAAAGGAGACCCCCCTAGGTGGGAGGGGGGGATGGGGGGTGGGGGGGGGGTTTTTCGGGTTGTCTGGTTTTTTTCCCCCCCCCCCCCCCCCCCGAAACTCCTGCATACAAGCAAGGCCATAAATTCTAGAGACGTGCTGGTGTTAAAAGCCTGTAAAAGTGAGCGCCTTGTTTCTGCGGAGAGGACTCCGAGCTTATCCTCTACAGAAATGGGGCATTTAGTAAGGAATCCTATAAAGCACATTCCTCATAAAGTGGGACTGTTTGGTTATTTTTCCCTCTCCTTGGCCTCATTAAAAGGCTATTACTTGTTCAAGGTGCCCCATATTACTTCATTGAGGCACTGTCAGTGTCTCGCTGTATCATATCTGATTGTTCTCATTAAGTATCTGCAGGCGCCAAAGCACACAGTGTGAGTTTTGTTGTTTGGCCACATCTGGACCGAACATGGCTCAGTTAATAACGTCAATAGTCAGGTTTTTGAGTTCACGCTCTCTTTTTGTCGCGCAAACCTTCAAGAGCCATGTGCAGTGTGTTGCTTACATTTCCATCCTGTAATTTGTGAGTCCGGATAAAGAGGCCTTCCTGTTATCCAAACAGACATACACTCTATTTCTGTTTCACTGCATGCAAAGGGTAAACAGCAGAGTCGAGAAAGCAATGAAGTCTATATCTTTTATATGTGTGTTACATGCTCTGGGCTGTCCAAAAGTGCTTTGACTGGGCCTCCATGCAGCATACACAGTCTGAGCGGCAGGAAAAGCCCGAGGCAACCGGGCAGGCTCAGACTGCTGCTCCATATTGTGGAGTTTCCTTACGGTCATCTGACATGTGCCGTCTCTGTTTGTCTGTTTCAGCTGCCTTTCTGGGAGACATTGCTCTGGACGAGGAGGACCTGCGATCATTTAAAGTGGACAGAATAGTAGATTTGGCTGAGAGAACCGTCCATGTTGTCAATCACAACGACACAGGTAACAACCACAGAGCCCCTGCTTTGAAGAATTACAACTTGAGGGGAAAAGTTCCTCATTAGACCACTGAGGGAAAGTGTTTTGGGTTTTTCACTCCAGATAAAATTGCATCAAATCATTTGAAATTTTGTTTCTTGTTGAGGGATGATAATTCTCCACACTAACATTTTACTCTTGAACACTACAATTGTCAAACTGCACACATCTTCTGCTGCTGACAGTCAGCAGCAGCACCAGTCGGATTATGTCTCTGCATTTCATGACCTCTTTAAATGTTTATGCCTTCAACGGTCATGTCATCAACGCGCATTGCTACACCTGCACCACCGTGTTCGACAGTAATTGCCAGGCTTTGTCATGTTAAATGTCGTCTTTAAAATGGAAAGCTGTATTTAAGCAACAGCTGTGAGTCAACAGGGACCAATACGTTTCACAATCCTCTAAACTACAGGTGAGCCCGAACCAACAAGTGCGCGCATGTCGCATCTGCGCCCGAGCGGTGACTCAAGATAATGAGCGCGTTGAGAAAAAGAAACATTTCGCAGAATTAAAAATACATTTCAACTACTCTTAAAATATCCACTAGGATTGGTGGGATTGATTTTCAGACTAAATAGTGACCTCTGGGGCAGGAAGTCAAGAGGAGACTCGTGGCACTGGACCGCGCCAGAGACAGACAGTGTGTACACTCATCTCTGCATATCCATTTGTCCACTTGAGCAGGTTAGTCACTGTGCACCTAATTGTTGTGTAGTGGAAAGCCTACTCTAGTGTGCAAAATGAAAAAACACTATTAGTGCAGTTGCATAAGTTCTTTAACAACACATCAAGCATGGGCACACCATTTATTCACAGTAACAGTTTGTTCCCATGCACTTTGCTGCAGAGGCCATCTGTCACTTCAGTATATATACCAAGACTGAATGGAGCAACTGTATGATTAATTCCTTCTTTGTTACAGCTATGGTGATATCTCTTCACCTGATCTGAACTCTTGTTCGCCCTACATGCTGTAGAACAAAGAGCTGGGACATTTTGTTAAATAAATAATGCAGTCAGAAAAGCAATAAAACTTTTGGCCTGAAAACCTTTCCTGTCTGACAATGAATGAAGGTGGCGCGATTTAATCATATTATTGTAATAAACACATTTTCCACGGGTTTTGTCTCTGCAGCACTCTCTCTTATCAGTGAGCCGAGCAGATTTGGCTGTTATCAGACTTTTCCTCAACACATGCACAAGTGTACGTGCTAATTGATCTCGCCAGGCCGCTAAGATTTACTCCTGCAGACTGAAATTCGACAGAACACATTGTTCCGGCAAAAAAAAAAAAGCCTTCAAACTGTGGCTTGCATGTTAATCAAATTTAGTACGGGGTGAGTCCTTGTAGTCACACAGCTTCAAGTATTGTTATGGAACAACTACCTTTGTGCAGGATGTACTGAAACCAGATGTACATTTTTTTTGTTACTACAGCGACACTTAAAGAGCAGCTTTATTTTGAGACCAATGTGTTTTCAGCTTGCGAATTTCATCAGGGTAACCCAGGTGATGGCTCATAAGAAGAATGTGCTTTGTACTTAAAGCGTTTTTTAAGTCTTGACCTCTGCTGGCTGGTGAAGTTGTGCCAGAAATCCTTTATTGTTTCTGCTGTGATCACACAAACCCCCACAACGGACAATGGAGGTGAGCATGTTAATTAACAGTTTTAATAATTGTTAAATTGATCATTTAGTAACTCCTGAACCAGGGACAGGCATCAGTGTACCAAAAGGATCCTGCAGGTTTTCAGGTGAAGCGCTGACAGATTTAACTCACTCGAGCACCTTCGTCCAAATATGAGAAACTGAGTGAAATCAGCTGTTGGAGTCTTTATGTGGAAAGAAAAGCTGCAGTGTCCCAGCCCGCTGAAGCACATCAAAGTTATCTATCCCTGTCCCAAACACTTCGGTCAAAAGAAAAGAGTCAGAAGAAAAAATATAAAGGTACAGCAGCACATTGTGCTCTTATATACAAATGTTAATTGTATACTTGCCATTAAATTCCTGCTCTAAATGACCTATAAAGTTTATTTTTTCTGTACTTCTTAGTCTGGGACATCAGACTACACACTTTTACTGATCCTCCTTATAAGGAAAGGATAAAGGATTTTTTTTCTCTATCATGATGTAATGTACAATGCATAATCAAAAGTCAGCATGTATTTCCTTTCAAGGTCACAAATCCTCAATTCTATAAAACTAATCCTGGATGTGTGTTTACACGTTTTACACAATTTTGTATCATTCATTAAACCAGCTGGAGACCAAGAGAAACACATATACCTGCTATTTTCTTGGGGAATGGGATTCTGTAAAAATGTACTGCTTTTGAAACATGTTTAGATTATGCATTTGCTTCAGTGTAAGTTACATTTGGTCTATAACATAAAGCTCTGTGCTCTATATGTGGCTCACATATGGATGTTTGTCATTATAATCACCAGGTTTAAGTGGGAGTGTTGTCTCCATGGTTACTCTGCATCTGAGTGACACTGAAATGATAAAAATTAATTTGAAAGAAGAAAGAATTCAGCTTCAATGAAACCCATTTGAGCAAAATTGGAAGAACAATGTTATTTGTACAATTTCTCTTTAATGGAGTAAATGTAATTCCCTAAATGAGAAATAATAATTAGAGCCTCTGAATGACATCAAAGCTTGTCCTGTAGTTTGAGGATTAAAAAGTCTCCTTTGTCATCCGGGGAGCTGTTCCAGAGGGAAAGAATATTTGCTCTGTTGGAGAAACATTCACTCCGCCAGACTCAGAAATGAACTAAATAACTCACATTGTTTCTGTTCTCTTAATTTGAACTCTTTAGGATCACCCGATCAGAGTAGCCAAAATAGGAATGGTTCACGCCGCAGAAAAAGGGCTGCCACCTCCAGACCTGAACGTGTTTGGCCTGAAGGTGTTATTCCCTATGTCATCAGTGGTAACTTTAGTGGTAAGTAAGAGTCATTTACTGATGATCTCTTTGCGAGAAAGAGTTAATCCTGCTTCGTCTGTCTTTTTTTCCTACAAAGAATATATTTATGTACATGATCTAATGTGGCATGCACTATTAAAAGTTAACATTTCTGTTCTTTAAAGGTCACTCATCCTTTAAACTAGAAAACTCCATTCTTGTGGTTAAAATGACTAGAAAACATCTTTATAGTGTCTTGTTTCTGTAAATTCACAATATTTTCCATTAAAAGGGGAAGTGACTGCAAAAAATAAAGAACTGAAGCTTCTTCTTCTGAAAATCTGAAATCCTCAGAATGAAAAAAGAAGCACAAGACAAACATTGCTGTAACACATCATGTCACCTAACAAAAGGCCATCCAAGATAAAATTTTATATTCTAATGAAATGAAAATGTTTACATTATGCTGGTAACCATTACGAAGTGACTTCATTTCCAGTAACCCTTCCGAGCTCCGTGTCTTCAAGCTTTTCAGCGGTCCCCTCTTCTATTCATCTCCTCTTATATGTGTGTGTGTGTGTGTCTTTTTTGTCAGCTCCACTGATCTCACCCTCTCTGTCATCCCATTCAGGCAGCCAGCGGGCTATATTCCGCCAAGCCATGCGGCACTGGGAGAAGCACACCTGTGTGACCTTTATTGAGAGGACGCAGGAGGAGAGCTATATTGTCTTCACCTACCGACCATGTGGGTGAGTCAGTGGGGTTTTCAGCTCCCACACGGAGGAACTGAACAATGGTCACCCTCTGTTGAGCCTGCGTTATCTACAGCTAATTACTTCGCGCCTAAGTACTTTTTCTTGCCTCCTGCTCAGGCGCCTTTCGCCATTGTTCATCCTCTCTGTTCGCGGTCTCTGTGTGAGTTGTTATTTCAGCCCCCTACCAGCCCAGGGAGACTGGGCCATTCAGGGGCCAGGAATATTTCCTGCGCCTCATCATCGCACTGCATCGCTCACAGAGCACTTGTGTCATACATGGTGTACAGAATTGCACCCAGGGGAGAGACTTCCTCTGCCTCTCCATAACCCTGTTTACCGCACTCCAGCGAAAGACTCGGTGTCCACTCAGCATTTCTTCTTAAGCACATACTCAAGGGAAATGCTGGTTGTGGCTGTTGTTGTTGCTAAGTGACAACGTGTTTGGTTGTTCAGGGAACTTTTTACTTGATGATTAAATGATTTTAAATTAAAGCACTTGCTGCTGTTGGGAATGCAAACCAGTGCAGCCTATTAATTTGACATTTTTGGAGGGTAAAAAGCCAAAGCTGTGAGGAGAAGTATTAGAAAAGCTCCCAGGGGACTCACAAGCCTAAAATATTCCCAGTTCCCATGTTTTAACCTCACACAGAGTTAGACCACAAACTGGAACCATTATGTCATTACACACAATGTACCTCTCCCGCTGATATGTATCATTCAACGAAAACCGCTTAACAAAAAGCGGATGCAGCTCGTGAAAAAACTGCTTTTTCCAGCCAACTGTTGATAGCCATTTTTAGCCTGGTAGCTGGCCTCTGGAGCAACAGGGATGACATTATCCACGCAGGCGGCAGCGGTTAGCAGTGGGAACGCTTGACTGCTGCATATTCAGCAGGCCCCCCATCTGTCCTGTGCAAAGTTCAAGGCGTGTCTCAGGAGAGCCTGGCCGGGCTCGCGGTAATTAGAGAGCGGCTGTCTGGCCCACAGGGCCGTGATGTGTGTGCCCGTCCTCCAGACTCCCACACTGAACCTTTCATGTCACGCTGAGATGGAGCGCTGCAGCCGGCAAGCTTCCACCGTCACTCTCAGCGTTTGCATTGGCAGAGGGATGAATGAATGTCACTGCTGTATGTGTGGATGACGGGTCGCCTCGTACGGCTCTCCTGTAAAACAAATGAGGGGTTGTTAGAATAATGTCGTTCTCATTACGAGCTCTGTTATATATACGTTCATAGCACAGTGAAATATAGGAGCTAGCAGACATTATAAAAGCCAAAGACACCCTTCTTCTTCCCTGGGAAACATAATTTTCTTTGGCCCCCTTCTGTAGTTTCCGCTTGCTTGTTTTTGTTTTTATTACAAGGTCAAGTATATTCTGGTGTCGTTAACACTGTTTCTGTGTGTGTCTGGCTGCTCATTCTCAGGTGCTGCTCCTACGTGGGTCGACGCGGAGGGGGGCCCCAGGCCATATCCATTGGGAAAAACTGTGACAAGTTTGGTATTGTGGTGCACGAGTTGGGTCATGTGATTGGATTCTGGCATGAGCACACAAGGCCTGACCGAGACGAACACGTCAGCATTATCAGGGACAACATTCAACCAGGTAGGAGCACAGACGGGTCTCGCAGCAATCCCTCAGCAATAATGTCAGGGAGATGCAGTAAGAGACAAAATAATGAAAGCAGCACATTTGAACACAGAAAATCTGGGCTCAGCCTGCAGATTTCTATTAAACCAGAACAGGTCAACTGCATATCGTGACCGTCAGTATTCAGGCCACACTCATCAAATTTTTATCTGTAAAATATTTACAATGATAAAATGCACAAAAATCACTGGAAAATCGCAGCTGTGTTATTCATTGTTGCAGGTGGATCTTTTGTATCTGTAGCCTCATTGTATGATCCATTTTTCAGACAGAGTGGAGCTGCATTCACCTTTGACATACATACATACATATGGTGGCACCGTATGACTCAGCTTCATATTTCAGCTGTGCTTCTCCCTTTTTCCCTTCACAGGACAGGAGTATAACTTTTTGAAGATGGAGCCGGGGGAGGTGGATTCTCTGGGAGAAGTCTATGACTTTGACAGTATCATGCACTATGCCAGGAATACATTCTCCAGGTAGGAGCCAGGCCAAGTTCCACTACGTACGCCCCAGACAAGAAAACTGGTCTTAGATCAAGTCAGGCCGAGCCGTTTCCCACTCTGCTGCAACCTTTTAACCCATCATCTTGTTTTCCATTTCTGCTCATAGAGTTGTATGACTGTATAGATCTGTAATGTACCAGGACTGTGACTGCAGGCTGCTGCTGAGTAATGTCTCAAAGCTTGGGAAGGAGAAAGAATGAAACGCTTAATTCTCACTAATAATGAATCATCAGAAAACTAACATGTAGCCAGGGGACATCAAGTTGAGAAAAGCCTCACTGTGTCTTGAATGTCTGCCTTGGACCTGAGTTGTTTCCTCACTATTCAAGTGCAAATAGATAGAAACTGGTTTCTTGGGAGAAGGAGGATCTTTAGTGGATATTTATGAAGTAGCTCCTACAAAAGCTATTTCAAACTCTCCCCCTCTTGTCTAAATTTCTTTTGACTGGACTTTTTTGCTTTCACCAATCAATGCTCACATTGCAAAGGGCTTTAGGGAGACTGAGGGAGCACTAATGTGATTTATGTAATATTTGGACAAGATTAAATGGCTTATTCCTGCATTGGGAGCACTGAGGGTTAAAAAAACACCTGCATGAAGTAACTTAGCAAGAAGTCTGGTGTGCCTGGATCCATTTAGCTTCTTCCTTTCAGACCCAGAGTGGATCAGAACAGATCTGCCACTTTCACAACTAGCTCAGTTCTTCATAGGTTTTATTTGTTTTTGTATCCAAAACATTATCCTTTATACTTTACACTCTGACTCTGACTTTTTGCAGAATTAGCAGTATGACAGTAGGAACACAAACTCTGAGCCATGTAGTGAAATTATTAAAATCCAGGGTCTCTAAAAATCTTGTATGATTGATTTGTATGATATGTTTTTGTCTTTAAAGTGAAAGCCAAGACTTTGTAGCCATAGTGAAAGTGTTTGCCTGGGATGTGCCAGCTCCTTCCCACAGCCTGTTCAAATTAAGGCTCCTCTTCTCTGTCCCTGCTGCTTTTGCAGCAGCAGCAGCCCCAGTAAAGCAGCACTGGTCCTGGGGCTGAGCTTGTCCAGAAACAGTAGCCCTGCTTCATCACAACAAAATTTCTGCGCACCACTTTCAAGGCTATGTAAAGCCTCTTGTAAAAGCTCTGCTTTCACACTATGAACCACCTCATTATGCTCCTAAGGGCCCTTTGAAGAGGCTTTGATGATTAGTAACATGATGTTCACCCTAGGCTACTGCAGGGACCCACGGTTTTATTTCCTATGTCTTTAGAGCCTTCACAGCGTTAAGGTGTTATAATACATGCCTTACTGCTAAATGTTTTTCTGCACTCAAAGCACAATTTAGGTCAACCCCAAATAATCACGCACATATGGTAAGGAATGAAGAGGTGGTTATTTTATTGTCTCAGTTATGTGTCTTATATATGAAGAGAAAGTTCTGCCAGATTTTGCTCCCAGGCTCGGTAAATAGATTCACATGACTCTAAATTTGGGTATCTAAAAGTTTGGACAGCAGATAAATCATTGATAGACAGAAATGGCTGTGGAGACGCAGATGAAACCAAATTTGGTATTGGGTTTTCTGAATACTGGAAACATGTTGCCCAGAGAAACTCCTGTTTGGACAAGCAGAATTGTGAATGTGTTATACATACATAATAGTTCTTCATTTTGTCGCCAATTGACCTCATTCCTTACTTCCTGTCGGATGCTACAGGAAGCCCTGCCAGATGCTGTGCTCATTCAGAACTACACAGGAGTGTTGTGGCATCAGAGGAAGGATCTTACTAGAAAAATCCCCATGACAAACACCAGTCAGACTGCCCGCTTCCTTTAGTCATCTTAGGCTACATTAAATTTAAAGTGTTATTTACCAGCTCTGTGACTGCAAAGCCAAAATAGATCCATTGGGAGAAGTTGACTCAGATTCAGCCACTGAGTCATAATAATTTCAAAAGTAAAGGTACGCTCTCTGAAAGTGGCTCATTGAGTGTCCATGTACATTAAATTATTTTATAAGCGGTCATATAACGGTTACATAGAGTCTCATAAATATTATCGTTACCTCCTGCTGCCCTGTGCAGGATGTGATCTCAGTTTTGCGAACGGAAACTGAATTTTGACCCTTCCCTTTATTGCACAGATAAACAAAATGAGAGAAACTTTTGTTATACCTACAGCAGGAATAGTTTTGACAGACTTGAGTAAGCCAGAATGGCTGTAATGTGATCTGTGGGCACAAAGTCAAAGCAAAAAACGAGCGACTACCTCACTCTGATATAAGAACCAGCTGTTGGCTGTCCTTTTGTTCTTATGTGACCCTCTGTCAGCTGTACGTATGTATTTTTCCTTCTCCCCCACCCCAAACACCACCTCTCCCATAGCCCGTGCTACTCTCTCAGTGTATGGGCCTCTTCCCAAATCAACAGCTATGCTCTTGCGGCAAACAGATTCTGGGAAGCAGAGAGGGAATCTTTGTCTAAATGGAGGCTTTCGGCTGGGTGTAGGCCAATGTACAGAAATGCCTGTCTGGCCCGGTGCATCTAAACTGTAGGTCGGGAATGCGCTGTGCACACAGAGCGGGGCTGAAATGCTGCATGTGTTTTGTTTGGTTTTAGTATTCAGTAAACTGAAAGAAGAAAATGCAAGAATGGAGAGACATAAAAGAACATCTGGTATCATATAGAGCATAAAATGTTTTATTTTAAAACCTCCTGTCACGTTATACCGACAGCAGCCTTTTGTCACATGAGCGTTTAGGTCTGCAGAATCCTCTTGCTGACCTGAACAAAGTCCACTGCTGCTGATAAATTACTGTTTGTGTTTAAATAAAAAAATCAGTGCTTTTAGAGGACCGTTTCATCGCATGTTGGATTTCAGTCAGCTGAGCATTTAAAGGCAGGATGGCCTTTTAGGTTCCTGTCACTCTTGGGTCAAGATTTGGACTTCACCTCTTGATCTTGTAAACATGTGGTATGCGCTACAGCCCGCTGCACACCAGAGCAGCCAGGCCCTGGAGTGTGTTTGTGTCGGATAATCTGCCCAGTGTTGTTTTCACCCTTTTTCTTTTCCTTCCCGACTGCGGCCTGGTTGCTGCCCTTATCCGTGGAACTGTGTTGATCAATAAGACTATTTAGACATGAGAGAGAGAGAGGAATGGCTGCCACTGCTGGGGAATGTTTCACAGAGCCGTATCAGCAGACAAGGGGCTCCTGTTAGCTTTTCACAAGTCACTCCAAGCACTTCTTGAGTGCTGATTGGCTGATTTACCTGTGCCAGTGTCTTTCTTTGTCAGCCCATTATTAGCCAGTGTGTTTGCTCGGTGTTTTACAGTAAATCACCGTGGGAAGCCAGGGCCTTTGCCGCGGGTGTTGTTCAGAAGATTTCATGGCTTGTCTTGATGTTTTGCTGTGTCTCCTGGGGACAAGCAGAGCTGATTGTCTCGGGCGTGTTACCCGACCCACGACTCTGCCGTGCCCCCTCCTTTTGCTCCAGAGATATTTTTCAGGACTGGTGCATGGAGCTGTGCCAACTCAAATAGAGACCTGCCAGTGTGCCCTTTGTCTGCTCTGACACCGGCTGGAGTGGCGTTTTTCACCGACAGCCAGCATACGGGCTCCTGGAAGCTCACAGACAGACAGGCAGGCAGAGTCTAAACTGTTAGCTCAGGCTGCTCTGTTTGCACATGCCTGGCGTTGATAGGCATGTCACCATGGGAACGGCCAGGGAGCCAGGCCGTAGCTCGCCAATACTTAGAGAAAAATGGAGATGATAAACTAGCAAAGTGTCAAGTGAGACAGCAGTGTGAAAAAGAGTCTTTCTCGACTAACTGTTCTGATCTGAAGCTATGCAAACACTTTAACTGATTTTTGCAGTTTTCATTTTGAACTTCTAACAAGTAACACAGCAGCTGCTCACATCCCTATATTTTTTCAGCTTATGCTATTTAATTTGATCGCTCAGTAACTCTGGGGAAGAGCTGAAGCTCTTAGTTTGGGTCCATCTGTAGTGCAGACGCGTGTGAAGAACGATGACAGCTTTAACTTCAGAAGCAGACCGTGCGACCCCGACCTCAAAGGAAGACTGTGATAAGCGACTGCAACTGTCCATCTGTTGCATTTTAGCCAGAGATTAGCGGATCTGAAAGAGTCAGAGAGAAAAAACTGAATTGATGATTTTTTAAAAAAACAAAACAGAAAATGACAATAATTTGAATTAAGATCCCTACTCTATATGCATGCACACAATTCATATATGTTAGTAGGAGATGGAGGAACATATGGCAATTGGGATAAAAAGTAAAGTAATTAGAATATAAATATTCTATTTTCAGATAATATCACTGGTTTATTGTACCTCGTTAGTGAGTGATGATTGGTCAGCCGAAGAAGTGTATCAGCAATGTTTGGATTGATTGCATATTCATGACTGCAAGAGTATTTGTTCATAGATAAGGCTCTGCTGTGTAAAGTTTATTACAGCACAATTATCTTGAGTCCACACAGGCATGGGTGTGCATGCTCATACCGAGGTTGACAGCAGTGCAGCCCAAGCTGTCCAGTTTAATTGGTGTCACCTTGCATTACCAGCAGTCTATTGGCATTATATGATTCACCTGGAAGAAACATCAGTGGATTTGATTAGATGTGGGTTTTACATCAAAATCTTAAATGAATTTAGAGATTTTATGATATCAAATCTATATCAGTGGTCTGAGTTACCATATTTACACATCTATTTAAAAGCTAGTCCAAAGTGAATATGAAAATGAGCTCTCTATTCCCCTCTGTCTCAACTTGTCTACTGGATGTGCTGTATTTTTCTACATAACCAAATTTTTTTTTGGCTGAGTGAGGACTGGCAGTGCTCAGTTTCATCTTGATATTTAGAAGTCTCAGTTCTTGAGAAACCGTTAATAATAATAATATCGACATTGATTGAATTGCTCTGATCAATGGTAAGTCACTTAATCCTCAAGCAAACATGTTTTGTGGTGTGCATGCGCGTTGGAAACGTCGTCATGATGGTGTGCGTGCTGCTGAGGTTTCATGGGACATTAACACCAGTCTCTCTTTCTTTTGCTGAATTACAGGGGCATCTTCCTAGACACCATCCTGCCACGCTACGATGTGAACGGAGTGCGACCACCCATTGGCCAGAGAACCAGACTGAGCAAAGGGGATATCGCACAGGCACGCAAACTCTACAAATGCTCCAGTAAGACCAAAATGACAGATCCTGCCTGCTATGGGTTTTTCCTGTCTATTTTTGCATGTGTGTGCAAGCGAGAGAGGTCTGCAGGCTTTTTTCCCTACCCTCTGTAGATGCAGCTGACTGCTGTGTGGAAATAGCCAAGCATCTACTACTATTGATGTGGTGTGGTTCCTTGGCTACAGCGTCCGAGGCTCCCAAGCTGGGAGGAGTGTAAACACTACCCAGGGACAGGAAGTTTGTCATCGCTCTTTCCCAGATATACGCAAAAGAACAGCTGCTCTCGAGAAGACAATGACTAAAATGAACAACACTCAACACTCCGCACATCACAGCATGCACGATGTAAACTGTAAGGCTTTACACTAAGGAGCGTTACATAAGCCTGGCACCTTTCCGAACTGCTCACTTTGTTTATGCTTCCATGGAGGACAGGGAGGATTTAGCACTGTTGTAAACAGAATTTATAGCATTAGCAGATGTACATTGAGAACAGCCTTCTGCTGAATACATTTGATGTCAGACAGTTAATTGTAGGTCAGGCCATAGCTGAGCTGTCAGCCTCAGATTAAAGCTCAATGAATAAACACAGCGATGGTCACAAGGGCTTGACCAGCTGCTGCGGTTTCAGTGTAGAACTGGAAATTTGAACCTTAAATGAATCTATATGTGTCTGGCGAGAGCGTTCAGTCTCTTTCTTCCCAACAAACTCTGTCTCGTGAGGAAGAAACAGACTGGACGATGGGACACACACTGTGGGGGATGAGGTGGTGAGTCTCCACATGTTCGTGTGGAAAAAAACCCCTTAAAGAGCCACGGATCTCCCATTCACGCAGCATTCCTGTGAGTGTTTGTCATCCCCGATGTGTGCCTCAGTGTCTTGTTAACGGTTTAGTATTAGCAAACCTTTGCCAAGCATTATTAAACTCAACCCATAGCTCGGGGCTCCTTGTTTTATTGCTTACACACAAACCTCGAGGGAGGCAATGAATGCAAACAGTCGAGGGAGATGTTTTCCTTACTCCGGCTAAAAGGAGCCCAAGGTAAAGATAACACAGAGGTCATAATGAATGCATGCTCAGCTCTCAAGATGGACAAGTGAAGATACAATCTTCCCTCTATCATTTCCTCTCTGGCTTAATTAAACACATCTTTCCCCCGCTTGGCAAGAGCCTCCCTCAGTCCTTCCACGAGGCTGCATGTTGTGTTTGCAAGTGTGCAAAGTCTGATTCCACACCTATTTTCGCCAGTCAAACTAAGGGTGGTTTTTCACTGGCAACACGTACATAATGCATCACATTCTCCAGAGGGCTGGATTATTTATAGTGGGGCAGGTTTATTTTCAGAGGATGCTCAGTGAATGTGTCTCACACTCTATTCCTTTGTGTGATCATCATCTGGAGTTGGAGGGGGCGGGGGATGGGATGAGGTGCGGGGCTGTGGGCAAATATTATCAGCAGATGTGCCTTTGAACATAAAAGAGCTTGCCCTTTACTTCACATTCAGCGTTATAATTCCAGCATCAAGCATCTGTCTCTGCGGCGAGGTTTCAGGGGATTTACTTCAGAGCCGGCGCCTGGATTGCTTGAATTAGTGGCTTAGGTGTTTTCAGGCGGACTCTTAATTGGCGGTGCATCGTGCACAGCTTGGGCCTTACGTGCGGGTCTCTGTGTGTCTGTGTACAGGATGCGGGGACAGTCTGCAGGACAGCAGTGGGAATTTCTCCTCTCCTGGCTTCCCCAATGGATACTCGGCATACATGCACTGCATCTGGAGAATATCAGTCACACCAGGGGAAAAGGTATGAGCATATGGAAAGCACCAGATCAGAGCTAGAGACGCTTTAAAACAGGCTTCTCTGGTTGTTTACACTGATACAGAGTCTCAGTCACCTCCTATATAGCTGAATATTTGCAGTGTGTAACCTTTGGCCTCTCTTTTTAAGATCATTCTGAACTTCACCTCCATGGACCTGTACAGGAGTCACTTGTGCTGGTACGACCATGTGGAAATCCGAGATGGATATTGGAGGAAGGCACCTCTCAAGGGTTAGTTTTGATGGGAGTATATTACACAAGGGCTCCAACTCATAATTAATTTCATTATCTGTTAACCAAATCATTACTTTCGGCATCTTTAAAGGTCTTATTTTGTTAAATCAATAATCCAGAATTTAAGACATTCAGCTTACTATCATAAAAGAAAAAGAAAATCAAAACATTAGTCTTCTGTATTGTTGAATTTGTTTCTGGGATCTTGATAAAAGGACTGACAAAAGTGTTTAAATAAGGAAATGTACATTACTTACAGAAACTGTAGCGTAACAAATGATTTTAAATGTAGTTCTTATCTATTTTATTTAGTTTTTCTTACCCATCTTACCCTCTCACTTTCTATGAAGAACAGTGTAGAGGGATTTCAGAGCTATCGCAGGTGTCATGATGATCCAATCTTGGTTTATGTGCTTGTGTCTTCACCTGTGACCCAGGTCGTTTCTGTGGTGATAAGCTGCCCGAGCCAATCATCTCTACCGACAGCCGACTGTGGATTGAGTTCCGCAGCAGCAGTAACTGGGTGGGAAAGGGTTTCTCCGCTGTTTATGAGGGTAAGCACCCATTCCCAACCTCCCTGCACCCGAGTCCGGCTCAGCTGACTGAACGCATGGCCAGTCACACATCCAACAATGTGCCTAGAAGCTGCAGTAATATCCGCAGCTTTTGGCTCGCCTACTGCTGATGTGTCAGGCACTTTACGCAGCATTAATCAGATTCTGGCTGGCCTTCACATTCGGCTCCATTGTTTCCAGACTGTGCAAAGGGATGATGTGTGTTTGTGCATGTGTGGGAGCTGGTGGTGGAGGTATTTCACCTAATCCACGTTGCATAAATCAGAACAGTGAGCACACGTTTTTTTTTTTTTTTTTCAAAGGCATGTGCTGATGATATTGCTATCGAGGGTGCTCAGTATTGTTTTTAATGTTTTTACTGTTGCATGCAGCCATCTGTGGTGGGGAGGTGAAGAAAGACAACGGCCAGATCCAGTCTCCCAACTACCCTGATGACTACAGGCCCAACAAAGTGTGTGTGTGGAAGATCACTGTGGCTCAGGGCTACCACGTAGGCCTTACCTTCCAGTCTTTTGAGGTAAGATTCATCAAACGGTGTTCATTTTTTCAGACTTTTACGACTGATTTGGAGATTTTGCTAAAGTCCAACTCCAACCTCAAACCCTCTAACCTTCCTCAGATTGAGAGACATGACAGCTGCGCATATGATTACCTGGAGGTGCGTGATGGAAACTCTGAAAACAGTCCCCTGCTGGGCCGCTTCTGTGGCTACGACAAGCCAGATGACATCAAAACCAGCTCCAACCAGCTGTGGATGAAATTTGTTTCAGATGGCTCCGTCAACAAGGCCGGCTTTGCTGCCAACTTCTTCAAAGGTCAGAGGTTAAGGGCTGTAAAACTCTTATCTGCCATGTTCCAGCGATCAATCTTTCTGTCATTTCTGCCGCAGTATAAGTTGATCTCAGGCATTTCCCCTCTCGTGCCCCGCCTGGTTCTGTGGAACTGTCTTTGCCAAGGCTCTGCTGTGGTTTGGGAGGGTTTCTCTTGTGAGCCACTGAGCCAGGGGGCCAGCTAAAAGGGTCTTAACATATCTTTGTGTTTCCAGAGATGGATGAGTGCTCCAAACCGGACAATGGTCGCTGTGAGCAACGCTGTGTCAACACACTAGGCAGCTACAAGTGTGCCTGTGACCCAGGCTATGAGCTGGCTGCTGATAAGCGCAGCTGTGAGGGTAAGTATAGGGAGAAAAGTCACAAGCCCTGCTCACCATGTAATTTACATGCTAAAGCACTTTGCACAGTTAGCCACCCAAATACAATAAGTACAGTTTTCGTAAAGGCCAGAAACGATGCCAACGGGTGATCCTCGTTCTGGCCGGGCACGATCTTTTTGGAGATTTGAGTCACAACAATGAAGGCATTATTTTTATCTCAAATTACTTGTTGTTGTTTAAGACATAACACACGCTGTACAACATCTGGTTGACCATTGCCAGAGAAAATCTGCTATCACTACAGCTTTGCCGCCTGCACCACTGTTCAGATTATGAGGTTAAGAGGTTTTTGTACCTATGATAGAAAATGTACAAATGTAAAAATTAGAAATAAGAAAATTAAATTGAAATTTACATAGAGAGACAAATTAAGTGGACAAGAAACTGGAGCCTCATGTCTGTGTTGCATATGAAAATAGAAATAGTGTAACATTTACCACACTGGTATCTCACAAATGTTCGCATCTCGTAACTTTACAATCCATGTATCAACACAACATTTATTGCAGTTGGTAAGGATCAACACTGCACATTATTTTTAACTAAAAATAGCCAGGTGAGGGAATGGCTAACACCAGTTGTTGTAACATGCTGTGTATTGCGTAACTGATACAAAGCTCGCCTGAGTCCTTTCAGGCAGGTCAGGCAGTAATCGGGTTTATTCAGGACACAGGGAGGATATTTCACGGGGCTTTCATTTTAGCTGTATGGTGTGCAACATAACATTTGGAACGCATGCTGTTGAAATATGTGGTGACATCATTCATTTTCCATCTGCACATCTGCATCTTTATCAAGCTCACCATTTGTCCTTGTCTCTTCCAATGTTGGGTTTTCTGTTCAGCTGCCTGTGGAGGCTTCATCACCAAGCTGAACGGGTCAATCACCAGCCCGGGCTGGCCCAGAGAGTACCCCCCAAACAAGAACTGCATCTGGCAGCTGGTCGCCCCTACGCAATACCGCATCACTCTGCTCTTTGACGTCTTCGAGACTGAGGGCAATGACGTGAGCACTGGGGTTATTATGAATCGACACGGGGTGGGTTTGTTCTGTGTCCTCTCTCTGTCATTGCACTACATCTCTTCACTCTCAAAAGCAAATTCAGTCTTACTCGCCACTTCGTGTTTCATAAATGAAACCAAACAAAATGTCCCAGCTTCCTTACATGCTCCATTTCTCTGCTCAGGTTTGTAAGTATGACTACGTGGAGGTGCGCAGCGGGCTGTCGGCTGACTCCAGGCTACATGGGAAGTTCTGTGGTGCTGAGAAACCCGAGGCCATTACCTCCCAGTACAACAACATGCGCATCGAGTTCAAATCAGACAATACAGTGTCCAAAAAGGGCTTTAAAGCGCAGTTCTTCTCAGGTGAGTTCCCTGTCAGAGCTCGCAGCGTCACAAGTCTCTCATCCAGTCACTCGGAGCTGCTATCTGTCAAAAAGGGAACAGTCATCAAGGTTGTGTCTTCTGTGCCTCCTCAGACAAAGATGAGTGCTCTAAGGAGAACGGTGGCTGTCAACACGAGTGTGTCAACACCTTTGGGAGCTACAGCTGTCAGTGCAGGAGTGGCTTTGTGCTGCATGAGAACAAGCATGACTGCAAAGAAGGTATTTCACCTCAAATTCTCGTCACATTGCACATTTATTTTTGCTCCTGCAGTCAGAGCTTTCGGAGCGGATGAGGTTTGTGTTGACTCTGTGATCTCTCTCGACAGCTGGCTGCGATCACACTGTGAATAGTGTGAGCGGCACCATCACCAGCCCCAATTGGCCGGATAAATACCCCAGCAAGAAGGCATGCACCTGGGCACTCACCACCACTCCAGGCCATCGAATCAAAGTCGTACGTGTCACGTCCTCTGCTGCTCTCTGTATAATTTCATTTGTCAATCGTGTTTATTTGTGTGCAGCGTATTGTGTAATTGAATTGCTAAATCCACCGAGGACATCTGTGTTTACTGTGCTGATGTCAGAAGCTGTTATGCCATTCCTAACGATGATGTGTGGCTCCCCCTTCTGTTATTATCTGCATTTTTGTCAACTCTGTCACCGACATGATGTCAATTGTGCCTTTGTTTCTTAATAACAATGCAAACAGCCAATTTTAGACAAATATGTCCTTTTGTCTCTGTGCAATTAAGTTTTCTAGAAATAACACTCATCGCTGTCAAGATTATTTAATCAAAAAGAAGCTTAAAACTGCTTAATCTCATTCTATTTATAACACATCTTTAAACATCCTCTTGTTTTGTCATAGGCCTTCAATGAGATAGACATGGAGGCCCACCTAGAGTGTGCTTACGACCACATTGAGATTTATGACGGACGAGATGGAAAAGCTCCAAGTCTGGGTCGCTTCTGCGGCACCAAGAAGCCCCCTCCTATCACATCCAGTGGAAACAAGCTGTTCATTCGTTTCTTTTCTGATAACTCCGTGCAGAAGAAGGGCTTCGAGGCGTCCCATACGGCAGGTAAGAATAGATGCAGCGAACGTGGTTTCTATTCTTGCTGAGGAAAAAACACACAGTGTCAGCTAAGAGGGATTCCAGTAAAACCTCCAGCAAATCTTCATGTTAATTTTAGGTCACAATCTCACATATCACTCTCTAGAAAGGGGTTTTGGGTGTAATACACACAGGATTTAGTTTTGCTAACAATTCACCACCCTGTCTGAGAATGATTATGACTCATATTTAACAACAGAGTGCGTTTGTATCTGGATGACTGTAAAACCACAGATGAGTGCAGCAATCACAGCAGCTGTACATGTATCTTATCGACATGGGGCTGTGGCTACAAAATGTCCAACTCGACTCAACTTTTCTGCTCACAGAGTGCGGAGGTCGCCTGAAGGCTGAAGTGAAAACCAAGGACCTGTTCTCCCATGCTCAGTTTGGGGACAACAACTACCCCGGAGCCTCTGACTGTCAGTGGGTGATCTCGGCGGAGAAAGGCTACGGCGTGGAGCTCATATTCCAGACCTTTGAGATTGAGGAGGAGGCGGACTGCGGCTATGACTACATGGAGCTCTTTGATGGAGCTGACACCAAGTCACCAAGGCTGGGACGTTACTGCGGCTCAGGGGTAAGAACATTTCACTTTGACAAATACAGCAGACTTGTCTTTCCTTTGGTGTTTTACAGTCAAACAGCAGGAGTGTTCAGACAATTGTTGTGGAATTAGCGCTGCTGTTGAGTGACCTTTGCCAGCAGTTTGGAAGAAGGTGACTTTGTGAACCACCCCGGGGCTTTCGATTCCCGGCTTTAATCACTTTGTTAAAGTTGACGTGTTCCTCGGAGTTTGGGAGTGTTGCTGCGGAGGCGGTTGTAGGTCAACACAAGCCGTCACTCCTTGGGTGCCGATAGCCTATCAGAGTCCGTGGCGTTGGGTTGTAACTGCAAATTAATCAGCCAATACTGAGGCTGCAGCCGGAGCCTGGAACAATGAGGCCAGCGGGGAATAGAAACAGACGTTTCTTTAGGTCAGAGAACAGCTTGATCTCATTTACACACTTCAGTAATAAGCTCTGGCCTTTTACTCATGCCTGTTCCTATGAATCATTCGCTGGAGGGGACATAACACCCTCAGAACCCCGGGGGAGCGGCTCCTCAATCAAGTTTCCTTTTATAAAACAGGTCGAAATAAACTGACACAATTCAGTGCAAAGTAGGGTGAAAACTCATTATAGTGTGGGGAGGCTTACTTTTAGCCCAAGGGCTTTTCTCGGTTAGATAGTAGACTACATATTGCTGGGTTTACAAAATCTGTAGTCCTCTTTCCTCTTGGGTTTTAAATTCCTTTTGCAATAAACCAAGACTTATAGGCCATTGTAGATATATTATTCCTGCTGTGAATGGCAGCTTTAATCAACAGTCTGGTGTTTTACAGTTGGTTGCACAAGCTTTGGCTGCTCTGACATGGCGGCGCTTGTCTTTGTCGTAGCCATAGTGCAGCTGCCTGAGCACCTCAACCAACTAATTATATTTCATTATGATGTTCCCTATTAATATTCATGTGTTACCACTATTCTGACAAACTGTCAGGCCAAGTGTTGCATATTTTCTGAGCTCACATAATGCAGTTAATTTCCCTTTCTGTTTCTTTGGCTGACTTTTATACTCAAGACAGTAGAAATATATGAAGTGCTCTGCAGGATATGGTTTTGTTCGGGGTAGAAATGAGCTCTGTGGAGTGTGCACCTGGAACTAATCACCAGACTATATTTTATCCGCACTTCAATAGCAGCCAAAGTCTTAATCAGAATAAAGCTGGAAAGGACCAGTCCTGGTCCCAGAACCTTACGTGGCCCCTGGCTGTTACAGAACTAGCAGTTCTCTGCAGTCAGAAGCCATTCGTCATGGTCGCCGATTTGACTTCAGTGTCAGCATGTGAGAAGTCTTTAGTTTTAATTGAGGTGCAGTCAAAGAACCAGAAAGCGACAGCACAAATGAATCTGTTGTTCTGCCTCTCCTGACAGCCTCCGGAGGAGATCTACTCGGCCGGTGACTCCATTGTGATCAAGTTCCGCTCTGACGATACAATCAACAAGAAAGGATTTCACGTCCGCTACACCAGCACCAAGTTCCAGGACACACTGCACTCACGCAAGTGACCAGCGGGGGCCGGAAGGGGCCGTGCGGGGCAAAGGGGCAAACGGAGGGGCCCCCAGGGGAGGCGCCAGCCTGACGCTCGGAAACCTTCGGCCACCAAGATGAATCAGACACGACAGAACAGCCGCAAGACCACCAACCGCACCTCAGCTCCTAGGGGCTCTAGCTCCCCCCACAGACTGTGAGGAGTAAAGCCATTCTGCAGTACACCTTGTTTTTACCTTTTTATGGTTAGGGATGGGGTGGGAGGATGAACGTCCGCTTTAGGCAGACAGTAGGGAGAAATTTATTGACCCAGTCCCCTCCAGATATTTTTTTGTTTCTTTCTTTTTTTTAAAAAAAAAAACATGCCTCCTGATGAGAGGCACAAAGGAAAACAGTGGATTCTCAGGACCTGTAGGAAGGCAGGCATCAGCTGGACAGATCCCTGCTTTTGTCGGGCCAGCCCACCACATCCAGGGGGAGGAGAGGAGGAGGAGTACGGGAAGGTCTCCTGCACTCCTCAATGATTGCTCTCCTCTCCTCACACTCTCATCCCTTTGGTTCAACGATTCCTATCTGTCAGAAGATTAGAAGGACTTGACTTGAGATTTTGATACTGTATGTCAGTCAATTGCATGTAATTACAAGGAAAGAAGGAAAACTGTACAGTGACACCAGCATTTGTAATTGGCATTGTCCTGGCAACCAGTGGCAATATTCTCGTTGTTACCATTAACAAGGAAATTAAGGAAGCAGTTATCTTATTAAAGGACTAATAAATGAATTGTGGTCCATGTCTTCTGGTTGGTAATTGCTTGCCTGACGACTGGCTATTACTGTACCTCCATGTATAAAGTAATGTGTATGATCTTTCAAAGGGAACATGTGCTTTTCTCAGCTCGAACCAGTTAGCACTTTACAGTGAATTGTTCCAAAATCATGAGCTTATGAGTTTTTGTGAAATGCAATGCCAGTTCACTTATTTTTAAATGCATTTTATCTCTCTTATCCTTCATTGTTTTTTTTTTGTTTTTTTTTAATTTTCAATTGCTCCATTTAGTTCCTTGCGCATACTTGAACATTGTGTGTGCCCTGTAACATGGGGTAATAAAGAAATGACTTATGTTTCAGTGTTGATTTACAGTTCTGATGTAAAATAATTTCTCTCCAGAGAAAATGCCTTTTTCTTGGTACAATGAAGTATTTCTCAAGAACCAAATGAGCCTGGGTATTTATTGTTATAGTAATTACATATATAATGTAAAGGTGGAAAGGTACTGTTGCTATAATTGCCTTCTAATGTGTAGCCATTGGTCTATGTTGAATATACTATGTTGCTCACTCGCTCCTTTTCTCCATTTATTTCTCAGTCAATGCTATGAGAACAATGTTGTGTGATACACGCAAGTCTGTCACGTCTGATGTCCAATCTTTTGTTCACAGTGTTAACTCTTACCTGGAAACCTGTTTTGTGCCACTTTAGTTAAAGTACATCCTGCACTGCGCTGACTGAGTTGCTGGCTGAGTGCAATCCAGGACATGAGTAGGAGGAGTAATACAGAACTGAGGGCTGAAATGGCACACTGGTGTGTGTGTGTGTTTGTGTGTGCAAGTGTGTGTGTGTGTGTAGTTGAAATAAGTTTCAGAGGAATTTTTACACCCAGCAAACACAAAAAAACCCCAACAAAGCCAAATATAAATATCCCTTTTTCATCTTATCTTTGATTTACTATTTATAGATGGAGCTTGTCATTTCAGATTACTGCAGGAAAACATTTCTTTTTCCACCTCACTAAATATTCATTCCCCTACATGTAGCCTCACTCTCCCTCAATAATTATTCCATTACTATTCTGTTGTGCTTTTTCATAAAAACACGAGGAGCAGAGTGGGGTTGTTGTGCAGAAAACTGCCAGACTGGCACGACTGAAATTGGTCCTCACTCCACTTAACCAAACAAAATGCACTGCAGAATACATGCAGGTGCAAAGAGGCTGCAGCTTGGGTGAGGCACAAGTTTTGGAAAACGCACTTTAAAAGCATCAAGACATATTTCACTTTCATGAATGATGAAGATTCCTTAGAGGTGCAGCTACATTACCTTTGACGTACTTTCCTAGTATGATGGAATTTCAGACATTTGTTCAAATCTGTATCCAGTTATCACAGTCGATCATTATCATTTAGATTCATCAACATATTTTGGATATATGTATTATGATATTTATGTCACTTATCTGTGTCTCAAAATAGTAAAAACAGCAGCCCCACTTGTATTTAGATGTCATATAGGAAATCCTAGTGAAATCATACAGAACCCCTCATTTAGAAGTTGAAAGAAATATAAGGCCAGGCTGTATGTCAGCATTTCTTTATCAGGAAACATATATCCTCACATATCAAACTGATATTTCTTTCTACACCAGCTGTATTTTTGAAGAAAATGGGTTCCATTCAAGATGTGCTCAATAAAAAAAAAATCTCACTTAAATGAAAATGGAGGACTGACATTCAAACTTTCCTCCAGTGACAGTGGAGACACACAGTTCTCCTTTTCTATTGCAACACAATAGCTGGTGTTGCTGCTTAAGTCACGTAAAACAAGAGGACTCTCCGGAAGAAAAGCCTGCCAAGGTTTTTCTGCTTCTTATGCAAAAGCATTTGTTTACATCTCCCTACATCTGTTTCCATCACGATGAGCAGAAGAAGCCGCTGTGTGCAGAGCGACTTCCTCTTGTTTTGATAACCATCCTGAAGCATTGATGTGCTGCAATTCAATGTAAAATCTGAGCCACCTCGCATGAATAATTAACGACTGCCAACTGGAGATGAGGCTTTTCTACTGTGGCTCTCCCAGTGACTGTGTGACTGTGTGCAAACTGTGACAGGTCCTGTTCATCCTGCCGCGTTACATAACAATGCAGGACAAAACAGTGCTGAGCTTTCACAAAAAAAAGAAGAAAAAAAAATTGAAAAGACAAAAGGCTTTCTGCACCTGTTTTATTTGACATCCACGATAAAACACACACACTCAAAACAGAGACGTACTGCTCTTGCCGCAGTCGGGTCATTCCCCCTCCCCAACCATTATTCTGTGATGTGGTTTGACAAATGGCTCTCACCTTCACTGCAGGTCAGGCTGAGGCCAGCGCCGATGGCCGCATGAACGGTGCTCTAAAATTGTGCAAGATCAGGAGGAGGGAGCAGAGCAGGTTGCAGTGAGTGTCCGTGAGTGCGATGATGGAGGGCGTGTAAAGGCTACACCTGAGGATCTCTCTCTGTTGGAGCTTTTGACAAAGAAATTAGAGGCCCTTGAGCAGTTTCAGGTCTCAAGGTATGAACACAGAAAAGAGGATGGTTCCTCACTGCTGAGTCAGAAGAGGTGTGCGCTGGCAGCATCAGCAGCATACTGAAACATTTACGTCACATCCAACAAAACTGTTCACAGTATAAATCCAACTAGTACAAGTTTTTTTTGTTTTTTAATTCCAGCCACATGAGGACATCATAACCTTTGTTACAAATATGGCTGGAAACACATTCAATCCACAAGTAAGAGAACAACAAATGTGATGTTTTTCACAAGATGAGTCATGTGAGCTGTGGACACTGATCTTCACAGAACAGTCAGTGACTCTCGACAGCTCAGTAAGTTACACACTGATGAAAACTCTGACTCAGCCAGTGTTTCCCAACGATTACTCAATCATCTCAACCTCTGGCCTGAAGGCGATACTGGAATGCCGAAAAAAAAAAAAGAAAAAAAGAAAACCTCAGCTGAATCATTTTATCAGCCCAGAAAGGTCAACCCACCTCTCTGAGTCACACAGTCATTTACACAATACTTTAGAAGAGCTGCCCAGTAGGCGATACTTACAATCCACTGATCAATACATGTGAAAAAAAGCTTTTAATCATGGAATAGATTCTGACATCTTTGTGCTGTAAAGTAGAAGATCATTTTACTGATCTGACAGTCCTCCTGAAATAAAGAGGGAACTACAGTGCTTATACAGTTCTCCTTTTTGCATCCAGAGGAACTTCTCTGTCTGACATCAGTGTGAGCTGGTGGGCAGCTTTGTGTGCGTCTACGTGCCGATCGACTGCCAGGCCAGCGCTCCCAGCTGCCCCCCCACCCAGCACACGGCCGCTCCCAAGGCCGCGGCAGCCACGACGGCCAGACTGGCCTTCAGCACGGCGCCGGGGGGTCTGCTGAAGCGGGCAGGGGCCATGCACGCCAGAGTGGCCACGGTCACTGTGAGCGTGAACAAAATGGAGACAGCAGTGTTGATGGCCACTATCTGGCCGAACTTGGCGAAAGGCACGATGACACAGAAGAAGAGTGGGACCGTGGAGATAACTGTGGTGACGGCGCTGGATACTATGGCAACGCCCACATGGTTCACCGCCTCCAGGGTCCGCCTCTGCCTCTCAGCCGGAGGCTCCTGCAAATAAAAACAGGGTATAATAGGAGAAGCCACTCCTCTTTCTTCACCAGCCTTCGTAGCACCTCTTTTTAGTCACAAGCTTGTTTTAACTTGTGTGTTGAACGAAAAACATGCCGCTGAAGTTTCTCTTATTACTCACAAATGCTGCTGTGAACAGATATATATTCCCATACCGAGTTATGCCCAGACATAGAGGGCATGGTCTCTCCAGCCAGCAGGTACCCTTCCACCAGGTGCAGACAGTAATCCACAGAAGATCCCACCAGTATGGACAGAGAGATGGCCTCCACTGCACCCATCTCCCAGCCCAACCAGTACATGAGTGCCACCACCACACAGATCACCCCTGTCGAAAGGATGGAGACTCAGAATTTACATGCACATCCTCAACTCAGGCCTGAACACTCCCGAACCTTAACGCGCAACGTCATCTCTTACCCAGAATGGTTATGAGCACGGGCAGCAGCAGCAGAGGATGTGCAGTAAACACAGACACAGCTGCCACGCAGATGGCCAGAGACAGCAGCAGGCTCCAGAGGGCACTCTCCACCCCTACACACAGACCAGAGAGCAGTATATTATCAGGTTTTTATATGCTGCTGCTGTCACTTACTCCTGCTGCTTAATTCATCTCTTAGGAAAAAAAAAATCACACCTTTTCCATGTGCAATGCCACGTCTCACCTATGATTTCCATGAAGATTTGCTTCCAGTGTTCGCAAGTCTGGAAACCGCGCTGCAGAGCCGAGGACTGCGGGAGAGAGGCGAGCTGCTCCTGGATGAAGTTCTCCCACTGAAGGAAGTCGGAGTAGGTCTGAAAGGAGGATTTCCCCTTGTATGTAGTCTTGGGAGGAGAGAGAGGCAGAGCAGTTAGGCGCAGCGCCGACTGAGAGTGAAGTGGAAATGTGCTGTGTGCTCTCTGAGGCAGGGAGATGAAAAGCTGAGAGATGAAGGGACTTACCGACTCAAAGGCCATAGACAGCCAGCGGACCTTGCCGCCATGCATCCCCACCGCTCCATGGGAGAGCTGCCCCGGGAGCAGGTTGGGTTCAGGGAGAGAGTGACACTCCGGATGCAGCAGAGGCAGAATAGAAGACAATTTATTACCTGAGGAGAACAGAAAAGAGGCATAAGCTTTTACACACTTTCACTCTCTTTGTTGGATTATTTTATTAGAATTTTATGGTTCTTTTTGCTCAGGGTTTTATTTGCCATCTGTTTCACCCAGCTGTCGAGCACTTTAAAGTTCAGTACTGTCAGAATGAGGTTTTAGTGCTGCAATTGCTGATTATTTATCAAGGAATCTGGTGATTGATTGATTTGTTATTTAGTTTATACATTGTTTATACAATGCTGAAAAAAGGCCACTTTCCAAAAGTCAGAGTTAACAAGATCAAATGTCAACAGCTTAAAACCCTAAAATTTTAAAAACAGGAATCAGAATATGAGCAAATACTCACATCTGAAGAGTTGGAACCAGTTTTTGGCACTTTGGTTTACAAGTATATTGGGCAATCAAATCAGTGATTTATTTTCCATATCAATTATTTTTTTCACCAATTAACTATCAACTAATCAACAAGCTGTATCAGTCCCATGAGGTTCATATAATTGTTTTATAAGATTTCCTTCTGACTGTGTTTGGTTGTTACCTGAAGGCAAACACTGCGCTCCTCCTGGCTTCACAAGTTGCCTGTTAGCACTAATGGCCTTACAGATTCGACAAAGATGCCCCATTTCCTGGAAAATATCAAAGTCTGGATCCAGTATAATGCTGCCCTTTTGAGAGAATCAAACACAGCGTCAACCACATGAGAACACTGTTTAAAAATCTGGCTCTGTTGATTGTTGGGATAAACTGGCATAGGTGCAACGCTCACCATATCTCCGATGACATGGTTGTCCCTGCGCTCCGTTCTGTTCACTCCCAAAATGCCAAACACAACAAAGACCATTGCCCCGGTGTCAACCAGAGGGCGAACAGCTGGCCGGCCACATGCATTGCCACCGCACGGGTTGAAGCCAAACGTTTTCGATTGTTTCGTCTTGGCAGCAGATGAGGGATCTTTAAAAATGGAACCAGAGGAAAATTTCTCGACTGAATTTATATAATAAATTCATAGGAATACATGTGGAAGTGAAGCCCTGTGGAGAAACTCCAGTGAGTTCAGAGAGTACCACTTTGAGAAGCTATATTTCTCTATTTGCCAAACTCAATGAGAATAAATAAAAAAAGACATTTCAACAGTGTGAGAGAAAGGTTGTCCTGATGGGCTAATAAAGCATCCTCATGTTAATGATGCTTTCTGACAATGACTCTGGCTCGCTCACCACTGGGAAGAGGGGCATAAAAGGTTCCCTGTGTGGGTCCATCAGGCCCAGAACTGACGCCGCAGCCGGGCGGGTTGACACACACTCGGCTGGGATGAGGTCTCAGGCGGCGCTGGGCAAAGTACAGTTTCCTAAGAGAGGAAAGCAGAGCTGAAATGAAGGATTGTCGGCTAAAAACAACATGACAGCCCATCTAACATGCACTCTGAGTCCTTCATTTGCGTTTTCACCTGCTGTGCTGCTGAGGAGACGATGCTACATAAAAGGAGAACTCTGGCGTCCAGCTGTGTCGGGGGTCACACGAGGCTGATGTGATCATCCAGCTGGGGTACGGGTGGTACACATGGGAAACACACACTGTCATTCTGGTGGTGTAATTGCTGCGGGGCTGATTATAAGCCTATTCAGATAAAACAAGATTAGTTATAAGCTGCTTTAGTGGGGCATATCGCACTTTGGGAGACATAACGTTACAACAAAGAATCATCAAGTTAGCTTCTTTTTTTTTTTTTAACCTGAAATGATGACACCTCTCCGTGCTCTCCGCTGCACAGTTTCCACGGAGAGGGAGCGCTGGTGTTGAGGGAGAAGCGATAAACCATTGGAGAAGCTCCGGGTTCCAACTTTGAAATGTACACTGTAAGTAAAGGACCTAGAAAAACAATACAAGGTGAAATGTTTTTATGTTGTATAAGCCTTGGTTATGAGTAAAGAGAAGTTTTACGTGCCGAATATTTTACCCGTTTGGTTGGTGCTTGAATTTGGTTTTGCTGAGCTCCGAGGAGCAGTGGAGGTTGTTGTGCTCGGGGTCTGCTGGTGTGTCGAAAACTTAAATGCCGACGTGTGCGTGTACAAAGGGTGAGGCTTTTCCATGAACACACCTGCAGGACACAACATGCACATCAGATGTTTATTCTGGATCTCTAAAGGTTAACAAGTGGGCAAATTTTCCCATCGCTGCCACGGCCTCACCTGAGCACATGGGGCAGGAAATGCCTTGGCCGCTGAGGTTGCTCCTTAGAGCAAGCAGGGTCTGGAGGTTTGTGTCCCGGCGGAAAAGAAGGGGGGCGTGAGTGGCTGGCCTCAGGAGACAGCAGCACCCGGCAGATAAGAGCAGCACCAGGAGGAAGACACCTGGGCCAACAGGAATACACTGATGAACAATGGAAGAAAGGAGGGGCCTGATGGAGCAGATAGAGCAGTGGACGGACAGATTGAGAACAGGGATCAATTACAGCCACGCCTGAAAAAAGGGAGGATGAATCCTTCATTATTGGCGCTTGCTCTTCCCCTGACAGACTAAAACCCCTCAGGCTGGATAGAGATTACAGCTTGTCTTCAGCAGTTCCTCTTTGAGCTGGAGGTTACTCTTATGTCTAAATCATAGATCAAAAAATATCTGCAAAAACCAAATTATAGCCATTTCTCTCTGATCTTTTGAAGTCTTCTAAAGTATAAATTGATCTTGAGCTGTGACAAAATCCTTGCGAGTTTTCAGAGTTTGTTTCAAATCTCACCTAGAACGACTTTTCGTCGCTCCACAGCTGGCTCTGCCACTAAGTGCTTCAGGCCCCACTGGAGATTTGTGCTCACCACACCCACATGCTGCTGCCCTGGAGGGGACAGAGGTGTCTCCACTGACAGGGAAAGAATGGCTGCATCGCCGTCTGCATCGCAGGAGCCTGGCCGAGACAAAGACAGGGGGCTTAGTGGTGCCTGGACAGCAGCGTTTTATAGCCTGGACTCATTCCCTTTCCCATTCTCCCCCCATCACTCATTCAGTGCTTGTGAGATAGTAATCTCACCTGGCTCCATCTCCACTGACAGAAGCGCCACATCATCTTCCTCATCTGACAAAGGGCCATGGCTAGCTGACAGGCCCGAAAACAGCTTCCAGCTTCACAGGGAGGAGGAGGTTTAGGGAGAGGGACAGCTGAGGGGATTACATCTCGCCCATGACATCGTGCAGCATGCACAAATAACATCTCACACAAAAGTAAGGAGACAACGCCTCACCAGTTCAACCAGACATGTTCGTAAGGCTCCACACACTCCGACCAGATACACAGCGCGGCTGGCATCAGGACGGATACCCAAAGCCAGCAGCAGCTGACGATGAGCGCCATGAATAGGCCGAAGTCATGCACGGCCGGGATCTGCGTGTCAGTTAAACGAAGCACAGTGTAAAGGACCTTGAAACATTCAATTTGTGCTTATCGCATGAAAACGGCTGTCTGCTGAGAGAGGCACTTCTTTTCACCCATGGCAGGGGAGTTATTCTCACTTCCCGTGCGGATCCCATTAACGGCCTCATTTCTCTTCTGTGGTTACCTGAGAGAAGGTGTTAGCAGCGTAGGCAGCTGCGGTGGTGAAGGAGGTGAGGAAAGTCGCTCGGCCGGCTGTTTTAATTGTGTAGATCATTCGCTGCCGTGGCTGACGCAGATGGGAGGCCTGTCTGAAGGTGCTGATGAACACAAATACATCATCCACCCCTGAGCAATGATGAGAGAACAAAAGAGCTGCCTTATTACACATTATGGTGTAATACACTGTAAAAGAGTGCTTTTAAAGGAATAGTTTGACATTTGGAGAAATACTCCTGTTTACTTTCTTGCCGAGGGAAGATTGAGAAGCAGCCAATAGCTTCATATATATTGATTTAGTTAACTGGCTGTTATTTTACTGAGGATATTTGCTGAACTATTTCTTTGTCTGCTGCTGGAGTATCTGCTAGTTGCGTCACAGTGATGATGATGATGATACAGGAAGCTAGTGAAGAAATAGTCTGACGCAAACCTCAATAAAAAACCCAAATGCATCATCAGTCCCATCATCTAACTCTCCGCAAAGAAAGCGAACAAGCGTATTTTCCAAATTGCTGAGATGTTCTTTGATGAAAAAAAAAAAGTATTGTATATGTCTTTTCCCTTACCAATACCGATAATAACAAAGGCTGCGACTCCATTGAGAATGCCCAGGTACCTCACGCCAAAGACCACATGGTACAAGAAAAGAGCCATGAGACAGCTCAGTCCAATGCTTGCGAGTCCAAAGAAAGTCAGGAACACTGCGCAGAGACAAGAAGGCAACAAGGAGCTGGTAAACATTCACGTGACAGTTCAAATGCTGAGATATTTACACACCGAGTGGAGCGAGGAACAGGCTGTACGGTACCAGAAAAGGAGGTGAGGACGTAGACAAGCACGGTGATGCAGGCTCCGCTGATGACAGCCAGCATCATGTCGTTGTGGAAGGTGTGCCTCACCTCGTCGTCAAACAGCTCCGTTCCTCCATACAACACCTTCACCTGGCTGGGACGAGGGAAGCACATGGAAAATCACACCATATTTCCACTCCTTGTTAATGTTAAACAAGTGAGGCGCAGTGTTGTGGTGTTTTTTTTTCCTCCTGACCTGGTGGACTGCTTGGCCAGGATGCCTGCGTACTGAACCACAAAGTTTTTGAAGCGAGATCTTTGCTCGTCGGCTCGGTCCTGCAGGGAGTAGTAGGAAGGAAGAGGGGCTCCGAAGTGGATCTCGCTGCGCAAGAGAGAGGAGGAGAGATGCTCAGGGGACAGACTCTCATCCACGTACCAGTAGAACTGTGGGTGGGTGATGGCCAGTCTCAGGGAACCTGGGAAGTACACACACAGGGCAAATCAGCACTGTTTAGAGGGGCACTTTACACTTGACACACACACACACACATCTTACTGTGGACTCACCCTGAATATCAGCAAGATCTGGGCCCATGCCATCGTAGTATATCTTCCCTCCTCTCTCGCTGGGGTAGAGGTAAGACAGGAGTGAGCTGGGCGGGGAGCAGTAGGACGGCCCCAGTGGCAGATCCCTCAACATCTCCAGGGGCTTCCAGCAGAACTGGTGAAACTGCGGGTGCTGCATGAGCAGGCGCTCCACGTGATGGATGGTCTGCAGGCGGTCCGGGGTGAAGATGTTGCGATCGCCCTCCCCTTGAGCCACAAACACCAGCTCGATCCTCCACAGCGCCTGGCTCTGCAAGTAGTAATTGGGAACAAACCTGCGCCGCCTAATGAGCGGCAGAGTGGAGTTTCCATCCCAGGATCTCTCCTCATCCTCTCCTGCTCTGTGATTTGAGCTCTTGTGCTTCCCCTTTTCTTCCTGACCCAAATCAAGTATTGTACTTTCATCTCTGCCTGCCGCTGCTCCTCTCTTGTGATTGTCTCCTGCATGTAAAGGGTTGCTTTGAGGAGCGGAGGACTTTGTGCCCTCATTATCTGTCCTGTTGAACGCTCCCCGTCTGCCCAACCTCTCCAGCAGCAGCTCCTGGAGGGCCTCGGACTCGCTGTTATCTAAGTCTCGCCTACGCCTGTCCCAAGACCCCAGCTCAGTCTTTACAGCAATGGTGAGGGCGTCAAAGCGCTCGGCGGAGAAGTGACTGTGAACCTCGAAGGCACTGTAGGAGAGGTCTATGTCCAGAGGAGGGCAGTAGAGGAGCATGTAGGCAAACAGGGCGCATGGTAGCAGCACAACTGCCCCTATAACCCCTCCGCTGGCACAGGGCTGTGTGTACGCCCACCCCACTGCCCTCCACAGACCACACACCCCAGCCTCCCCAGAAAAACAGCTCTGTCCCACTGCCCGCGCTCCTCCATCTTCTTCCCGCTGCCCTTCCCCCTCCTCCTCCTCCACCTCCTCGTCTTCCTCCCCTCCCCAGCTGGTCTGAAACAGCAGCGGCTCATCCTCCACATCCATGCCGTCACCTGTCAGGGACACACAGCACCACCTGATCATCACTCACCTCAAGTAACGCCCCAACCCCCCACCCCTCTCTCTCTCTCTCTCTCTCTCTCTCTCTCTGCAGGCAGGTGAACATGAGCACCACAATAGATGTTTGAACCGCCAGCAGCAGACATTAACGTCAGACACAATAAAGGACAAGGTAACTTCCAAAGTTGCACTCAGCAAGCAAGGGCACGGGGATTAAGCCCGTCGTCGAGCAGCTGTCAACGATGGGCCTCTGATGCCAGCTCGGGAGGGGAGACCTTTTTTTTTTTTTTTCCTCTCAAGGGCTTATAAGAGAAAATGGTTGGCTGAGTCCATCTTTAAGATGCTGATCACAAGAGCTTGGGGGTGAGACAGGCTAAAAGCTGCGATTTAATTCTTCTCTCTGTCAGCGCGTGCGAGCCATTATCACCCGGAGAGGAGTCCGCTGGTAGCTTCCTACACATCAGCAGTCAAAGTAGCTGTGTCTGCTCTGCAGCAAATTAAATCATCTCACTTGTCTAATTACTGACAAGAGGAGCGATTGAGATATTAGACGGCATTGTGGAATAAGTGTGGGTTTATCTCCTGTGATGGGCAGCCTCTAACTAATAGTGTCAATAGGTGCCACTTTTTTTTCTCTCCCCCTCACATAAGACACTGCAGGCAGCTTTGCATTCAAGCGGCAGTGAGCCCGCTAACTGCAGCAATTCATCTATTCTCTTTAGAACAGTGCTTTAAGGTCAGCCAGGTAAGACAGTGAATTTTGATTATGTGTAAAAGATAGCTGTGCTCAGCAGCTGGAGAGAAAATCTATAATAAAAAAAGAGATTTTACAAATTATACCATTCATCAATATTTGTTAAAAAATTACCAAGGCTCCTGGTGTTAGAAAGCAGAGAGGAGAGACTCTTTGGAGACAATCCTGGAGCTGAAAATGAACTGCAGGCTTTGTTGATTTATGGGATTTTTGTTTGTGCTCTTACACCTGAATGAGCTTTATTCCATGGCTGTGCTAAAGAGGAAAATGTGTCCACGTCCCGCTGCAGAGATTCACCCTGTGTGCGGTCAGCTGTGTCTGCAGAGTCGGCCTTCTCCAGTTCACTGGTAATGGAGCAGCTCATGGATGTGTTTCACGGCCACATCATTAACAGCCTCAGCTCTCTCTCTCCCTCCCTCCCTCACTCACTTTCTGAGAGAGACAGCTTTTAATGTTCTCAAATGTCCACAGGACTCGCATATGCTAATGTTTTATGCTGGATTTTTCCTTTCATGAAAGAGATAAGAAAGCCTGTTGAGCTGAAAACCAGGAGCTCCACCGTGAGAAAAAAAAAGCTTATTTTGGCCGTTTTTTGTTTTTTTTTCATATGCACAACATTTCCTTTTATTAATCACCTTGTCATCTTACCGAACAGACAAGGACACCAGTGCACCTTTTAATGGGAGAGCAGCAGACTAGCACCTGCCCACGCAGTGTGAACATCCTGCTTATTTAGAGGGCAAAATCATTAGTGGTGCTGAGAAAGTTTGGCTTTAAAGTGTGAAAACAGAACTACTACAGAACTACTACAACTATGTGATCTCAACAAAATCATTTAATTATTTTCTGTTACTTTTGGATTGCAGCTCTTTTATTTTTATAATGACAAGGGAGATAATTTGTTCCAATTTACTATTTGGGGGACAGTGTGACTGGATATCTGCACCCAACATGGGCTGTTATTTCAAAACGAGCACCATTATGTTGTTTTCAAGGCCATAATAACATGCCGTTTTTTTTCTTACCAAGTAATATGACCAATTATGCGACCAATCTTCAAGAAATATGGGAGATATAATTGTGCATTTACTGTAAATGAAATGGAGCACAGCTGCTAATTTTGGTAATTTGATTATTGTAATCCTATTACATTTCATCGCTGCCTCTCCAGCTTGTTTTGATCATGGTGCTCTCATCAACAGAGGATGAGAGGCGGCGTGCAGACAAGCAGAGAAATATGACGAGAGGAGTGAACGGAGGGAGGGGGGTGAAGAAAAAGCCTGGGGAATGACTGAAGACACACACACACACACCACAGCCATCACCCTTCAAACAAACGACCAGCAACTCAAAGATCTGTGAAAAGAAATTGTGCTTTTCTGCTGCTTAATATTCATGTGGAAAATAAAAACTGAATGAGGAGACTATCGGCATATCTCTGCAGCTCCATTTCTGTGTCCGTTTCAACATCAAAACGGGCTGATTAGTGGCGCGGATGTCAAAGTCTGACAGTCTGAGGAACTCATTAGAGACTGATAATGCAGACTTAGTGCCAATTACACAGTAAGCTCTGCGCTTCATGCTTAGCCCTGTCGCCGAGTGTGTACCTTGCAGCAGACAGCAGGTACAGTGGGGGAAAGATAACTACGGTGATGCACGGCCTCAGGGACACATTCTTTTCTGTCTTCTTGATGAGTCTGGCTCTTCTTCGCATCCGAGAACACTGCACCTCATGTACAATAATTGTGAACGGTGTGCAGCTGCAAAGCACTGCGAGCGGCGCGGAGCCCCCTATAACTAATGTGTTTACAAGCTCCCAGAATTGTTCATTCAAGATTAGGAGTACACGGCCGATTTAAACCCGTTTGCAGGTGTGGATTAAAAATGTGTTTGAGCGTTGTTTGGCATCCTGCTTTCTGTACTGACTGGGAAAAAAAGCTGCCTCCCATATGGCCCTCTTAACAGTGAGGCTGTGTTTCTTTGCAGATAATGTAGTTTTTAGACTCAAAACAGGCAAATAAACACGCCAAGGCCCGAAATGAAGATCTATTTGAAGATTTTGAGGTATGACATCTTTCATCAGTGGACTGAAAACCTACTCTTGTTTTATGTATGCTGAGTGACTTTGTTTCAGATGCCCCCGCCTCCCATCATGCCAAACTAAATTTTGAAGTTTCTATGATGCCTTTTTTAAAAATTGAATTATTATCTTTTAACAAGTGCAGCAGTAGCTGCCTGCCTGTTTGAAGTACAGCAGCTGTGTTTGATGGACTGGGCTGTGTTGTGCACACACCGAAGCTGTATTCTGAGCTGTCTCGTGTGTCGTGTTCAGCGAGTTGTGAGCGATAGGAGGGTGAACCGTAAACTCCACTCGACCAGATATATTTTTGCTTCCAATAAAAACGTGGGTAAGCTGAGTGTCAGCGTTTTTGCCCTCCGCTACATCTCCGGATTCTGTCGAGTAGGTGAGGTGGGAGCTCTGAGCAATCCCAGCATGCTGCGAGCCTGAACCCATCACCTGCAATCATCTCTCTCAATGTCTCTCTCAGCCCTTCTTTTGCTCACCGTCCCTCACTCTCTTGCCCTTTCCATCCCATCAATTTTCCTACCTTCTCTTTAAGTCTCTATCTTGTCCAGCAAAGGTGAGGGATTTGTAACCTTCATTACTGACAGCAGCTAAAAATAACCCCATTCCCCTCAGTTTATCTCCCCTCCATCTCATCCAATATGGATATCACATGCTACCTCCTGCCCCACACACATCCAGCCTGGTGTAAACTCAGCCAGCATACCGCCTCATTTAAGGGGGCATTGATTTCAGCACTAGTGCTCTATGAATAACGTCCTTATGCACGAGCGCTCAGCAGTGTGTTTACAGCGGACGTGCCTTTTATTCTTCACGCGCTGGGAATCCGGAGTCGAGTCAAACTCTCAAGATCCATTCGCACCCAACAGCCGCGTTCATTTTCTTATTGTCGATGAATTTGTGAGCGCACTGGAGGGAGCGGTGTGCCAAGCATCCTGGGGCTGTACAAAGCAATTTCTCGCACTCTCGTGAATGAGAGGGGATAAATAAGCCCCACGCTACAGTGGTGGTTGTTTCTTTTTCTGGCAGTGCATAAACAACGCATTTAAACACATAATGACACCTATTTCCCAAAACTTATCTGCTTCAGAGTTACTCTGAGGCTGCCTGCAAGCAGATAGGATGAGCTTTTATGGATGTTTGACTTTTCTCTTTTGTATTTTAGGTGACTGCAGCATCTACGGCCATCCACTAATTATTATGTGTATCAGTAAAACAAGCAAAAACAAAAGCATGCCCATCAATGCAAATCTCTGCAACACTGAGGAGACTCTTACCTGAGGCTGATGAGATGTGAATTACAGGTGGAGCGTTCAGGCCTACTGGTTCCACTTGTGATGTGCTGAACTTGTGCTCTGCAATTTCATCGGCTCCATGCTCTGGTGTTGGGGGGGGAAAAAAGAATTTACTGCTTTATTGTCATAGTTAATAACTCACCAAGAGAGAGGGAGAGACACCAAGGGAACCTTCACAAGAAAATGACACATAAAAATCCACTTCCCTCCACACACTCTAAAGGAATCCTCTAATCTCAGCAGTTAATAATGTGTTGTTTTCCTCTCCTTTTATGCTCCCCGGTCCTTTCTCTCTCTCGTGCACCCTCCCCTCCTCTCTTACCCAGTTGTCCAGGCGACAGAGTCAGTGAGAGACATTTCTTCCCAGAAGCTCCTCTCTCTCTCATGGCTTTGTTCAGCCTGCTCTGCTGACTGGCTCACCAGCAGAGGAGAGAAGAGGAGGTGGAAGCATCCCGAGAGTCTCTGTGAGCTGCCGGTGGAAGGCAGGAAGGCTCTGAGGGATTTTCACAAACAAATCAAAACATGCGTTTGTACCAGTTCTGCGTTAATTCAGCTGTTTTTGTTCGCCCCAAACAATGCAGCTGTCACGATACTGCAGCAGAGCCCCCTCCTAAGCTGTCAGAGTTGGTATGGTCGAGTCGAGTCTCAGTTGGTGGGGAGGTGGGGTGTGATATAAGAGGGTGATCAGAATAACTGGCTACAGCGGGAGACAAAGTGCAGGCAATTTGAAATAATCACCTCAAGTAAGAGTTTATTAGCTTGTGGTACATTTTCCTTTTCGAGCAGGATGAAATGAGGCCATTTGGTCTGCCTCCCTGCTGCAGATGCGGTTTGGCTGCTGTACACACCACTAACACTTTGTATACTCACTGATCTGACTTCACCATGTGCCAATAATGCTTCGTCCAGGACTGTGGTGCCCTCACTCACTCTCATCTAACATTAATAACCCACTCTCTCCTCTCTCACTGCCTCTTTCAACTCATCCATCGCCTCACTTCCCAACCAATTGCTCAGGTTTAACTGGGATTCAATGGACAACAAAAGGCAACAATCCATCATCTGAATGAGGGCTAATAACTCTAAGGCGGAAGTTTCGCTCTATGTAGCTGTTTCCATAACAGCAGGTGCAGTGTGGAGTCAAATGCAAAGAAGTCCAGTGTTCATGTTACTGTCAGTATTTGTATGTATGTGTGTGTGTGTGCTGGACACTTTGAGTTTTTCTTCCTTCTGACCAAACAGACTTTTTCAGTCACTTGAGATCAATCAAGCGATGCAGATTGAGTCTAACCACATCTGCTGCAGCGGCACAGTGGGACACAAACATATCTAATGAAAACTGATCAATTGTTACAACTGCACGTCATCAATAACACCCAGACAGACGCGGTACAGTGACCTTTGACAGGATTTAATGAGTCTCTCCATTTCCAGCAGACTTTGTTCAGTAAACACGTATCACAAATATTGGCAGGCAAGAACTCAGCGGCAGTTTACACATGATCATATACATTTAAATAATACAAAATATACAGATATCAGCCTTTCATACGCACACATGCACACTTGACACACACATGCAAGCTTATACAGGGCCTTCAAAAGACAGACTGACAGGATGTTTTGTTCGCTCTTTGCTCTCACAGAGGGGTCACTGCTTGATGGTCCTGTTAAGGCAGGTCCCCGAACAGGCCGAATTTTTAGGACAGCTATTTGTTTTGGCTAAGAAAGGATATTCACATTGATTGCTACAGCACTTGGGGGAGGAATCCTCCTTAACAACAGCAACCTAAGTTAGGAACAGATGGAAAAGGATGAATCATTTTTCACATCCAGCAATATCACACAATCAAATGACTGCTGGCACAGAAGCGAACGGCTCGGGCTAACTTAAGATGCAAGTTCACAGTTGGGAATGAAAAAAAAAAAAAAAAAGACAACACTTGTATGCAGGAGGTATATGCATACTGGGTCTCTTATCCCTGGGGCAGCATCCGTACTACAGGTACAATGACATTTCTCTGTACCGTTAAGAGCACAAACCAGTGAGTAAATGTCAAGAGAAGCAGCAGAACATTACAGTCTGGACTTCTGGATTTAACTCAGTTAACAAATGATGGAGCACGCTACCCGTATAACATAATCACCTAACTATTCTTATACATTTTAATTTAATCATTTGAATGAATTCCTCTTTTATAAATACAATAGTACACATACACTACATGCTGGACCTGTCGAACTCCTAAAAACCTAACATAAACAGAGGAAAATGTATGTTGGGAATGTTTGGTCTTCTCGTTTATGCCTGCAAACAACACTAGAAGGTCAGTGCAACAGTTAACAATTTAAATAGGCTGATATGTAAATGTGACTCTGGGAAATAAAGCCGATATTGATTAGCACTACAACACTTGAAAAACAATCTGCATTCCTCCTATAATTTCTGCAAACGGCCAAGGTCTGTCTTCAGTGTTGCACTGCAGCCGGCATTAATTGAGTTGGAATTTCACTTCATTTTCTTTCTCCGGTAAGATAGCAAAGAAAAGGAATTAAAGTTGGAACACATCTAATCTAACATAATTTTAGCACCTGCCAAAGGGGCTCAGAAGAAGCCCGTTTTTTGCACGTAGAATTGTGCAGTGTGAACACATTTCGATGAAAAAAAAAGAAAAAAGAAAAACACCCATGAGAAGATACCCCACATATAATCTACATTTACAGCAACAATCTTATGAGGCGAGAAACATTTTATCACAAAAAGATGCTAAGAAGATTTTTTGTTCGCAGCTTTGTCTTTGAGATTCCAACTTTTAACACTTTCGGCCTGAGTGTTTCCGTCACAACACGACATTCACAGTGAAAAGCAAAAGCCCCTGTGTATTAGTTGGGGCGACAACTGACGGGGAAAAAGTAGATCTAAATGTGCTATTTTCATTGGTCCATGAGAAAACAATGGTACTGTCACACATAGACAAACACACACTCTCTCACACACAGACACACAGTCACTGCTCTCTGTGCTGTAAACTCACATACACTCTCATACTCTCAAAGCTGTCCTATGACAAGGGAATTGTTCGTCTCCTCGTCTGGCTACCACAGATGGGTTTCCCGGATCTCAGAGATGATGTTATTGGCTTTTTTGAGCGCCTAGGAAAAAAAGGGGGGGAGGGGGGCAGTTAAATCACTAGCCTTAAAGCAGTGGATAAAAGAAAAAAGAGACTTGCTTCTCTTGATGCTCAAAACCTATTCAGAGAACAAAAGCATCAGACAATTTTACCTCAAGCATTTGAGCAACCTCGGTCCGCTGCTGTGCCGTGTCCTGTGACTCAATGAGCAGCTCCTGCAGCAGTGGCTGTTTGTAAAGCTGACCCACCAGCTCACTCTGCAGATGCTCCTTCACAAAGTTCACCAGGAAGTGCATCACTGTCTTGGGCACACTGCGGACACACAGCCCCAAGACAGAGTGAGAAAGTCAGCATCAATAACAACAACTGAGTTCAACAAAACAATAAAAAACAGAAAGGGGAAATGGGGAGAGAACCCCCCCCCGGCTGCTCTGGACTCATTCCATTCAAACCTGTCTTGGATGCTTTTGCGGACAATGAGGAAGTAGGACTTGATGAGGCGCTGGATGACCTCACAGTCCCTCTGCTCTCTTGCACTCAGTTTGCGGGATATGGGCACTGCCTGGCAGAGGGGGAGCAAAGTAAAATGTTGACAGTCTGCAATATATTTACTACTAAGTGTTTTGTCCCACTGCTAATCCCACCACTCACTGTGTCCAGGAGGTTAATGGCCTGGCCTTTGCTGGGGCTGCCAAATCCTGCAGCCGGGGTTCTCTCGTCTGCAACCTTCTCGTTCTTCCAGCGCTTCCCTCCGTCAAGGGCCTCTGCCTGACAGCAAGAAATCCGAAGAAGTCAGAGGGTCAAAGCAATTTTGGTGGAGCCTGAAATTCCACTACAAACTTTGAAAGACGCTGCAGTGTTTGGATGTGAAACATGATGGTTAAGGCTTCACAGAACACAACTGCCGCTGTTTACCCTTGCAGAATAAGTGATAAATGCAAGCGCCTGCTGTAAGGGACAAATAACTACCTGCTGACTGTTGACAGATGCTGAGACCTGCGCTGCATCTGTGAAATCTGGATGTTTTGTGTTGATGTAAGCGAGCTCTATTGCTACTAAATTGTGCACCTGGGGGAAAAGAACAGAAGAAGCACCTCAAGTTATTAACAGGGCATAGCTGCCAGTTAACACAATTAGTATGAGAGATCATCTCAGCTTAGATGTGGATTACCATGTCGTTCGTGATCGGCAAGCGTTTCCTCAGCAATCCGGTCACCACCTCCACGATGGAATCATGCAGTTTGGGGAACCGCAGAAGCTCCTTACAAACACAAAGGCATACTTTCTCAGTGTGATGCAGTCATGATTAACACCACTCTGCTTTAAGAAGATAATCAGTGTCTGCCGGCTCACCTGAGTGCTGAAGGAGGAGCAGTGCTGGATGATCCTCTGCAGCTCTTCGTGAACAAGCTCTACACAGCGCAGACTGGGCTCTTCCAGCCGCTTAATTTGCCGCTTTACCAATAACTCAAAGGACACCTCGGGCACAAAAAGGGCTGGCCGCGGACCCTGCAGGGCAACACACACACGCACACACCAGCTCAACAATTTACCTGCTACTCCTTCAAACGGGAGGCTTTGACTGGAATTTGAATTAAACAAATTACACGAATAGAAGTCGGGAGAAGCTCACCGTAGCGTTGCGGATGGCAGTGAGGATATCAAGCTCAGTCAGTCCTGCCAGCGGGTCGATGGACTGCAAAGTGCGGCCAAAAGTCTCATGGAATATGTAACAGATCCGAGCCCCCCCACAGCTGTAGAAGAGACGGTTTCAGCTGTGACACCAATGTGGTTTCTCAGCGCAGCGTGTCAGCAATGTTAATCACACCAAAATTAAATGCAGTCAACCAAAAAAGGTCAATATTTGCTCCATACAAATTTTACATGGATTAATCACCTTGTGGTAACAGAGCTGTAGAGATGAAGGGGCCAACAGAAGATGCTGATACCACTTCAATTTAAGATGACATTACCCCAAGGACATTACCCTCATCACACACATTGTAAGTAAAATGCTGAGTTGTGCAACAAAGATTAAATGATAAAGAACGAGGGACTATTCACTAAACCACGAAGAAAGGCTGCTGTTAAATGCATTTGCACTTTCTATCCAGATCCTGCAGCTATCGAGAGGTTGGACTCACAGCTCCGAGGTCTGGATGTATCTGGCTGTTCCCTCGATGGTGTTGCAGTAATCACTGGCAAACTTGGTGACAATCTGCAGCAGGGTGGCACTGTGGTCCTCCACTGGCTGGCCGTAGCTGTTGAGCCGCGCCTGGTACTGGGCACTAAGGACGGTCACCCGGGTTTTGAGGTCTGGCAGACAGTCCCGGATGTGGTGCATGAGCAGCCTGCTGAGAGTTTTGGCCAGATAGCGTGAGCCGGCGCGGGAGGCGAGCGAGGGGTAGTGGCGCTGCAGGAAGGCCTGTTCATCCTTCATTGAGTCCTCCAGGGTCTTTTGGGTATTGATGTCATGCTGGCTCCTACGACAATCACCAATTAGGCAGGAGAGAGAGAGAGAGAGAGAGAGAGAGAGAGAGAGAGAGAGAGAGAGAGAGAGAGAGAGAGAGAGAGAGAGAGAGAGACAGAGAGAGAGAGCAACAGAGTGTGTGTCTGGTCAAATGATCAGGCTGGTTAGAATATGAACTTGTCACTTTGCTGGGTGTGAAGCTAAAAAAAAGTTACAAACAAAAGGAGTATTATTGCGAACCTGTTAACCACCCCGATAATCCCAAGTCTGACTGGAATGACTCGACCCAGAAGGACCTCCAGAGCATCTGTCCCTGCATCCATTAGGTCGAGTTTGCTGATCACCAACAGTGTTCGACGACCTGACAGCCACACAAATGCAGAGACCATTGATTATGTCTTTAAGGGCAGTTAAAAGTCCTCCCAATTCAGCTTTTCATCACTTATATTGAGAGAGACGGGAGAAAAGCGTACCAGTAGGACATGATAGAATAAAACAAGGAAACAAGTCTCTGATGGGAGAGGACTGAATCCAGCAGGGAAACATTTGGGCCCAGATACAGATATCCTAACTGGCACACAATCAAAGTATACAATAGGCATCTGCCTGCCAACCTGCTGCCAACCTCCCAGACAATTACTACAGGCAGCTTCTCATCATCTATCCATCTATTCTCTAGAGTGAGCCATGAGAGCAACATTAATTTTCTCAGCAACTGTTTACTGTCAGAGTGTCGTTAACAGTAAAGACTGGCGCCTCCAACAGACCAAGTGAATTGAGTGTGTGTTCTTCCTGCACGTTTAATAATTCAATATGCTTTTCTACTTGAAGCATGTTACGTAATAAGCACTGATAGAAAGAAAATTCAAATAAAATCTGAGGGGAGGTGCCTGTGTTACAAAATGTCCTACCATCTGGATCAACCTCACGAGCCAATTTCAGTGCATCAGAGGTGGCCAAGTCAGAGTTGGCAGGGGACACAGCGAGGATGAGGGAGTTTGGATTGGAGATGAAGGACAAGATCATCTCTTGTACTTGAGCCTCAATGTCCTCTGGCTGATCCCCGACAGGAACCTGAAGAAACAACAAAGAGTGGCCAGCATCACTGTAAGCACAGCTCAGACGTTGGTGCTGCTGTGAGTCTGTGATGACTGCAGATATGCGATGCAATCAGCATTAATTATGATGCTGCAGAGTTATGTTTGTACACATGAAAAAAATCAACATCCTTATTGAGTGGCTGTGTTTACCTTTGTAATTCCAGGTAAATCAACCAGGGTGAGATTAAGGACTTTGGGTGAGAAAATCTTCAAATATATGGGATCAGGGCTGATTCCCTGGATGATAGGAAGAAAAAAAATGAATGCAGTGCAAAAAGCTAAATTAAAGGCATCGCTGAGTTTCCATCAAAGCTTTCTTTTCACCTTGTTGTCACCTGAACTGCGTTCAGTCTCTGCTTCAATTTCCCGACGAATTTCCTGAAAATCTGTGAAGATCTGTCAAAAAAGGTGAGAGAATGACACATCAGGCAAAGGCAGCACATCTCACAGAGCAAAGGGAGAGTGCACATCATTTGAATCTCTCAGACAAATGTACCTGGTTCTTGCAGTGTAGGAATGTACCCCATTCTTCAGCTTTGACACCTTAACATGGAGGAATGAGTGTTTGTCATTTTACAGAGATGCTTCAAGATAAATTTATGGTTTGGAACGGAGTAATGAAAAGTTAACAAGTGGACTCATATCATGCTGGACAGATCAAAACAGACAAAACATTTTGGAGGGTTGACAAAGGAAATGACAAGGCTTCACAAAGACAAGTCCATGCAGACCAAACATACAGAGACCTGGGTAGCTGTTTTGGGCATTTTGTTTAACCCCATTCCCTGAAGAAAGCAGTGAAGAAGAAGAGGAAGAATGGAAGACTGCATGTTAGCAAAAAGAGACCACAACTCTACATGGAGAAGTGAAAGAAAGTGCCATGCCCAAGTATTATACACACATACGCAACCTGTTGTTCTACTTTGGCATATTAAGCAATATTAAGTATATCATAACTTGGGTCAAAACGTTGGCGTGTGTTTCAAAAGCAAAACAACTCACTCTTTATTTAAAATATTAAAGAAAATGTAAGTGTGCAGGTACCATTCTCGGTCCTCAGTCTCTCCTGCAGAGGAGAAACATTAATAAGTTGCAACACGAGGGGTCGTCTTGTGACTATTCCTGATCCCCGAGGCAAGAAATCCCGTCCAACCAGGCTTTCCAGCACAGAGCTTTTTCCACTACTCTGCAATAATGAGAGCAATTCAACAGTGTTTCCATCACTACAGCAACAAAGACATTAATAATATACACTCAAGAGCCTCAGAAACTGCAGTGAAGTTCATGTAGGGGTTGCAGACAGAGTTTTAGTTTATAAACAAGCTTTTCTCAGGCTGACCTGTGATCCAACCACAACTATCTGAGGCAGCTGTATGATCTCTGCACCCACGGTGAGAAAGACCTCCTGCAGCCGGTTGATGGTGGGGATCAGGGTCTCCATCTTTCCAGTAGACAGGGCACACACACTGAAAGTGGTAAAATACAACAAAAAAATGGGCAGACAGAAAAATACAGAAGAGAAACTCACAAAAGATAAACTCTGACCCAAATCTGTATAAAGAAATTGTATTCCCTAAAACCCAATAAGAGTGAAGTTGACCAATATTAACAAAAACAGAGCCTCGTGTCTATGTGTTTATTAATTGACCAATTAAAAACTAAATCAAAGAGCCACAGCCATTCCTGTGGAGAGTCTGTGTTGACCAAGTGGTCCTGGTGAGAGGGGTGTACCGCCCAGACATCACCGAGACCAACCCTCACCTTAGACAGTAAAGCAGGTGCTGACCATAAGTTATCGATTCGCTGACCTAAAATTTCATTTACATAGCAACAAATGATGTCACAGCACAGGTTTTATCAGCTAATGTTAGCCGCCTTATGCTAACTGATGAATGCAGGAAGTGCTAGCTCTGTGCTAACGTTAGCTTGGCCGATGCTCCGCTGTGACCTTACCGGCGTTCAATTAATATTATCCTTCCTTATCCAACGTATCTGCCCTTCATAGCTCGTAGTAAAAACCAACAGGAAGGACGAGGGTCAAAAGTATCGCATTTTATCCGAAATGTTATCCAAATTAGCAGCAACAGAATTAACCGTCAGTTTATCACAGGGGCGGCACCAGCGTCTCTCTCAAGCATTCTGATTGGACAGAAAATATTTGTCATGATCGGTGCAGCTTTCTGATTGGATGACACGCCTTATTAAAATACCTCCAGAGACAATTATTTTCTCATTAAACCATTTCATATTTTCATGATAAAAATGTTTCTGAAAACAGCCTTTAATTTCACATTAAATATGAGCACACAACACATCAGAAAGCATCAACACTAGTACTTTCTTTTTGTGTTTTAATGTATGTATATATAAACATGGTATTTACAAATCATACACAAACATCAGTTATTTGTGGAATAAAACATGTATTACCTTCTCAAGGATGGTAAACAGAAAAATATTACCCACTCATCGCCCAAATCAGACATTACAAAACAAATACCTTCCAGCAGAGTTTAGTGTCCCCCTGGGAATTTTAGCAGCCAGAGATCATGCAAAAACCAACAGAATAAATGGATTCCTTTGTATTCAAATATAATGTGATCAGGTCTTGTGTCATTACTGTGACATCAATGACAAAGACCAATTTAAGGAGGCCAAGTTTTCATATCCAAGCCCTTTGGTCGTGGATAAGAAAGCCCTATTGCGGAGATAATCAAGAGTCAGTGCTATCTGTATTCAGTCAGCCACTGATTAGGCGTGCAGTCGGGCCTCTCGGCTAGAAAACTGACATTGTACTTTCCATGCCTGACTGTCTAAACACCATATGCACCTTCAAGCACTAAGCCTCTCTTACAAACACACAATCACAATAAGTAACTTCCAGCGAGGCATTCTTAGTCCATGTATGAGGTGTCCATGCCCTCGCCGTCCGGATGAAGGAGCCTTCCCGCCAAGCGCTCAATGTCGTCGAGACTGAGTTGCCGAAGTGAACGTTCATAGTCCTTGAAGAAAAACAAAATTCAATAATATTGAGAAAAACATTCCACTGAATCTATTTTAATCACATTATGTGTGGGGAGAAAACATGAAATGGCCACATTGTAATATCAGTGTGAAATTGGGAAAAAATTAAGATAAATAGTTGATAGTAAGTTGTAAGGTTTTACCTGCAAATAAATAAACAATATTTATTCACAATGAATGTAATTAGTTTTTGACATTGATTAACAAGAAGACATAAGAACAGTCAACACAATTTGATACACATTAAGCATTTGCAGCACTTATAGCTTACAGCATGCCAGGAAATGTCACGATTGAAACCAGAAAAAATTAGATCTGCAAACATTTAACTGCTTTGATGCCAAATTAAAATGCATGACAGCAAGGACCACATCTAATACCTTAATAAGCTGTTCATGGACTTTTGCTGCATCTGCTGGACTAAAATGTCGAGCAAGGATAGTGGACACAGTCTGCCAAACTCTTCCCTGTGTGCTGCTGCTGCTGCCACCACTACTGCTGCTGCTGCTGGCAACCATCCCTGATGCTCCAGTCCTCTCTCCCACTGGACGGATTACCAGATTCAATTTAGCCTCTGGCCCGATGGAGTAATCACTCAGTCTGTGCTCATCTAAAGAAAGCAATAAAATATGCAATCATGAAAAATGTAAACGTTCGAATAGTGCAAAATAGATTGGTGGTTTCGAGCAATGATGTTCTGCACAAAGGTTATGAAACACTTGACGTTTGGCAAATCTACCTGCAAGCGCTTTTCCTTTATAAAGCAGCCGCTGCTGGTTTGCTGGTATGTTGAGGCGTTCGGACACAAGCTCCTTCACTGTGGAGACCTTTTCGTCTTCAGTCACCTGAAAGATCAACAACAAGCAAAATAAGGAGGAGGAATTCACACTTACAAGTGACAAATGCAACTTCACCTTGGTAAATAATACAAAATATAAAACAACCACTGGTCTGCAGTGGTAGTATTTATATCATTAACACTGCAGACTATGTAAGAGTGAGGGCAGGTACTTGTTATTTCAGAGCAGAGCTCAGGGAAACACTGCATTGTTTGCTTACTGATGCAAATCAAACAGAATTTAGAGTCACCTCACTTCTGCTGAATAATAAAATTTAAAGTTGCTATGTCAATTACTTCCCCATGTGATGCTCACATCATTAAACATGTTGGTTTATCTTTGAAAGGCCTCAATACTGTTCCTTTTGCACTCACAATATTCATACAGCTGTGGATGTTTTTATTTATGTGAGGCCGGGTGAGGCCCCAGTTTGTGCCTCAAAGTAACGTTATCATTTTAAAACACGAGAGGCACAAACTGGGGATAGGGCTGTCTTAAGGTGAGCAAGTGACACCAGAGACTGTTAAGACCAGGACACGTAGTTTGTTAAGATCAACATCAGCTTTTGCATAAATGAAATAAAATGACACAATTTAAATAACAAAAAGTAGACAATAGACAGGCTGTGACTGAATTTACTGTGATCTAACATCATTTAACACAAAGTGCCAATGGGACTTTTACACAGCAAACAGAAACTTAATAATTTCAAAAGCTTTACAAAAAAAAGTTTCATTTTGATGAATAAAGTCATGAATGAGTCAACTGCTGCATTTCTCTGTATGTTATTGTATAATGAACTGATCTGGGATTTTGTTTCACTGTTCCAAACAACATCCAGCAGCATCTTATATTTAGTTATTATCTGTATCTAAGCTACAGGATGTTTTTTATGTATAAATTAAGTAACACTCAATGGTACATGTTAGGCGATATTATGAAATTCACGATGAAAACCATCGATGAAAACAGTAATCTACTTACCACTTAAATCAAAGAGACAAATTCACAGATTTACTGACATCTGCTCTCAACCCACAGGGTGTAAATAATTGACTATTTGATAACTGATTAAATTAGATGAGTCATACTACCAGACTTAATAAAACATTACTGCTTAGTTGAAGTATTTGTTAGAGACTTCCTTCTCCTACACGCACAACCAAATAAGGACTACAGAAGACAACTGCCGTTACCAACGTTACCGTTACCGGGTCTGTCCGGCGGATGTGGTTAACAGGTTAGCTCAAGTAACGTCGACTCGAAGCGGAGCTTTACGTGACGGCTACATTTAATCGACAGTGAGCAGAGTGTCACGTCCACATCTAAAACTTCATTAGTGTTGTGGTTGAATCACCCAGCTCAACATGTGACAGGCTAACCAGCTAGCTTCTCTATAAAAGGCTAAAGCAGCAGCTAGCGCGGATCGGCGGAGCTAAATTAACTCACTTGCACGCTGCACTCTTTTCCTTGAAGCGGTTTCACGGTGAGGATCATTTTCGGCGACAAAACACGACCACACGACGACGCGTTCAAAGCCCCAGTAGTGAAGATATATGCGAAGTGACGTTACTTAGCTAGCTCAAGATAGCCACAGGGCTTCTTCGCTTGTCAGCGGCCCATCTTCCTCTACGGTGGAGGCCGGCTGCTGCTGCCGCTGCTCTTCGGCCAAAGCAGCGACATCTACCGGCCGGAGGGCAGCGGGGCTGTGGAGGAGAAGACAATAAGACTGATAATCACGCTGTACTGAAAAGATGAAGGACAACAGAGACCCTGGCTAAGTTTATAATTTAAAGAGAACCTTAAGAAATATATAGTAACTATAGTATTTCTTAAATTAATAATACTACAGTGCAAATACATCCAATGGAAGTAAAAGTCCCCCATTCAAAATTTAACCAGCTACCACACATACACATTAATCAGCATCACAATGCGTTTAAAGTACCAGAAGTGAAAATATTCATTATGCAAAAGAGCCAATTTCAGAATAATAGATTACATTGCTGCTGATTGCAGCTTTAATATTTAAGAATCACTTTGATGTTGCAGCTGGTAAGGATAAGGCTAATTTCACCTTATTTCGCATATGGCATGATATCGCTTGCTGTATGTGTAATCATAATATATCAATATTTCACAATGTAGTAGACAATTATGTTATGTACACAGCCCATAAAAGCTTGAATAAAATGGATTTAATCTGCATGTGAATGACATGCTTTGGTCCTGCTGAATAAAATCTTCATTTTTCCCCCATATTATTTACAACTACTCTACCTACATTAACCATCAGCTGCAGCCACTGTCACTGTTGCAAACCATTACAACTACCTTCATAATGACACATAACAATGTGAGAATCCAACAGTGGACCTGCACCTGTAAACAGTCTGTGGTACTGACACAACACCAGGTATGATGATCAAGAGTTTACAGTAAATAAAAAAGACCTCTATGAGTGTAACTGAAAAGTAAGTGTGACATGATCAGTGCTGGCTATAAAGAGGCAAGTACAGTGGAGGATGGGGGGCAGACCCTTTCTCACACCTGCCAAATATCTGGGGAATCAGATGATTGATGTTCACAGCTCGGTTTGCTGGAGAACCCACCTCCATCTCCCACCCCGGGGGGCATCTGAAATACCCCAAAGACCCTCTGACCCAGTTGGGATCCAGTCCATGCATTTCTCATTTCCAGCCCCCCCCCCACCACATCTCAGTCCCACTGAGCGGTCCCTCATGTCTCTCGGTCATGTGATTGAACTGCTGTCTGTGCTCAGCCCCGAGCCAGAGAGGAGCATCCTGCGCGGGGCGGCGCAGAGAGGAGAGCCGCACCTGTCGGATGGACCGTCTGCTGCCAAACAGGCGCAAACACATTCAGGACAAGTGAGGAAGACAGTGAAGCTGCAGGAGGAGGTGAGTGATCTCATCGCCTGTGTGTGTGTGTGTGTGTGTGTGTGTGTGTGTGTGTGTGTGAGGGAGATACAGTGAGGCGTATATTTCTGAGTGGGGCAGAGCTCGCATCTGTGTGCAAACAATATGAGGGCAAATAAAAGGCTGTTGTCAGATGAAGTCTCTGCTGGATTACAGACGCTGTGTCAGTGTGTTTGGCTCCGGGCGGTGTTGTCGACCCGAAATGAAAACACCTATATTTTATTCCTGCAGGGACTCAAAGTGTGTGAGACTTAATAAAGAGTCTGTAATGACCTTTTCACAATCTGAGCCGTTTTATCTCTCTTTTTAATGACACCACGATTTTCTTGCCCTTATCTTTATCTTTTAAGCGTCCTTGAAGTTATCAGTTATTTAAAAAAAGATAGGATGACAGAAAAAAAATAATAGACAATTACAGGGACTGAATAAACACACTGTATCTATGATGCATTTGCACTGCTACCCTTGGAAACCAAATCAAGTAAGGTACAAGAGGTACTGCAAGCTCACACAGCAAAGAAAGATTTATCTATCTATCTATCTATCTGCTTGCTTGTATTTCCCTCTGCCTGTACCAATTAAATTATGGATAAGAAGAGCAAA
>JBAJHX010000076.1:8968462-9000011 GCA_037176925.1 Amniataba percoides
GTGTGTGTGTGTGTGTGTGTGTGTGTGTGTGTGTGTGTGTGTGTGTGTGTGTGTGAGTGAGTGAGTGAGTGAGTGAGACTGTTTCTGTGTTATGTGCTGCTCTCATGTGTGGCTCTCAGCTCACACACAGCTCTGTGGTATGTGGTCCCTGATCCAAGCTGGGGATAATTATGGTTTGGAGTGTTTCAGCCTCAGCTGCAGCTTTGTCTTTCCTGTTGTCGGCTCACACTCCTCCTGTAAGGTTGTGCCTGCTTTGGACTTCTTTATGTGTGTGTGTGTGTGTCCTGACAGTGTGGGTCATGTTGTCCATCAGGGGCCAGCTCCCTGACACTGTGTTTTTTTTTTTTTTTCCTTTGTGTCATGTGAGGATCTTTGGAGGAGGATCTGCTGGTCAGTGATGGAGGCCTGTGAGGTGCAGAGCCAGGAGAGGTGAAATGTGGAGGGTTGCCCTTTTTGCGCAGTGTCGCTTGAACCCGGGGCTGATTAGTTACACGAGAGCAAAAACTTCAGGCTTAAGAGAGAGATGGAGAGGGAGAGAAAGAGAGGGAGAGGGAGAAAAGCACAAACGTTGCATTGTCCGAGGATCCTGATGGGTTTCAAGTGAATCTGGGACGAGATGGGAAGAAGTGAAGGTGCTCTCTCTTCTTTCTCGTTTGTACTTCACCTCTTTCCCACAAAGGAAGAAAAAAAAAGACTTTTCTGTGGCCAAGTGTGTGTCCGTGTTCTTCACGCTTCATTTGGGAATCACAGCCGGAAAACACCCCCCCCCCCCCCTTCCCTGCCTCACTTGTCCTCCCCCTTCCCCTCTCGCTCTCTCCTCCTCATCTCCCCTCCTCGATCACACCATTCCTCTCTCCGGGCACATGGAAAGTGTGCAGGGTTCATTGCTGCTCCTGCTGCTGTTGGGCACTAAATGCTGCTCCCTCTCTCTTTCTCTCTCTCTCTCTCTCTCCTATTAAAAAAACCCTCCTCCCTCCTTCTCGCCTCCCTTGTGTCACCTCCTGTAGCTTTCTGGGTCAGGGGGTGGAAGCATTCCCCAGCTCTGCTCCCATCACCACAGCAGCTCTGCAGGCTACTGTACTGAGAGCGTTCCCTCACCCCACATCTGTTTCGGGGACTTGTCCTGCACAGCAAACGTGCTTTCGGGGGTTTCTGAATATTCCTTGACGCCGGCCCTGCTGCTGGACCAGATCCACGTTTTAAAGATTAATTGAACAGGGAAGTGATTAAAAAGGAAAAAGCCCGTTAATGAAAGGCTGTCATCAAGGTCAGTCCCTTCCAGTCTGCTGGTGATAAAAAGAAGCAATTGTCTGCGTGAGTGTGTTAAAAGCAGCCTCGACAGCTTTTTCATGCTCCGAGGCTCCACCAAAAAAAGTCTGTAAAATAATTTACAACTTGATCAGAGTTGGGCAATGTGAATTTAAATGGAGCAAGAAATGAATTTCTCTCCTCTCTCTGAAGTCCCGCCACTGGCTCCTTGTTTGATTTGTTTATATGGGTGGGTTTTATCTGACTCCCCTCCACAGAATAGAGCTACCCTTTGCATTAATGCACTTGAAATCTGGAAATATTTCTCCCTAACAGCTTCATTAAGTGTCAGGTTTCACGCTGAAGACCTGATCTGACCTAAGACGAGGTGCTTATTTTACCACTGCTGCTTTTCAATGGAAATTCTTTGAACTGGTTCGGTTTCTTTTTCAGGCTGTTTGCACTGTAGAGAACCCAAACTGTGGCACACGAACGACATCTGACAGTTGGATTCAATAAAATGATCTTACTCATAATTTAAATGCCAGAGTCTTCTCTAAACCAGTTTTGGGGTTTCTGTTTTTGTCTTTGTTCCACTCTCTGTGTTGCCACAGTGGCACAGGATACTGTAGCTCTGAATATCTCGGGCGCTCTCAGCTCTGCCTCTGCTTGTCAGCGAGAGTAAATGTGCAGAGACATGCAGGCTGCCTCGGGGCTATCTGTTACACTGTCTCCTTATGAAACTGCAGTCTGCAGTTTTTATGGCTTTTTTTTTTCTTCCGGCACCCCACAGCAGGATGTCAGTTTATTTCCATTTTTACACCATTTCATTTGTTGAATCAAACATCATTTGCCCCAAAACACACTTTTAATCTGCTGTTACTGTTCTAACGTCGCTCCACAGGACACTGACATGTGCGCCCTGAAACGCAGTCAGCCCTTTGATCGTAAATTCAAGTGTGAACCGCCAAAACATTCAGGCTCTTCTACCCCCGGCAGGGACTGGCACAGGCTGCCGAGGTGCATTTGCTTTCCCTCAGTATATTTTCACATGTGTGTGCCATTTCTTTTGTCTCATGTCTTCCAGGGAGTAAAAGCTGGGAGCACAATGGTCCCTGTCTGGGCCTTGACAATAGCCATTATGAATGGGAGCGAGAGAGGAGGGAGCGGCAGGGAGAGACAGAGAGGGGCAGCAGGAAGCTCTCTTCACAGCCGACTGTCATTATTTTTTGGGGGGGATGTGTCACATTTCATAAAGCCCCCCTTTTTTTGTTCTCTGTTTATTTGCTTATTGAAAGGACTCGAGGGGACGTCCATCTGTTGTGCTGCTCCAGCAGGTGTAACGTGGCAGCCGATCGGTTTTAATTCAGAAAAAGTGATGCCCAAAGTAGAACCTGAATCCTCTGAGGGCGAGTGTGGCATCGCTTTGCCCGTGCAGGGGGGAAAAAGAAGAGGGAGGGGTATGATATCATTCTTTATCCCCTCTCCTATTGGTCAGTGGGGGAGAAAGTGGGTGAGAGGTTGAGGGGTGTTTGGGGTGGGAGTGGATGTGGGAAAGCAGAGACTAGTTTGGCGGTGGGGGGGGGGGATTCCTTGCCCGGTGGAGGATGGTTTGTCGGAGGTGGGTGAAAAAAAAAAAGAGCAGCTTTTCAGTCTGTGAGTGCTCGAAGGTTACAGATTGCTCTCTGGCAACTTTTCCTCTCTCATAGTCTCCCTCGTTCATTCAGTTTTGATATGAACAATAACCTCTCTGGCAGGGAATCATGGGAGTGGACTTGGCCACCCCCCCTCCCCCTCACACCACCAGCCCGTCCCTACTGTACTCACCCTCAGTCTCCCTCTCTCTCCCTCTTTCTCTCTCTTCATGTTGGATGAAAGGGTGGCACAACATGACTGAAAGTAACCTCGCTGCCTGTTTCTGTTAAGCCAATCATTATTACTTCCTGGTGTCTCTCCACCCCCCCCCCCTTGCTTCCCCATCCCCCAATGACTGCCCCCTCCCCTCCACAGTCCACAGCTCAGGCCTTTTCTTCTCCTCTTCTCTGCCTGTTTGGTGCCAAGCCTGTGGCCCAGTGTTGTTCAGCCTTTTAACCAGATTCTTCAGTCTGCTGCTGAACAGTTTCACAAGTTGAATGATGTTTTTTTTCCCTGACATTTATCCTTTTTTTTTTTTTTTTGGTTTTGTTGCCTTCAAGGTTTGAGGCGGATTGCGCATGAGCAGAGGTTCACTGTGGTGGATTTTACACGCCAAAGGCAGATTACAGGTGTTGGGGAGCGCTGCTGCGTGTGAGAAAAGTTGTGTAAGTTCTTTTTGTTAGCTCTGGAGAGAGCTGTGGAAGTCTGATGAAGTGCCTCAAGTGATGTTGCGTCCTACTACAAGCTGTCACAAGTTTGGAAACGAACATAACGAATCTGGGGGTGTGGAGGGAGGGAAATATGTGATCTGAAATCCATCCATTCAGTCCAGATCCAACAGTGAAAGGACTATATTCATTCATTGCATTCTTCACATTTAAAATGCATTGAACTTCTGTCTCTTGGTCTTTGAGAAATCTACTGATAAATAGATTTCTGATGAAACTATCAGTCTATTAAGTGATTAGCTTATGATCACTTATAAGCTATTTGCAGAAAAAAATGTTTTGACAAGCAACTATACTTGTTATTCATAAGTCATTCATCACACAAAAAATAATTTTCTAGTTGCTCAAATGGAAGCTTTTTTTTTTTTAATCTTTGCACTTTGGACCTTTGGGTGGAAAAAATGAGCAATTTGAAGATGTCAGCATGGACTGTTGGAAATTACAAATGTTCTCTCTATTTTTTGAGGAAAACACTAAGCAATTAATCAGCAAATTGGAAAAATGTGGTAAAGGAAAAAAAAGGATTAAGGCACATACTGATATCGATATGTTGGAGTTTAAAAGAATATTTAAATAATATATAAGCGCAAAGTGTGTGATTAAAAGATCGCTTACATTTATTGTTATTGACCAAGGTGCATACTGACCAAAATAAAATTAAATTGAAAAATTAAAACTGAAGTTTGCATTTCTGTACTTTTTTTTACTTATCGGTCGACGTGCAGATGATGATTTGTGTATTTGCAGCCAATAGTGTGACATATTGGCCTGACCTATTGATGAGTCTCACTCCAATCAGTGGATTAGTTGATCAATATAATCATTATTTGCCGTCTTTGAAATAATCATCCATGATTATCAATAGTATTCAATAATAAAGAGAGTGCATCGCAGCAGAAGGATGATAAAAGCCAGGCAAAGGCAACATGCTAATTCACTTAACAGATAAAATGGCCATTAAAATAAGTAAATACAGACAATAAAAAGAACTTTGCATGTTTTAAAAAGCAAAGTCAACCCTAACCCTGAAACAGTGTGTGTGTGTCAGGTTGAGTGCGTTCTGTGTGTCGCCCCCTGCAAGAGATGCTGCAGTTGTTTAAATTGCAGCACAATGAAGCTTTTGTGATATAAACGCACCATATAACTTCCTTCTGTTTCACTGGGCTGTACTCTTTTCTTTTTCTCTCCTCCCAGCGATGCATTTCCAGGAGTGGTTACGGTCACTTCGCTCCAGCGCTGGACTCAAAGGCTCTGAATCGGAGGACTTGTGGAGCCTTCTGCCGTCGCTGCCCCTGTCCTCCTTCTCCCTGTCCTCCCTGTCTCTGTCACCCTCCTCTCTGCTGGGCTTAGGGGCCCTGGCCTCCCTCACGGCGTACTGGCTGGTGACCCGTCCTCGACCCATGCGTCCTCCCTGCGATCTACAGGCCCAGTCTGTAGCTGTGAATGTGAGTGGGTCGACATCGTTACGCTCAGACTCCTTTGAATGGCACATGACGGTGTTGTAGGAGTGTGTATGGGCGACTGATGGCCCTGTTTGTTTTAGGGAGATCCCAGCTGCAGGCGATCGGCTCTCCTTAAAGATGACTCACTGCTGGAGTTTTACTATGACGACACCAGGACGGCCTACGACATGTTCCAGAGAGGCCTGAGGATTGCAGGTGTGACCTTTGTCCTACACTGTATTATGTAATCATTATGTCAAAGAAGAGCATGAAAAATGACAGCTAATGTGGAAAAAAAAATATATTGCTGTTGTTAAGTTCTCTCGTGGTGACTGTCATGTTTAGATAATACATAGAAGATAAGATATTTAATACCCTAGTTCAACTAACAGAATACACTGCACTATAAATCTGTTTGAACCATCTCAGGAAACGGTCCGTGTCTTGGCTTCAGAAAGCCCGGGGAGCCCTACCAGTGGATCTCCTACACTGAGGTCTGACATTGTTTTATTTTTTTATCCTTCCCTGTTGCTCGTGTAATGTGTCGCTCTTTGCTGCTTGTTGACCGGGCGCCTCTGAATTCCTCAGGTGGCGGAGCGGGCGCAGGTGCTGGGCTCCGGGCTGCTGGCCAAAGGCTGCCAGCCGAACCCGCAGCAGTTTGTTGGGATATTTGCACAGAACAGACCCGAGGTATGAACATGTGTTTGTTCTCACAGTGGGTCGTTTCCTGTGAGAGTTCTGACTTGATTCGATAACTTTTTAAAGACGGCGGTCCCTGCCCCTAATTAAGACTGTTGATCCTTAAACCTCCAAACAGCCATGCTCAAAATTGCGCTTAATATACTCTCACATCTCTTCTATGAATCTAGAATCTGATTTCTTTTTGCCTGCGTCTGCCCTCAAAGTGTGTTTGCCTTCATTCATATTGAGGGCAGAGGGCTGGTGGCGACTGTGGGTCTCCAGGGCAGCTAATATCGCAGCATTTCTGCTCCCACATTCACTTTTTAATACATCTGTCAGGCAAGGCAGTTTTTGTCGTTCCCACGCCGACTGAAAGTGAAAAAATAATTTTCTGCTCCATCAGAGCCCGCAAACCTCTCATCAGACCAAACTGCACACCGAGCTGCATCTTATTTATTTAGAGTGTGGTTTGGTGTGGTTTTGTAAATATGAAATGCATGATGATGCAGGTCACAATGCACGACCCTCCCGATGTTCAGACATGTCACCCCACCGGCGCTCAGGTGTGTGTGAAGAGCGGATGTGAGACTAACGGTGCTACTTTGTCGCCCTCTGCTGGTCACAGTGGATCATCTCAGAGCTGGCCTGCTACACCTACTCCATGGCGGTGGTGCCTCTGTATGACACGCTGGGGCTGGAGGCCATGGTCCACATCCTCAACCTGGGTGAGGAAACCTTAATCTGATTTTGTTGTTCTCTACCAAATATATTACTGGCACTGTTGGCTTGTTTGCCAGTCCATACGCAGTCCAATTACATAGAGTATGCAATATCATAATGGGGAGGAGCAAATCCACAAATTCAAATATGATTAAAGAGTATAGGATATAGTTAGCTATACTTTTGTTAGAAACAGCAGTAGAGGAAGTAAAAGTGTTGTAAGTAGTGGTATTTGTAAAAACAAAAAAAAAGAAAGAAAAAGACTAAATCCTACTCAGCTCCAATACATAAGTATTATCGGTTAGATGTACTTAAAGTATAAAAACTAAAAGTGACCTGCAGGCGATAAATAGAGAAGAAAAACACAAAGTTCTGCCATTCAAATGTTTGTTTTTTCCTTGAATGTTCTGTAATTTCACCCTCTGTGGTCTCAGGGTTTAGAGGGGATATAACTCTTTGGTGGAACCACTGACAGCTAATACTTCATTTACATACATATACAGTATGTAGTCGTAGTGAGTCTTTTATGCGTCAGCTGTTGTGTCTCTGCGATCAATAATGCGGCCTCATCTGCGTGTCATTCTTCTCAGCGGAGATCTCACTGGTGATCTGCGACCGGGAGGACAAGGCGGCGTCTCTGCTGGAGAACAAGGAGAAAGGCGTGACTCCGAAGCTCTCCTGCCTGGTTCTCTTTAACGATTTCAGCGATGCCTTTGTGGAGAGGGCGAGGAGCTGCGAGGTGGAGGTTTTGAAACTGGAGCAGCTCATGGTGAGCAGGGTGGAAGCACTGAGCCCCTCTAATGCAGGCTTATTTGAACGCACTCTAATTTAGTCATCGATGGTGATGTGCAAATTGATATGAAGGACTCCTCTTTGTCCACATCTTAGGACCTGGGAAGGCAGAACCTCAAAGATCCTGTGGTGAGTTGATGGTCTCTCAGCTGCTGCATCACCGCATCAAACTGGTACCAGTAAATGGCTAATCCCCCTCTAAATGCTAGGATGAAAGTTATATAGTTGCCCCTGTCCCATAAGATGTCATTAACACTCACTTGTAAACATGGCTTGAATTAAGAGTGGAGGAAGCCTGTTGTCATATTCTTATATTTTATTGCTGCCTGCTGTAGCCGCCCCAGCCTCAGGATCTGGCCGTGGTTTGCTTCACCAGTGGAACCACAGGTACCGTCTGATTTCATTGGACTCCGCGTAATTATCCTTCACTCACATCATTAGAGAAGTGTCCTTCAGTGCCCACTAACAACCTCTCTTTATGGCACCGCTGTAGTTTCCTCTGCTGCGCAGGGCACTGCAATAATGTCTTGTTTATTTATCCAGGGAAGCCCAAGGGAGCCATGATCACCCACGGCAACATCGCCTCCAACACTTCCTCTGTCATTAAGATCCTGGAGGTCTGTCTACACTTCCACCTCCTTGTCTAATTGAGAACAGGCTCACAGCTAGCATCACTTCCCATCTGCTTGTGTCTCTGTATCTCAAAACTGTCCCTCTCCCTGCTGTGTCTAATGGTATGATTAATTGGCTGTTTGATTGCCCCTGTCGCTGCGAGGTACTTTAACTAATTGCCCCCGTATAAAGACTGTGCTATCTAACTGCTGTTGAAAAAGCCATACAGCATGTCTGATTGCCTGCGCGGCTTCGCCGTATGCCGCTGCTGAACTTTATCACTCCCCTGTGCTTTGCTCATTTGATTTCTCGTTTTTCCCTCTCAGGGTTCGTTTGTGATCCAACAAGAGGATGTGTCGATCTCTTACCTGCCTCTTGCCCACATGTTTGAGAGGATGATTCAGGTTAGTTGACCCTCTCCCTCAGACTTTGGACCGCAGCGAGTGTTTGCATGTGAAACCCTAAATGAAGCCTTATTTGTGTCGCAGGTCTCCATGTTCTGCCACGGCGCCAGAGTAGGATTCTACCAGGGCGACATTTCTCTCCTAATGGATGACATTAAAACTCTCAAACCTACTTTCTTTCCTGTTGTGCCTCGTTTACTCAATCGCATCTATGACAAGGTCAGTGAAGAGAGTTAGATGTTGTCACTTCATGCCACATCAAGCACTTGATATAAAAGCAACAATGTTTCCTAAAGGTTTAAGTATCAAACTTTGTGTCTGCTTTTTCACATCTTCACTTGTGTTGGTAAAGATCCTGGGCTCCGTTACGTCTCCGCTGCGCCGCGCTTTGCTTCACTACGCCGTGAGGAGAAAGCAGGCGGAGCTGAGCAGCGGGGTCGTACGTAACAACAGTCTGTGGGACAAACTGGTGTTCAACAGGATTCAGGTCAGTATATGTGCGGGGTCATGGGATCTCATGTTGTTGTTGTTGTTTCTTTGCTGTAGATCTCCAGTTTAGGTCTGCAGAACCAACAGCCTTTTCAGAAATCAACCACCCCCAAACAAAACACACATTGGCTTTCAGTCTGTAACGACATATTTTCCGTTAATCCAGGACTCTGCAGTTGTCACTATTTATATTTGTAAAGTACTTAACACCAGCAGCCCTGCAAGTAGTCAATACATTTGTATCCAAACTTTACAAGAGAAGCACTATTCCAGCAATCAATGCCAAAATCCCCCAGAGCATATTGGCCCTGTGGGAGTGTATTGGAGAAGCAGGCACACACGGGCAGGCGAGGACTTCAAGATTTTGGCTCGGCACGCTCAATGCAGATGGGAAAATATGGTCTAGGTTGAAAATGCTGTTTTTGACATGGAGTTTTGCCTGTACCCTCAATATGATTTTGTATTTGAACTATTTAACAGGAGTGCTGCTTGCATCACTTGTGTTTCAGGCCAGTTTAGGAGGCAATCTGCGGTTCGCCCTCACTGCCTCAGCACCCATCTCCCCCGCGGTGCTTTCCTTCCTCAGAGCCACTCTGGGCTGTCTGATCTTTGAGGGCTACGGCCAGACAGAGTGCACCGCGGGCTGCACTTTCTCCATGCCTGGAGACTGGAGTGCAGGTAAGAAACCAACGTCTATCAGTATTTTTAATTTCACATGCTTTTCGGCTGGTTAATCCCGTCCTCAGCGGGTATGTTGATGCGTCTTTCTCAGGTCACGTCGGCGCCCCCTTGCCCTGTGCCATGGTGAAGCTCGTAGACATCCCTGACATGAACTACTATGCCAAGAACGGAGACGGAGAGGTGAGAGAGATACAATCACACCGCATGTTAGCAGACAGCCTGGCGCCTGTTGACACTTCTCTCTGCCTGTCAGATCTGTATTCGTGGCCCCAGCGTGTTCAGAGGCTACCTGAAGGACCCGGAAAGGACATCTGAAGCCTTGGACAGCGACGGCTGGCTGCACAGTGGGGACGTGGGCCAGTGGCTCCCAGTAAGATTAAACACATAATCAGTCTGTAGGTGACCTGTATCATCTTCTAATCTCCTGTCAGAGTGCAAATGTGCATGTTTACTCTTCTACTCTGCCAGAATGGGACACTACGCATCATTGACAGGAAGAAGCACATCTTCAAGCTGTCCCAGGGGGAGTACATCGCTCCCGAGAAGATAGAAAATGTCTACATGCGTTGCGTTCCTGTGCTGCAGGTATTCGTGCACGGAGACAGTTTACAGGTACAATGCATCATACAACATCACCCACTTTGAGTTTGATCTGCAATCAAAACATTTGCAGAGGTTAAATTTGATTTTCCCTTCCATTTCCTGTGGCCAGTCTTTTCTCATAGGCATAGTCGTGCCTGACCCTGAGGTGTTTGTTGACTGGGCTAAAGAGCGAGGATTTGTGGGATCCTATGAAGAGCTGTGCCAGAATCCTGTACGTCATTTAACCCCAATTTCATGGCCTTCCATTACTGAATTCTTTCCAAAACAACTGATTGAGTTATTTGCTCTTCCAACAGGATGTAAAGAAGGCGGTATTAGAGGACATGAAAGCTGAAGGGAAGGCAGCAGGACTAAAATCCTTTGAACAAGTGAGCAGTCACTGCTGCAGTTGGTCTGGGTTAAATTTGCCAGCTACAAACTCTTAATGCTGACTTTCTGTCGTGATTTTGTGTCCCTCCTTTCAGGTGAAGGACCTTTACTTGCATCCAGAAACGTTCAGCATTGCCAACGGCCTCCTAACCCCCACTCTGAAAAGCAGACGCGCCGACATCCGCAGAGTCTTTCAGGAACAAATATCAAACATGTACAGCAAGACAGCCATTTAAAGGACTCAATTCAGTCATTCGAGCACAACACACGACGGTTACATGTCCGATAAGGGAAAAAAATATGGGACGGGGACCTGGGAGAGAGAAATTAAACACGTCCAGCAGTGCCTTATCTAAAATATATAACTGGATATATTTTGGAATATTGGTATTTTGCTTCAAAGAAGTTTTAATTCACATCCACTTGCGTCCACTTCTTGCGCACAGTTGTATATTAACTCTTCACAAAAAAGTAAGACCGAATGGAACCAAACCATTTTTTTAAATTCCAGTTTCATTGTTGTCACTGTCACTAATTCAGACTTCTCAGAGGGAGATTTCACTGATTCATAAGTTATTGTCTAGTTTTAGAAAATCACAGAATCACAGTTAGGAAGCAGCCTGCAGAGACGCAAAGTTAGACGTTTAATTTACGCTGCCCTGCTCTTTACCCATGCGAGGATTTTTAAAGGGATGCTGGTGTGTACTTGGGGCGTTGTTGCTCATAGAACTTGCTTTAACTGTAGGTTTGTATCTCAAGTTTGTTGGGCCCTCGTAACGCCATGACATAAGCTCTTTGAGACCATCACTGATCTTAGCCTGATGGTCGTGCTTATTTCTAATTGGTTCAAAGATTTCATAAACCAGCGTGAATACGTAAACCTTCTCCTGAAGTTAGACCATCATAACTAATGAGGGCTTCAACCAGCAATGATCTGTAAAAAAATAAAGTGCAGAACTGTAAATACTGCTTCTATTGAGATTTGTTGACGGGACACTACTGACTAATTCCAGTAACGTAAAACTGAACAGAAATAAAGATTAGTAACTTGTAACTCTTCTGTGTGGTTCAGTTCTGTGTTTCTGAGAACCCCTTCAGTCAAATCATCGAGGAAACAAGGCAGCGACGAGTGGTCAATAAACTGCAGACTTGGCCGCTTTTCTCACACTTAATTTATTTCATCATTGATTTTAAACTGAGACAACTGATGACATTGCAATTTTACAGACAGTATTAATACATTAAAAAAAACTAAATAAAATCAACTCTAATGTTAAAGTATAGACTTGTGTTAGGAAATGCACCACTAAGACAACTTTAAACCCTTTCCCTAATCATTTAGAAAAACACCTTAATTAATACAGTTCTTCACATGTAACTCAAACAGTCTGCGTTGCAGGGCACAAAGACATGATCCACTCAACATTTGCTTCAAAAATTTCAAAATCAAAACATGTCTGTTAGAGAATAAATAGTCAACATGATATGGGAACAACCTATTTGCACGTTACCATACAGCCCCATGAAGCAGAGCGCCTTCATCAGACTTAGGCAGTACCTGATAAGATGGAAAGAAGAGTGCAGCATGATTTGGTCCAAAAAGTAGGAACACCAAATAACTGGCTTCCCACCCTGGTGTGGAGGATACAGAGAAAGGATTCTACTCTAGACTGCCAAGAATGTGTGAGCTTCTTTGCAAACAGACTATCTGAACCACAACAATAGAACACATGATGGATGGTGTGAGTAAACGGAAATTGTGTCATGGTCAGCAATTTCCACTAGAGGGAGTACCAGCCTTTGTTTTGCACAGAGGCCCTACTTCGACGGTAGCTGAGAGGTCGACCTTTCAACACTGCTGCACAGGCACAGTCTCTCTACACACGAGATTTCATGTTATATCCACAGTCGGACCATGTAGGCACATCATGCACAGGAGACGTCCCCATAAAAAGCCCTCGCACAACGTGGCACAGAGCTCAACTTGGAGGGAACCAGCAAAGGTGAAAAACACAGAGATACATTTTGTTTCAGATAACCTGCGGTACATTGAATAACATTCAGTGTGTGGTGTTTGTAATTTCAAAGTTGGGTAATAAAAACTATATTTCACAGATTGTTGGTAACATAGCAGTTGTGACTAATAAAAACATTTCCTTGCTCATTTCCTACTTTAGAAACAAATGTTCATAGACTCTCTGAAACCAAGAAGTGTAACCCTGTTAATTAGTTCTGACGAGAACTGTTTGATTCCTTTAGTAGAAAAAAAAAAAACAACATATTGGCTTATAATGTTGCACTTGGCTGATGGCTTAGTTAATGTGGCATTTCAGCTGCTCTGAGTTGCAGAGTGTCTTTGTAGGAGAGTGTAGTGCAAGAGGAACGGGGGGAGGGAGGGAGGGAGGTGGTGGAGGGGCAGGGGGGTGATGAGGGTGCAAGGAAACGAGCTGATAATCAGGTTAAGGCCGATGCTGTCCGTTTGAACTGCGCAGAGGAGCCTGAAAAGAGTGCAATCCATTCAGAGGCGCATGAAAGGAGCCCTTCCCGGTTTTCGTCTTTTCCTCCCTCAGTCGTCGGCGACAATGGACAGAGCACGCAACTCGCTGAGCTTGGCCTCGGTCTCCCTCTCCCTCTGCTCGTCAGTCAAGCCTCCCTGGTCGATCTGGTCCGTTAGCTCACTGAAGATCTTGTACATTTCAGTGAAATAGACCACCTAGAGGGCAGGAAAAAGAAAGAAAATTTAGTCTGTGATGGCAGAGGGGAAAAAAAGTCATCTGATAAAGACTGGACAGGGTCAATCCACGGACCTCTCTTTCTTTGATGCCTTTCAGGAAAAACTCCTAACTGCTCCACTCGCCTTTACTTACACTAGTCGGAAGCTGCTGGTCTCATACCTCTTCAACCCCGTTAATGAGAAGTGATTCGAGAGGAGAAGAGGGAGCCCAAAGATATCAAACTCCGACAAAGCCCCCAAAAACCCAGCACTTCAGTGGGTAGTGACCCTGCTTTTCTCTCCCAATCTGAACAAGAGACAGAGAGTGTTCACTGAAAGCTTTCTTGACACTTCCCACCCCTGCTTCTTCCCCTTAGTTCATGAGTCAGGCTCCCTAGAGAGTTGCTTTGATGATTAATAGACTTTAATCACATTACAAGACTCCAGAAGAGTAGGCAGAGAATGAAAGTACTGGGAAATACAACCCCTTGAAACCCACACACACACACACATACACACACATATCAATATTTGTTCATGTGGCGATGCATAAGATACCTTGCTTTTAAAAAGGGTTTCGTTGGCTTTTTTTTTTTTTTAATAGCATGTGTTGTCCCATTGTAGGCCGAAAACAACAAGACCAACCAAGATACCAGTGGGTGAAATGCTTACTGATTCACTAAGGGTCAGGAGGGCTAGGTCAAGTTGGAAATAAACGAAGAATCATGTATCTTATGTAGAAATAACATTTGTCTCACTCTGTCATGAGCAGATTTAACACTGTTGGCCAACAGGGAAAAAAAACGCCCAAGTTTCTAAACCACATTGGAAAAGCCTTTTTAAGTGCTCAGTCTGAAGGACCTTTGCATGTTTATACCAATATTTGCCACCTAAACCACACGAGTGGGCATATAAGTATCCGGTTACTGCTGTTTGTGGGGGTAAAGCGGATATTTTTTTCCCCCCAAAAGTGGCTCGTTGAAAGGGCCATCGGAAATGTACATATGACCAGTGATGATAATGTACACCAGATCAGTGTCTGGGTGCCCTCTGTAGCAAAGACACTCTACTATTACAATTAGTCGAGTCACCACAAGGAGTAAACGCAGCCTCAGACAACTGTGACCACCTACGATACAAAACGGAGGCTTTGGGTAAAGCAGAGCTTTAATTTACATGACTTCTGTCTGGGCATTTTAACATACCATAGCCCCAGCTGCTGAATATTTATACAGAGAGGTTACATTTTGACCTCTTAGCCTACAAAAATAATGAATAATTGAACTTGCATTCTATTCAGTATATCCTTAAACAATGGAAAACAGGAAACAAAGAAAATCAACAAAAAAAGCAAAGGAAGAGAGAAAAACAAAGAAAGTAATCTATTAAGTGTTTTTTTTTTTTTTTTACAATGAACACACGCAGCAGAGAAAGCAAAATTGAGGGGGAAAAACAGGACAATGTCTCAATTCATAAACATCTGTACAGGTGGACAGGTCAGGCCAAGTGTCCCGCTGACAGTCTCTGGACAGGACTCGTGGTACTGAAGCTACGGGCTGACAACAAAGGCAGCCTTTGTGCCTTTTCCTGCTGCTGCTGGGAGCTGAGCAGCAACAGCGGCTGGGAGAGAAGGGAGTGGAGGATGAAACCGAGCACATGCAGCAAGGCTGGGGATGAGGTCCACCGGTCCTCTGGCCACCCACGTGTGTGTGTGTGTGTGTGTGTGTGTGTGTGTGTGTGTGTGTGCGCGCGCAGAAACATGTGTAGATGCTCATTCATGTTTAAGCCACATGAATAAAGAGAATCTAGACTGAACAAAATAGTATCAGTGTGACTAATAAGAGCTCTTGTGCCATGACAAGAAGCCAGGTAATGTGACTTTAACCTTAAAAGAGAAAAGAGATGAGCGCAGATTTGTGGAAATATTTCATGTTGGTCACAGCTGATTGCTCGGTTTGCTAATTTTAACTTCAAAGTACATCATAGAACTCCATAATTGTCATTAGGTCTAGGATAATCTAGTTTAGCAATTAGGAGTGTGCCAGCGACTGTCCCAAAGAGGAAATGACATGGCTAGGCAGGTCTGGGGTGGGGGAGGGGGACTCGCTGGCGCTAACTCGAGACGCCCAGCTGCTTTAAAGAGAAGCTTCAGGTTAGAGGAGGACTTGCAGGGCTGCAGCCAGCGGAGCCAGACAGATGAGGCCTTCCTGGGCTAAACACAGTAGTGTGGGCCGTCACTGGGGGTTAATCACATTAGGACTGCGTGGAGGGAGACAGACTGCCAGGATTATACACTCCCTTCCATCGCACACTTTATCCACTGTTTAACCAACGCTCAGAGGGCGTAGCAGCACACTGTGGGGTGGGTGTGTGCGTGCATGCGTGAGCTCCTCATTGTGTGTGCATCTGCAGCAGGAGAGGGAGGAGGAGAAGGAGGAGGAGGATGAGGAGAGGGGATAACTAACCTGCGCCCTGATCAGAGCCTCAAAGCTGGGCTGGAAGTAGTCGATGCGGCTGTGGTAGAACTTGGGCATCTCGTCCAGCAGCTGCTTGTTCTTGGCCTCAAAGTCTTCCCTGACCGGCCGGAGCTCCTCTCTGGCCTGGAGTGAGGAGGGGAGAGACAGAAACAAAAAAAGAACGGGTCACCGATGGTCACCATTGGCTTTACATAACATTCATTCTTTACAGCTCACGTTATAATTTACATACAATCTACACATTCTTCCACATACAAAAATGGTGCAAACAAGTCACAGAGGATGAGAAGACAAAAAAAGAGAAATACCTGCAACGAGAAACAAGTTAGTTTTAAGTGTTTCAGCACTGAAGCCGTCTTTAGTGTCCTTTTTCTTATTGTTCAGAAAGATATTTGCCTAATTCCCACGGAGAAGCAGTGCAAAAAAAAAAAAAAAAAGAAAGAAAAAAAAAAGGCTGTAATCACGACCACAGTGAGGAGGAGTGGGTAATGTGGGCAGACTTGGCTGTGAGTGGACTCCAGCACCACTGATCTGTGTGTGAATGTATTAGTGGGTAGTCTACTGTAGGCATGGAGTTATGGAATGCACAATGAATATGTGTGAGAGGGTGAGAATTTTTATTAAGGGGAAGGGGGGAGTTGCTATATTCAAACTGCAGCATATTGTTTATCTGCTGCATTATGGCGCAATCATTAGTTAGTTTTCTCCACACACGCCAGTTGAAATGGCATACGATTGTTTTGTCAGGATCATTTCTTTAAGTGCACGGGGATTCAAAGGGCAGGGATGTAGGGGCCTCTTCAAGGCTTTGTTCCCCTGACAGAGCTTTTCTCAATGTGTGTGGGTGGCTCGCCATGTGAGGATGTGTTAGAGGCAACAGCATAGGCAACACTGCAGCGCTATCTGTGAATGTGTGCGCTTCGGTAGTGGCCTCACAGTGTGTGCGTGTGTGTATGTGTGTGTCTACAATTCTCAATTACGTGCCTGTAGATGTGCAGCACTGCCTTTTTGAAAAGGCACTACTTGAGAGCCTGGTAGCTTGCGTGGGTGAAGGAGCGCACATGTACAGTATGCATGTGCTCAACTATTTTTGTTCATATCCAGTCAGCATTTGTGTCTTTTTCCACTTATTGCACTCTATTCACAATACGCACAACATGTAAGAGCAAGTGAACCCTGCTCCTCTGCGGAGAGCGGGAGCACTGGAGTGGACCGACACGTGCACAGATGCAAGCGTTTAAAACTCGCAGTACCTGATGCAGTTTGACCATAACGGGCCCGGTTTTTTCTTTCTCTTCATACTTTTCCACTTTGGACTGCAACCGCTTGTAGTCCTGCAGCGCCTGTTCCCGCCGTTTCACTGACATGTTGAGGCTGGGGAAGACGCCGCTGTACCTGCAACAAACCAGCACACAGACAACCTTAACACATCTCTGACACAACCAACAGGGCACTAAACAAAACACGAGCATGCGTGCATGCAACAACAACAAAAAAAAAATACAACCACCAAAAAAAAACACAAAAAACAAAAAAAAAGCAAAACAAAAAAACCCCTGATACAGGCACCAGTGTATTAAGGGAAAAAAAGACAAAGAGAAAGTCCTGAAATCATTAAAACAGCTTTCCTTGGTCTACGAAATTTGTAGACATGCATTCTACATTGCACCCTATCTTAACAAGTCATTATGAATTAATAAAATTCCACTTTTCAACATCTTATTGTAGAGGTACTCTCAAACCCCAGAGGACAGTCCTGCATTAAGCTTCCTCTAATCTATTATCTAATTACTGTAGTTCAAAATGGCATGAAACAATTCATTTTGTGACAATTATCATATTCCAAATGAAAATATATTCTTGCAACGAGAATCCTAGTCTTCGGCACTAAAAATAGGAAAACACTCATCAGTAACTTAGCAACAGGAGTCTGAGCTTCATCCTGGGACTTGTTGCACTGGTTCTCCTCATTATTCATCCCAATAATATTTAGTAAGAATATATACAAATTAAAGTTAACATACGTGGAGACTAGATTACACCTAAACCACATGATTAAATATATCTTTTAATCTATGCTGCATTAACATACAGTACGCAACCAAGTCCGAACATTATTTCTTTAAACTGAGATAGCTCCACTCCATTTTCATTAGTTTAAAAAGACAAAGCCTAAATAACAAATAACATGAGTGAATGTGAGATATGACAGCAGCATGAGCTGCAAACAACCCCAGCAGTCATTAACAAATTGTTGACTAAACAGTTGTTGCTAGTTAACAAACTAAACAGGTTGAGCATTAAGAAACACATTTTTGGCTTTTCTCTCATGTAAACACAAATCAGTGACAGTGTTTTTAAAAAGGAGACCACAAAATGATTCAGGTGTCTGCTGCATGTGAGTCACTAATAAAAACAGTCGTAATGAAGAGTGATATATAGCTTTTTTGAATGACTCATTTAAAGCATTTCATCAACTGTGTAGGCACACTACTACAATAGTTTATTATGTGCACCTCCGCCCATAGTGTTATTGGCCACAAAATGTGTGGGCTTCATGATTTACGTTCCTCTCCATGACAACCCTTGTCCGGCTCTGTGCAGCAGACGAGGGATCCACAGAGGACCCGCGGACTGATTGTGAGACCTGTATCTTCTGTCTGTCCCTACACCTTAGCAGAGGGCAGCAGGGAGGAGTAGAAAGTGATTTGAGCCGAGGCTTAGTTTCAGACAAGCAGGGATTGTTTACTACAGGAAGTTAAGCAAGGAGTGGTCTTGTAGCACTTGAGTGACATCACGGAGCTCGGCTCAGCCCAGCCCCGCGGCCCACGCTCTACCGCTATTTATAAAATACCACTTTGGCCCAGTTTATGGCAGGGGTGGATGCCGATCCTCAAGTCTACTATCTGTTCCAGTGTACACATACTTAAAGTGCCAAGGGATTATGTAACTGCCCTCTAGGCATGACTGCTTTCCAACACCATCCTACTGGCTGATGACAGCGCAGCGGCAAACCAGCTTTCAGGCTGATCGCGTTCTCTCCAGCGCGCTTCACCTGACAGCACGGCGCAATTTCCTCATGACACACCACGATAGCCCGCTGCTCGCGCTCTGAAGCGGGACAACGCTGCCAGCAACTACAATGTTTCTGCGCACTGAGAGAGACTTGAGGGCCGCTGCTCTCATGACGCTGAAGAAGGAGGAAGAGCTCCACACAAAGTCAACTGCTTGTTAACCCATGCATCTCCTTTCCGTGCTGGACGTGTCCAGAAGTCACAGTGACTCAGCTGTGTGAAAGGCTCCTGTGCGAGAATATGCAGTAGTGGCCCCGGTTGACAGTGCCCATACATACTTTGTAATGACAGATTGGTCTTTCCCTCGATCTCCTGGCCTTGGCTGGACAGCTGCCAGTCAGTTGGTTAGGTCTGCGTTTGCGGTCGGCCTTGCCTGAACGAAGTCTTACGCTGGCTGTGGGCTGCACGGGGGCCAAGGGCACACCACTGTCCATGTGACAGGTCAGGGTGTGGTGAACAGGCTGGATGGAAATAGCATCTGGACCAGCGAGTGTGTTTACGAGCAGCTGCCAATCCACAGACAGGCCAGTCTGACCCATCGGCCAAGCCCAAGTCTGGTCTAGACACCCTCAGTCTAGCAGGCTGGCCGTCCCTCTCGACTATCACCGTCACATAACTCACTACTGCAAAATAACACTAAACCACTAAAAATATAGGAAAGGGAATTGTGTACGTGCTAATTACCACCTCCAATGTGTCACAGTCTCAGATGAAGACCTAAGAGTGACAGAAGGGGTGACAGCACGTGGCAGGTTTTGTTAAAATACGCTTGCTGTGTAAAAGGTTTAAGAGCAAACGGCCCTGGGAACTTGTGCGTGTGACGTACATGCCAGCAGAACCTCCTTTGTCTCGCTGGAGGGAGAGTTTGATCTGCTGCAACTTGCCTTTTTCTTTGTTGATCAAAACTCAGACAACTCACACAGGCTGGATACACGATACACCAGATAAGAAAAAAAAAAAGACAATTAACCTCATAGCAGACAACCTGAGTTAAAAAAGGAAAATCCATTCAAATTTATTCTACAAGAAAAGGGGAGATCAAATTAAATCTCTGCGCAATAAAAAACACTACATCAACCCCACAACTAAGGCCAAATAGCCCTATCAGACCTGAGGCCTCAAAACCTGGAGTCTTCCTCTGATTGAGAAGGGGTAAAGGTTGCTTGTTGAACCCAGGGCAGAGGTCTCAAAACAGGCTCGACTTCTCTCTCACCCCAAAAAGCAACGGAGCAGGAAGGGTTAGGTTAGGAGGCCAAGATAACACAAATGCCTCAATGCCCACGCACTCCCCTCCCCTCACAGTGATGTCACTCAGTGACCCCGCTGAGTGGATGAAATTCACGTCTGGGCCTGAGAGAGGGAAAAGAGACACAGGGGGAGAGAAGTGGAGGGGGAGGAGGGACGGAGGGCTACCTCTTTTTCCTTCATTTACTGTAAATTTTACCACTCAGAAAATTAAGGATGGATGCCAAAATTTTAAATAGCAGTCACACATGGACACGAGCATTTACTTACACACACACACAACCCATTCAAGGTCTTCCATTAACATTAACGTTCTCCTTTTCAACTCTTCTCTAATTCTCTTTATGATGACACAAGATCACCAATAGAGTATTCTGAGACGAAGCAAACAATGAAAAATATTCATTAGAGATGGACTAATGGAATCTTAATGGAAGCTTTAAAGTATAGTAGCTTTTGTGTCTCAGTTTTCTATAGAGGACACTTTGATAAACAAATAACTAATAGCGTTGTGTTTTTAAGGAGGGAAAAAGTTAATGAAGAGGTCAGTCCAGCTTGGCTTCAAAACTCGCTTGTGAACTTACTTCCTCTGCTCTATTTCAGAATCATGTAAATGCCTAACTTTATGCTCTAAAATACCATCTTTGTGAGACAGCGCCCCCTCCAAAATCTGGGCTGGTGTTTGTGTTTGTGTGTGTGTATGTTTCTGGGAGAGTGCGCTCTGTCCTGAGACAGTTCTCCTCCTCAACCAATCCACGGCTCTGGGCCCAGGAAGCTGGGCCCTTTGCCATATTCTGAGCCTGCCCACACGTCCGCCTGCCGCCCACCAGGAAGAGGAAATTAGAACCATTCCATCCTGTCATTGCTCCGCCACCAGAGCACATGAGGAAGAAAGGGCTTAACACACACACACAGACAGGCACACACACACACTGACCCAAGCTATTCATGTTTTATAGAAGAATCTCTTCGCTATTACAAAAAATGAACTAATAGGCTGATAGAGTTCAACGTAAACTTGCGATAGAAACAATATGCATGTGCTGTCTGGCAGCATATGTTTAATCTCCTGGGAGGAGCCAAGAGGAGGAAGCAAAACCTTAACAAGCGCTCCGGAAGACGGGTGGGATAGTCCAACCACTCCCTTCAGTACCTCTGCTTTGCATGTGCGTGTGTGTGTGTGTGTGTGTGTGTATGCACATGTTTGAAAAAGTGAGGCTTAAGGAATGGAATAGCATTCACAGCCTGCTCAAATGGGGGCGAGTATTAGGAACGAGAACCAAATAAACTTTCCTCCAGACACACTACCACCACAGCAGCACCGCTCACTCCTTAGTTCATTTTTACAATCTGTATTACTACACTGCTGTGCTTCCTGTGGTCCTGCTCTACCAGTGTGAAGAGCACAGCTGGGTCAAATAATAAAAATGTTGGGCAAACGGGCCGTTGCGTTAAATCTGCCCAGTGTCGTATGGATTTACCACGTGAGCCACAAAAACTGAACCTAATTGCACGTATAGTAGTTGGATGTGATTTTGTAATGCATTTAAATCTGTCTGAGTGAAAACGTCCAGCAACCTGCTATTCCAAACTAATGCTGACAATATGTCGTAGAACCAGGTGTGGCACAAAAAACACACAAAAAACAAACAAAAAAAAAAACATAAAACAAAAGTGGAGTATGAAAACTCAAGATGGACACTTACTTTTTTAGAGGGTCAATGACGGTCTTCTGGATTTGGTTGACCTGTAATAAAAATGATCGTTAACATAAGCAATGAACACTATGTCAAGGGAAGTGAAATTACAAATAGTTACTCATTGTCAAATTGAGTTACATCAAAACTGAAGTCAGAACAAAACAGCTTCTACATCGCTCGCTCATTAGCTGCTAAGTAATGCCACTGCACAAACACAGACAATTGTGTATATTTCAAACAGAGCACACAAGAAAAAAGGAGATGGAGCGGGGTGGGGAGTGGGGGGTCTCGCAAAGAAACTTTCGTGACGTTGACTCTTTTATTGTACACAAGCCCCGAGGAGGAAACCCTGAATATTCATTGAGCTCGCGATACAAAAGGATGGAACTGTCAGGGGACGGACATGAAAGCAAAGCCCAACTGATTTCAAATCCTGTGGAGGGTGGGCTGCCTTACAAGATGAAAGTTCTTTTGCAAACAAACATTTTAACAATAACAGTTTATATTTTCCTGCATTCTCCGTCTGGTTGCCAGAACCGACAGGGGAGGGAAGGAGGGGAAGGAGCGGGTGAGGGGGGGTGTTAAATGGAAGTAAATGAACATCTCATCTTGAGGCCTCCAGCCCCGACACCAAGTCTCATCGACAGAAGTTGGCACACAATTAATAAAGTTTCCAGCGTCATTTACATTGCAGATTCGCCGCGACTGCTACCACTAGACTGTAACCAGGCAATCGAGTCAAGTGAAGAGTAAATGCTAAGAACAGCGAAGGAGGATTTAAAGCAGCGAGATGTGAAGTGACAGCTGCATGAGAACAGTGAGCAGCTCCGCTAATCATATGTTCACTCGCTATTGGAAGGACAGTCAATCACACAACAAGAAGGAAGCGAGATTGCAGCTGTGCTTTGTAAAAAATGCCCTGACCATCTATGAGAACATACAGCAATGCTCGCTGCTTCACACCGGCACATTTCCAAGTACAAAATGGTTGATTGTGGTTTGAGGGAAAACAGAGAACCAATAACAAATAAGTACATGGGAATTCACATTTTCTTTGTTTTACATATTCACACCACCACCAACCCCCTCCCTCCCCTCTCCCGACTCGAGCTGCGCCGCTGCTTCTAAGGTGAGAGCATGCAGCGAGGAGGGAGAACAACAGCGGCAGATTTGCTTAAGCATGCTGGTGCCCTCTACCCTCTGCCCCTTCCCACAGGGGGGAGGGGGGGGAGCTATTCCTTGGAGGCCCCGCAGAGCCTGAGGCCGACGCTCAAGCAGTAGTCTCCATCAGTGAGTCACGGGGCAGAGGCCATCCTGGCACACAGGCCTCCCAAAAATACACACAGATCGCAGAGGAAATCAATATCCCTCCAAACGGAGCATCCTCTACTGCGCTGCCGCCATCTACACTGGGGCTCAGCTTCGGCAGCAGTGTGCCGGCGGGGCTGTGCGCCCTCCTCAGCCCCAGAAATAAACACACAGACCTGGGCCACTGCTGCCTTCATTATCGCTGCACGTTTTATCTGCTGGCTCTCTCACTTGCGGGCCCCGCGGCAGAACATCTCGTCTCAACACGGAGGAGAGCAAAGGGTGGATGCTTTTGTGTCTGTTTTGCTGGAGCAATAGGGTTTGCTGTCGGTGCCGTCAGAATCAACAGTCAGCTTGAAGGGAGAAGCTCGGGTAATGTTCGAGTGAGCTCTGCTGGATTTTAGACACCTAGCAAACCTGAGGTGATATTCCACATAGCACACTGACCAAAAAGTGCTTGCAATCACTATTTTGCCTTTAGCTCACTTTTAGCCACTCTACAAAAAAGGAGCCACGCAGCCCTGCCCAAACCTAGAACTGAACATAGTGTTAAGGCGAGGATTTTTATTTAGGAAGACTGAAAGAAGTGCAGAGAAAATCAGGTGTGACCTAGCTGTCAGAATCCACTCTGGATGAAAGTGCGGTAAAAAAAACAAAAAAGCAAAAACAAAACATACAACCACATCAATACGGTTGGTGACTGTTGTCCTGCGCAAGTGAGAAACTTTGCTGCCTAGCTGAATCACTGTCAAGCACATCCTGGTGTCAGAGCCAAACAGGAAAACTACACAGCACAGAGTCAGAAAATGGAAAAGTACACACGATGAAGGAAAGCAGCAACCTTTGCTTCCAGAGATTGCTTAAAATCAGTGCAAAATCAGGAGGGCACCAAGGAGAGCTGTGCAAACTCAAACAGGCTCTGGAAAAGAACTGACACCAGCCGGGAGGGAAAAGGTAAGTTTATCTTCAAACTCTGGTCTTCATATGATGAGGAAAGAGAGAGCCCAATATCATGCATCCACCAACAGTGGAAGAGTGTGTGACAGCATCGTGAAATTATTTGTGAAACTGAAGAAAAAAAAAAACTAAACAAAACCCAAATTTCATATTGTACAAAATCTGAAGAATGTAAAAGTTACTCTATACTGAAAACAGTCAAACTGGCAGGAGTGCTCTCCTGGGCACTCGACCAAGCCAAGTCCTGGAACATACGCACCCCGGGTCACAAACCCACACGCTCCGTCCAACCCACATTCTACTTTGTCTAGTCACTCAAAATTGCTCCAGTAAAATTTGATGAGCTGTGAGCAAAGCCAGTCTGAGAGACTGGTATGTTAATGCCGAGGAAGAAAAGAAAGAAAAGTGACTGCTACAGTTGCTTACACTGCACCTTACACATTAAGCACATTTCACATTCAGTACAACACTAAAGTAATTTTCTATAACAAAAGAAAGAGCTTTGGCATGACACCTTGTGACAAGATTTCACATACTCATGCCACTTGATTATATTAATATTGACAATATTCAGAAAATGCTTGTTAACAGTGACACCTGTGGCTGTTAAGTCACCTGCAGTAAGCATCCTGTTGGTTCAGAAAAAAATCAACAGAGCTACATCAGTTGCATGAAAGCATTCAACCTTAAATATGTCGAGCAAGCTATAAAGATTATAATTAAGGGTGTGTCTGCAAGCACACAATTTATTATTATAACTAATCAGAGCTATGTCCATACTGTAGCTGCTCCAGCAACACTCAAAATACAGTTATCTAAATTTTGTATAAATATGAGGTAATATCTTCAGCTAACTAGCTAATGATATTTCCTTACATAGAGATCAGTCTGCAGGATGTTACAGTCAATCAAGAGAGTCAGGAAGATCACATTTTTAAGTAATGTTACAATTCATTCACATGCTGGCATCAAAATTTTATATAAATGAAATATGCTTCAAAAAGAGATTGTTTTTTTAAAAACAGTTCTTAAAATTAGTTTTAATGTTAAGATTCTTTTAAGGTGGTGGTGTGGACACGCTTTATTCTTGGAGGAAAAAAAGTTATGGTTGATTTTCTATGGAAATCTAGTTCAAGTCATGAGGTTTCGTAGGAAGTATAAATCATGTCGACTCAACCCAATACGTACAAATCCAGATGGTGTGCTATTCCTGAGATACTACACTACAATTTTACCGCGAATGAAAAATAAATTAGACACTTTTCAGAAAGGTATTCATTTTCTCCACCTTGTTAGATCATTGTTGTAGAAAAGGTTATGAAATCATTCTGGTACACAACTAAATGCGAAAATAAAGGGGAATATTTTTAAGGCAACAAATGCAAAAAGCCCTGAACACCTAACAGCAGGGCAATGAGTCAAGAAAACACAGATGGAAAAAAGTCAATCGGTATATGCCTTAGTGTGATCTCCTGTGTTCTCCTGTATTTTTTCCTCTTTAAAAGTCTACCCTTCACAGCGAAGTGCCTTGAGGATGCACACATGCGGTGCCACTATGATTCACATTATAACTACCTGTGGCCATGATTCTAATCAAAAACCTGAAGTGCACCCGGCGAATAATCTGAAGAGGCCTGACAGCCAAAGAGGAGATCTTCACAAAGTACAGCTGTGAAAGAGCGAGGCAAGAGTATGTTGTATTTGCTTACACTTCTGGAAAGTAATGTCTGCCTTTCTACGCTCGCCCCTTAGGACAAAACACACAAAGACTATGAGAAACACACTCCAAATCGACAAATGCTGCAAACATCACGACGAAAGAGAGGGAGCACAGGTGAAGGAAGTGATGGATCATGGTTTAGCTACACTAGCGGAGAGGTTACATGGATGACAGTGTCAGCCGGCTCTTCCCTGTGTGTTTTTTTTCATCTAGTGTGACCAGCTAATGCAATGCTGCTGTAAGTTAATTGAAGCTTATTACAGATATTCTTCTCTGTGAAGGAGGAAACAGCCAAGATGGGTGGGGTGAAAAAAAAACATGAAGCCAGATGTTTGTTTAAACATAAATACAGCAAAACAGCACAATGCACTTGTTCACTAGAAGCTGTGAACAGTCGCTTGTATGAATTTTGTGGTAGGGCATATTTTCTTGTTGAGAAAAGGCCTTTCCATTGTATGAGTTATTTTAGACACCAGTGAGTCACAAATGCATCAATTTTCACAGCTGATAACCAGTAGCTTGAGCTTATAGAGGATGATTCCACAGATGCTTTTCAAAAACAGCAGAAGGAAAGACATACGGATAGTTTTTAGTCCACAGGCTGCACAATATTGACAAATGTGAAAACATGCATTTTCAACAAAAACTCGCCTAGTTTCCTACTTTGTATGTCTGAGGAAAGACATTTCCCCTGATACCAATCTAATGGTATCAGTGCCAATAGCGAGTGCCAAGAAAACAAAGCAGAGAAAGACTGCAAAAAGAGGGATAGCACACTAAACATTTGAAGTGTGAAAGAAAGTGGGGTTAGGTCTGACCTTCTCCAGGTTGAAGGAGTCCATCCTTTTCATGGCTGTATCCAAGGCTGTCATGGACTCCAGGAAGGCCTGATCCTGCTCACACAGCGGGTTACTCAGCAGGTCTGTAGAGATCTTCACCGCTGCTTTGGACATGGCTGCCACGCACACACACACACACACACACACACACAGACAGCAGAGGATATTTTTTTAAAAAAACACAGCAAAATCACTTGGAAAAGACAATCATGTAGATTATAGTTTACATAAATGGTTACTGAAGCCACACAGGGTGGGGGGGGTCGGGCGGGTGGCGTCTTGATTACACCAAGGCTTTTAATTGTTTCATCAGTGTTCATGAGTGTATGCGGCAGGCTCTTTATAAGTGAGCTTTTAAATAAGGAGATAACAAGCAAAAGTACGATGGCACAGTACTGCCCCCATTGTAACAATCTGAGGGGCTTATGAGGCCTGCTGCCATGTTGAATATTCACCAGAGCACCAAGAATCTTTGCAATGTTTCTGCACTGACAGCACAAATTACTGTTAATCTGCACTCATGCCACTTTGTTTAGACACAGAGCACATATCAGATTATGGCTCCACAGTCACAATAAATGTGCTCCACTGAGGAGACACAAGCTGACAGGGGGAGGCTGTGGTGAAAATGGACTTCATGGAGATGAGGAACAGACTTTTCACACTCACTTAGGATTCTCTCAAGACCAATTTTCAAGCAATCAATTACTGTGGTGTGGCGTTTCTGCATCTCTCTCCATTTGACAGGTAACAAATTGCTTGATTTGTCTGACATGGCTGAGAGACACGTTGATTATGGGGGTCATGAAAATCACAAGATGACCTGTCTTAGTAATGTGCGAAGAAGTGAGGCTCAAGTCTCCTGTAATCACCTGGGGGTGAAACGAGATGAACAGTTTCTCGGGATGAAAGGCGCAGCAATTCCTGCCACTTTCTCTTCCTTCTGTTACTTGAGGCTAATTGAAACTGTGATCTAGAGTAGCCCTTAAAAGTTATTATCGTCCCTCGCGGGCTAATTGGCAGCGAGTTCAATAGAGCTCTGCGTATCACCACCCTTGACTTGATAAATCATGGCCGATATAGAAAGCAATGTATTAAACGCAGTGCTGACATGCGGAGTAGGTCCACTTCTTTGTTTGGTAGCAGTTGGTGGAGACGGGACCTGCGCAACAGATGGAATCCATTAACGATAATGAGGGCCTGACAGATATGACACTTTGATGATGCAGACATCCATATTCCAGAGCACAAAGGAGAGGAAATGAAGAAGCCTCTCACTCCTCCATCCGTCCCCGCTCCTCCACCCCCACAACTGACTACTTACCACAGGCCATGTCTACTGCTGCTTCCCAAATACACAACTCAGAAACCAACAAATAAGCGAATAAAAAAAAAAGTAGAGTAAACATGGTTTCTGTGGCCGACAAATGCATGAATAAATGAAGGAAAAGATGGTAGACAAATGAAGCCCTAACGGAGCACCGCAAAGAGATACACTCATAAATCCAAAACACACGCACACTATGATAGCCTAGAAAAACCTATAACAGATTAAGGCGAAGGAATGCACTTTCTTGTCTCATTTGTCGAGTCGTTCAGAGAGCTGACGCAACACCAAACAAACCAAGACAACCAAAAGTCTTTCTAGCCCCGAAAAACCTGCCAAGCAACATCAGGTATGTCAGCGAACAAGTGGAGATCAATGGCACACCCGGCGGTAACACACAGTTTGGTGGCAGAACACACCTAAATCAGCCTCCGTGCTTTTCTTCATGTCCTTGTGAAGCTTTTTCGTCTGATCCTCCAGCCTGTAGGACAAAAAGAAGAAAGATTATCAGCCAGCTTCTGGTCTAGTAATGCAATGAAGTATCAGTGACACAGAAAACAATGGAAAATATGGACTGAAATGTACAACAAAAAGAGCAGGGGAAAATAAAGAAAAATAGAACAAAAAAAAGGTAAAAAATACACAACACAATCAATCTATAATTCAAATTCTACTCAATCTACTCGAGACATGTTGACATGGACAAAGAAAACATCCAAACCAAAACCCCAGAAAAGGAAATTAGTATATAAAAAAACATGGTTCAAGAAGGAATTACACATATCATTGCTTCCACATAAAATGTCATTATAACATCCGTTAGCTAATTAATAATACAGGGAATCCTTCTTGTTACTGTCAACTACATTTGTGCTCAAAAGCATTAATGTCTTCAATCATTCCACTGCACATATTCCATTGATGGTGTTAAAATGGCAATTACCAGACTATGGAGGCTGAAAACACATGCCATTCATTATATCAATTAAGGCAAACGAGGGGCTTAGAATCTCCCCTGAGACTGCTGTCATATCACTTCTCCTGGTTTGATGAAAAAGGGAACGTTGTGGGGTTTCATTTCCATCTTTGCTATGAGGGATTACATTAACTGGGAAGACAATAGCTGTGTAATCCCTTGGGATTTCTGGTGGGGGCACTATGGACACTGACCACAAGATTTAAAGACACTGGTAATGCACATGTGGCTACACAAACCAAAAAAGACAGTCAGTTGCCTCCAAATACAAAAAAAAAGAAGAAATTATTGTTCAGCAGCTGGTAAGCAAACAAACAAATAATGGGTACCTCCAACACACCCACAGGTGCATGAACCGAACATGAATGTTTTCTGCTGCCTCGATAGCAGCTGTTTAAACTATTAAACCTGAGGAGTGGTGCTTCAAAAGAATAATGTGCCTCAAAATGATCCTTGTTTATCAGCATAACTATTCATTTATCAGTAAAGCTGTCACTGTGTCCATGGAGTACACAGTAAGTTAGCTCACATAGCTCCATCTCATGAAACAAAATAAGTAACAGGACAGCCAAGGAAATTCAAACTCCATAAAAGGGTAATATGCTGCGTTATCATAAAATTAAACCAAGTGCAGTGTAATCCCAGGAGTTTTGAAGCCAAATTCCTCAGTTAAATACAGTCATTTCTGGACTTCTAAATTCATAAACAGTACAATCTCAAACCAGAATTTTTTGTACCTTTTGTCACAAAATAGCATGTGGGATCCTGGATAACAGCAGCAAAAGCATTTTGTGGTATAATCTCACATCCACTGCGTCTGTATTTTAACAGCTTTGATTTTAGATTGTGATCTGCGATTGCGATGTAATTTATTCATCTGTTTTCCTAACAAAGCGCTGCAAAACTCCAAGGATGTAGGGTCTAAGGCTAACTAGAAATCATTAATTATTTTCTATCATAACTTGTCCTCTATGCGCTTTTGTCTGCCTTGACGTTTTTAAGGATTCTGCACTCAATCGCCACGGACCAGATGGAGGTTGTTCCAAAAATGTCATTTGCAGTAAATGATGTAACTTCATCCCTTATTGTTCACACCACAGGAAAAAAAAACATTCTGTCAGAACAATCTCCACAGTAACTTCTTGTATTTCTCTTACCAATTAAATGCAACTGGGTCTCATAAGCCAAATGAGCCATCCTCTAAAGTAATCAAAATGTACCCTTTTACCCCATTTAGAAACAGACTTTTGTAAATGCCACTCATATCGTAGTGAATATTATTAGCAATACTTCAGGGAAGATTTAGTCAGTATCTAATAATTAGAACACGTCCTGTTTCCATAACATAAGTTGCCATTTTCAGCATGACCAGGACAATTTATGTGCTATGAAGATTACAGGTCACTGTCTTTCTGTTTTCTAAGGATCTTTCTAAAGAGAATTGAACAGCTGAGCTTCCTTAAAGAAGTAATATTACAATTCAGTCATAGCTGCAACTAGAAAACTGCTTCTCATGTTGTTAAAACATCAGGAAATATTGATATGTGGTGGGTTTGATCATTTCTGCCCTTGTGATGGCAAACACAAGCAGCTGAGTATTAATGCTGCGTAACTAGACTTTGTTTTGAACGCAGCTCTGAATGCCAGTGGAGTAAATGGAGAGCATCATGTAAAACAAACTAAAAACTAAAATAGTCTTGTAAATTGGCTGACACAGTTAACACTTGAGAGAAATGAAAGGGGGCAGATATGAGATAAGGAAAATAACAGTATAACAGTAAAACCCTGCCAGTCACGGAGATCGGGTGGCGGGATATCTCGGTGAAAGCGCCTCACTATGTAAACATACTAGCATGCTCCGAGACCAATGCCTGGGTTGTTCTCGTAGCGCTTGTTTGGCATGCGAAACTCATGTTCCACATAGCGCCTTCTCCTTTAAAATGTGTTGCACAATGCTGTTGCGTCCTCCGCTCTGTCTGCACCATCAGTGACGGAGCCATTCTGGACGAGTGCCAGGTGAGCCTACAGTCTCTTTCAAAAAGGTGCTAATAGAGCGGCCCCGTGGAACAGCTGCTGCTCCTCGTTCCAGTGCCCCGACGCCGGGCCTGTGCAGTCACATCGCCTGTTGAAAGCCGGAAAGGCACTAACGCATTTTACATGACTTTCACGCGCAAACCTTTTGTATGACACGAGAAGAGGAGCAGGCATTCAACCACGTTTGACCATTCACACTTTTTGGGTAAATACCTGGGGCCTCATTTATAAACGCTGCGTACGCACAAAAGAATGCGTACGCCAGGTTGTACGCAAACTTTGTGATTTATAAAAAACAAACTTGGCGGAGAATGTGCGGATTCTCCACGCACACTCTGACCCATGCGTACGCACAAAATGTGGAGAAATGAGAAACTGCGACGCCGTCGGCAGATGGAGGAAACACAGAGACGATGTGACTGCTGTCACTGTGCTGTAGAGGAAATGGAAATATTTCCGTTCACGTATTGTATATGAAGAGTTAATTTATTAAACGATAAAAGACATTTTTAAACTGTAAAAATCATCACTAAAAACACGATTTAGGATAATAAATACAAACAGCGATATCTGTTACCCCCCCCCCCCCCCACCCCGTATGTTCTGTTTTTATTAAATGCATTTTCCGAATTGTATTCTAAGAAATCAGGAGAACAGTGGAGCCGATTACACTGATGCTGTTTTTGATACTTCAGCTTGGGCAGATCCGAGTGTGTAGTTTGATGTGTTGTTATCATTCAGGACTGTTGAGCTTCATAATGTGACTTTCTCCTGA
>JBAJHX010000076.1:9000111-9013055 GCA_037176925.1 Amniataba percoides
TTTTATAAATCTGAATATTTTTGTGCGTACGCACGTTCTGTGTTTCGTCCATACGCCATCTTTTCACGTGAATCCTATGCACAGTTTTATAAATGAGGCCCCTGGTCATTGCCATTCACACAAGAACCAGGTCAGGGATTGTAGTTCCATGTAAATCACAGCGAAAATGATTCATATAAAATACACCGGACATTGAGTACATTTATTTACAGAAAAGGTTTGTCCAGTGTCAATACAATCAATCTGGCCACTGCAATATTTCCACGAGAAATTCAACCTGGCATGTGTGCATGTAGCAGAATAATTCATACCAAACTGAAATTTCCTCACACCCATATTGCATAATCTTGAAAGGTTGGTTGGACAGCACCAACAGGTAAATAAAGTGTGGTCATTAAGCCTGTAAGCATTCAAAGTGCTAATGAAGTGAGCCTGTCATGTAGTGATTCTCTCTCTCTCTCTTTAGACAGAAAAATAACCTGGGCGAACAGATGGTTTGATGTTTTCTATATAGCAGTTATATGTTATATCATGTATATGTCATTTCAGATTCAGATTCAGATTTCCTTTATTAGTCCCACAGTGGGGAAATTCACAGTGTAACAGCAGCAAGACATACAGTGGAAATAACCTGTAGGAAATGCAAGACATAAAGATAAAAGAAGATAAAAAAAGATATTCAGCAAAAAAAAATCGAAAGATAAATAAACGTAATATAATAATTAACTATAATTATACATCTACATAGGACAGGAGAGGATGTGTCTGAGAAAACACATATAAGAAATATGTAATATGTCAAGTTATTATTTTAATGATTTAAGATCATTTTTAGAAATTGCTACATATTTTGTAAATATATATGTGTATATATATATATATATATATATATATATATATATTAGAGTGAGAGAGAGAGAGAGAGAGACGTGCACACACACACACACACACACATATATTGTTCAGGCTCCTGTTTAATTATGACAAGCATGCTTTGGTGCACATGCCAATCACACTTTTCACACAGGTTCAAGATTATCAATCCCATAATCCCACAGAATCAGAAATCTAATTACACTGAAATGATCTGTCTGGTAGACAGAATGCAAAAACAGGAAGCATGGTGAAGTCTACCAAGACTATTTAGGTCAGAGATGCACCACGATGTGTTGATATGGATCTCTAGGGTGGAGAACCTAAATGTCTGTGCATGCCTGCAACTCTGACTCATCTATAAGGTCTACTGCCACCACACCTTCCTGATAATGGGCCCTCCTACTCAACAAAACCTGAGAGGAAAATGGTGCACCCACTCATTCTGCGGGGCCCTCAGGGAGTTTCTCTAACCTCTGCTTCACAGTAAGAGGGGGCCCGGATGTACTGAGCTCTCAGGTCTTTGGCTCCAAACCCCTCTTTCATTTGTTTCATAGTTACAAAATATCTCATGTTACTCAATTCAAAGTAGACTGGTTAAATAATAGCTGACACCAGTTTATAAATGTACTTTTTAGTTTAGTTTTAGTTCAGGTTTTCGGTCACTTTAGGGAGAACATCTACAGTCACATTTTTTTAATACTTTGACATTTTGTGAATACTAATGATGCATTTACAGGATATAACAGAAAATTTGAAGATATGTTTATTAGAGGTTGACGGGAGTATCTAACTGAGAGAAAACTCTCTTTCCCAACTTCTAATTTCAGACTTTGGCATAGCTCAAACGTGGGTCCTTTCACAGTTCATTGTTGAGAAAAAAAAAAGTGCCCAAACACAGCAGGGATTGACAAACTGTGTGGGACAAAGACACTGTATGTACAATGAGGAGCATGTTAAGTGTTAGTTTCTCAGAGCGCTTTGTAAACATGTAAAGCCAAAATATCTACACATTAAGTCAAATTACACAATAATTGTATAACAAACAACAACAACAATCTAATTTTGGATAACCATGTATGAATTTGTGAAAATATCTCCCATTGTTTTTAGATCTCCAACATCTTTTTATTCTGTGGCTGGTACATATTTCTTACCTCATACTTCTCTGACTGTACGATAACCAGTAGATATAGCTTTAGTTTTTACTGTCATTAATACTGTAGGAATACAAACAGGAATTGCTTTCTTTTAGTTGAATTCACATGCTTATTTTGAGTGAGATTATCAAAGTATGAATTTTTCACATTGGCACAAGGACGTCTCAAACTGATGATCTGGTTTTAGAATTTGAACAGCACTTCCATATTTAAAAAATGCATTATGTCACATACTCCGCACAGAGCCTTAATTTCACATACAGAAAGTCTTTCTAACAGGTCCAAGTTAACCTTGGTACCTTGAGAGACCTTGGTACGAATTGCAGACTTACTTTTGGAGCTTGTCATATTCGCGCTCGAAGTCTCTTTCAACCTAAAAAAAAAAAAAAAACATACACACTGTAAATTTCATTATTCAGAATGTGTCTCAATTTTTTTTTGTCAAAGCAAAAAAATAATCACAATGTACAAAGTGCTTTTTCACGACAGAGGAGCCACAAGTCCCAATGACTAAAACAAATTGGGGGAAAATCATTGTTTACATTCAAAAACCATCTGAAGTTTAGACAAACTGATAAAATATTAAAAAGTGACCACATGGCTTGAGATGAAGGACATACAATCAACAATGGGTGCTTGCTTGTTGTCTGAATAAATTATGTAGATAAGTTGTTTAAAGCTCAAGGCTTGTGTTGCCACTCCACCCTGGTTCAGTGGTTGTCTCCTTTACATGACCATGTACTCTGTACTCACAGACCACAGCTAAGGTAGTGCAACTCCACTGGGTTACCTAGTGGCTTAATTGCAGGTAAAATACTTGAGTTCATCAAGTTTCCAGAGTCAAGGAGGGCTAAGGCAGCAGCTCGGCTGTGGAATATGCCGAGCAGGTTACAGAGGCAGTAAGGGTTCCTTTCTTGTGGTTCTGTGGGCTCCTGAATTTAAACACGGTGGCCAAAACAGCGAGGAAGGCAGCTGACACTTTGTCGCTGGTGGATCATCTGACTGGGCTGCCTCTAACCCACACCCTGGTTTATACCCAGGATGGCACAGGAAGCTGGAAACCCAGTCTGACAGCACGCACCGGGCCACAGACCCATTACACTGGAAGTGGTTTCCTCCAGCAAGGAAAACACCCACTCACTGTCACTTCAAGGTAACCATCCTCTGCCCCCTTGCATGGCTCAGACAAATTGGCATCCAATAAGTCTTTTGGGTGAGGCAGTCTGATGACATTATTTAGACTACTATTCATGTTGCGTACATGTCATTTGTTAGCCTTCACAAATACACTTTACACATACTTCCTTGGAGTAAGTCTTTAATCATTCACTTACATAAACCTTATTGAATATTATGTACTAAACCTTTTTGAGTGAGTTAACTTTTGCTCTAATGAATGACTTACAGTTTTAGAGACAATCTGCTTCTTTGGTTGTCCAATCTTGAAGGGAATCCTGAAATCACACACACACACACAAAAAAAAAAGAAATGACAGGTGAAGACATGAGCAACTGGAAAATGACTCCCTGCGAAGGCGGAATTACTGAATGCTTAGATTGTCATCAGTTGAATGATGGGTGACTGGAGGCGGGTGCGAGTCCGAAGGTGAACGGGCGCCTCTCTCAGATCCCTGCTGCGGACAATCTGAAGCTGTTAATTCCTGCTGCTCTGAAGTGCGCAGTCAGAGCTGCGTACATTAACTTTGTGTCATCACTAAACGCATCTGGCTCCCATTGCAGGCGGATATCACTAAACACAAGTGGTTGTCCCCCGGCTGGCAATCAAACACAGATGCACTCGTTATATTGTTTATCAGAAAAATAACAAGGCTATTTCAGAATGTCAGGCAGACGCCACCTAATATACTGGGATTTAGAGGGGCTCAGCCGGGACGGTAACTTGCTTTTAAAAAGAAAACTTGAGGCCAGTGGTACAAATCAACCAAATAAAAACAAAACATGCCACTGGATTTTAGTGCGACTGCAGTGGTTGTACCTAATATTCAGAATGAAACACAAACTTTTCTACACTCTTGAAAGACAAACACGCCGACATCCTGACTATAGCTTTTGCGGTAAGAAAAAAGAAACCTGTTCCATCTTAGTTAAAGCACAATCTTTTATCCCCATTTCAAAACCTTGCCTTTGCCTTAATAAGTTGGCGCCGAAGCATCAGAGTGCTTTGGGAAGCCACAAGACAGAAAACACTGCTTTGGCAATGCGCTTGGCTGCAGGTTGTCATTGATGTGGCACTAATAGCCTGAAATCTAAGCTATATGATGGACAGTTGCTGCTGACAGGCAGGGTGAGGCAGCAGCTGCGTCAAAAGAAAGGTGTGTAGACTAATGAGATGGAAAGGAGAGGGTGTGATGTAGGGCCTCGTTGTGCAACCAGGGAATGCTACTGATGTGTGGGGAAGATCCTTTTGATGACAGCTCAATCACAAAACTCAACATGGTCAAATAACAGCAGGATTAATCGAGTTAACAAAAAAAAAGGGGGAAAAAAAAAACAGGTTTCACTGGTGGCTCGGGTATCAGGAGTTCCTTTGATTTGCTGGCTCTGTGTTGATGCTGTGTGCTTTGCGTTTTATCAGGTACCAATTGTCCTGACCTGATCTAAATTAAAGTTTTGAACAAATCATTCTTATTTATTAAAATGTGAACCGAATACTGAAGCTGAAAACCACTTTGTTGCTTTTGGCCCGGGAACATAGTTTCACCCACTGTGTCATCATTTGGGTGAGCCAACACGGAAAATAACTGCAGAAATTACTCACCACCATCTTACGTGACTCACCTTTCTCTGATTACCTGATCACTACGCTATAACGTCACATTAAGCTCGATACGTACGTGTGTAGCTGACTTTATGCAATCGATTTTCCAAAATACGACAGAACATGACTCTTAACCTCGAGCTGGAGATAAATCAGCCCTCACTGAAAAGAAACGGCTTTAAACAGCATGACTACAACTTGCAAGATTTGTTTTCACTACAAGATACAAGCCTGGAAACAACTGGAGAATCGATTCAGCTATTCTCTATTGACAGTTTATGCATATATATCACGTTGACCCTTTCACTTTCCCCTTTGTTGTGATCACTGTTACTTTTGCTAATCATGCGAATTATGAATAAAATATAATTTTCCAGTAGTTATGAATGATTAATCTGCAAATGAGGCAGAAAGAACAACTACACACAGCTACACAGGTGACTCATATATACTCATATGTTTCACACTAATACTGTGCACCTTGCTATTGGAGTGAACTGCAAAACAAATCAAAGACACTCGTTTCCCTCTGTGGGACATTAAAAAGGTGTTTGCTGATCCTATTTATTATTATTGTGTATTAGTGTGTCTGTGTGTGTGTATGTGGCTGCTTTGTGTGACTAAATTGTTATGTGGTTGTATATGTGACATTTGTCTCAAGTCTACTTTGTAAAAGATCTCACTCTAAATGAGACGTTCTGAATAAATAAAACTTAGCTAACAAATGAAATGGTAGTTCATGTCCATTTTCACCGTTTGTAACCATTTCATAACTGAAATCTAAGGGAATATAACATGACTCATAAGTAAACATGCAGTCAGTGTGGGTGTATTTTAAGAACATTGACAGGTGATTTGGCGTTTTTTGATTTGGTATTTTACACACCACTGATGCATTGAAAGTGATTTTGCATTTGTTAACATTTTTCTGATTGGACAGTTGGTTTTCTTCCACAGTTGCACAACATTTGGCAACAGTTTTGGATAGTTACTCCCATTTGGTGGGTGTGTCACGGGAGAAAATCATGTCATCCACAGCAAAAAGAAACGGAAGAGTTAACTATAAACATAAAACTTTACAGCCATCTATACACCATGAAACATATATTCACGTTTGCTTTGAGTATTTCTTTCTTGATGACATCAAGCGAGTCCGTCCAAGTCTAACTGTATTAAGGTAGATTTTCCCTTTAACGCACCAAAGGATGTATTTGTGCGGGGCGAAAAAACACTAAAGCGAGTCCTTCATTTTATGGATTCAGAGTATATCCACTTCTGCGATGAGCCAAAGGAAAGTGGTCACTCTCTTCAACTGCTCATGAGAACTGGCAAACACACAGAGTGAAGTGTGCTTCGGGGAGGGAGAGGGAAAATGTAGCAGGCAACCAGAGGGAGAGAACGAGAAAGAGGGAGGATGGTAGTCGCTGTGAGAATCATTTCTAATGTTTCTTCACACAGCAATATTTCTGTAGGGGCTGTCACATTTAGAAACGTTGGTGAGTCGGGTCCTGTGAACCCAGAACTAGTGTCTGACATGGCAGCGGCCCGGCCACAAGACAGCTGAAGACAGAAAACTTATGTGTTACACCAACTGAAGTCCAATCTTTTTTCTGAAAACAAATCTAAGCCTGGTGATGGCAGGCGTGGGTAGTTCAGCTGAACATTGCCTTGGTATTTAGTGCTAATACTTTGGACAATTTGATAAATATAATCAGCAGTAATTATAGCATTTGTACATGTTACAGCAGCAGTTCTCTTACCCAATAATAAACATTTACTCAAACACTAACAACTCTACAGATTGCCCATTTTCAGACCCAACTATTAAAAAAAAGCTCTTTTATACATTCATTGTCACTGTCAGCAAGTCAGTCGACTTGCATTTACAGAGCTATCTGATCTTTGCTGTAATAGGCAACACGTCACTGCCATCAAGTAAGCACGTAGGCCAGAACAAAGACAGAACAGTCTCCTCTACCCGGGACACATTATGCACCGACTGGAAGAACCAATGGCTTTTCACAAAAACTGCAAATGTGTACGCCATTATAGGAACAGTGCATCATTCGACCTTGGATATTCCATGGAGCACAGAGGGCCAGTTGAGGATGTTGGGAAGTGGGATTGTTCTGATGATGACCCCGAAGTCAAACCTCTCACGTCATAGAAGCAAGTGTGCAGGCCCTGCTGGAATGCATCAGTCAGCAGAGCCCATAAAGGACTCTTTTCACTGGTCGAGCACCCCACTCTTGACCTTGTGTTTGGCGGTGCGTGCTGGTAGAAGTGTCGCTTGCCAGCTATTGACTGTCTGACTGAACTGAATGATGCTGTCTTGCTTCCTTCATTATTGTCGTCCCTGAAAATGACACTACGAATGTGTAGCGTTTTATAAAGCCAGTTAATGTACACACACGTCACGTTACAGTTATACAGTTTGTTATAATTTAACGTATGTTTCCCCTTGAACTGAACACATGAATTGTAAAAAGAAAAAAATCATTAAATATCATATTCAAACCTCTTTTAAAATTCACGACAATGAACTTCCCTATGTAAAAAATCTATTATTGTCAAAGCTACACCCTATACAATAAAATAATAAAATATGTTGTCAAAAGACCTTAACAGATTTAGATTATTGTAGATGATATTGTGTAGAAAACTTCCTTGAAACATTGTAGTAGAGATAGAGTCTCGCCTGCATAACCAAAAGGCTAAAATATGAGGATATACCTAATGTGCTGTTATGGTCTCTTTGCATATGTTTTTGTCAAATAACCAAAATATTCCACTTTATAAGCAAAGGTTTGTCATTGTTCATACAGGCATTCTGATTTTCTTAAATCTGTGAGTACAATAGCAAAGTATTGGTACCATAGTCAGTACACGATGAAAGCCGGTGAAACATGCCACCCCCCCCACATGAAACATAGTGAAAGACACAGACTTTGCTAAGGATTGCAAATCTTGCTGAACCTGGTGCGCAGCCATTTTCCAAGAACAGAAAACAAATCTTGGCTCGGAAACACGAAACAACCAGTTGCCAAAACAAATCAAGACAACACATAATAAATAAGAGAATGCCTATCGAAGAAGATAAAGTGTGATTCAATACATGTATGTCCTATCATACATACCTATTTGCCCATATATGTTCATATACACATAACAGAGTGCATAATACTACATATTCAGACTTTCTCCACAAATAAGACAACACTGTGAAGCTAAAGATAAATAAACTACCTTTAGCGTGCTGTCACACCTCGGTTGTTTGGTTCGTTTTAATTGAACCCTGGAGCACTTTATCTGACAGTCTGATTGGTTTTGGGCAGTGTGAAAGTTCATTTGAACTCTGCTGTGGACCAAACATCAAACATCTGCCTGAAAAGGTGGGTCCCTGTTCAATTCCACGTGCACTGCAGTTTTCTTTACTAAAGGTGAGAACGTGATCCAAACCAATCACAGGATGTAAACCACAACAGATTATTAACAGATGACAACTTTTAAATCTATAACTTCTTATGACCAGACCTCACCCGCCATCTGTCACAGGGACAACATATCATAATCCCTTTCTTATGAGGGGCCACCTTCTCCTTCAGTGCTGCCTTACTCATCTCATTTGAAGAATGAAATGTTCAACGACTTGCTGTCCTGTCTGCTGCTCATACTGGTCGCGCTCTTGTAAAGCATTTGCCTGATGATGGAAATAACAAAGAAAAATCAGAAAACCCGATATCAAATAAAAACTGGTGTTACCCCATTATTTATTTAGTATCTGCAGGTTTCACTCTGGTATTTTTCCCCAGCAGAAGAGAAACTGTTAAAATCACGTGACATTTGCTTACAATTCTTGGTGAGTTTGACAAAGTATGGTGTGAACACAAACCGGACCAAATGAAAAATGCAACAATGCCGCCGCTTCACCCCCGAATCGCACTGAGTCTGCCGAAGTACAGGTGTGAAAACACACTCAGACACACTGGAGTGAAGTTTTCTTATAAGCAAAGGTTTTGGGGAGTTTTCCTCGTCTACAGAGAGAACTTGGGCTGGGTCAGGAACAAGTACTGACATGAGCCTGCAACGCCACCTGACACACTGTGCAAGATATGGAGATACAGTGTTTCCTCCTTTATCGTGGGGTTACGTTCCAAAAATAGCCTGCAATAGGTGAAATCCGCGAAGTAGGATTTTTACAATTATTATATGGCTGTAAAACCCCTCACCACACATTCTATACACTTTTCCCAGACAGGCATTAATATTCATAACATTCAAAGTTCAAACCTTCGTAGATTTATAACATGTAAATATGGCAAGCTGAGCGCATTCTGCACTGTATAGTACAATACATAATATTGTCTGAGAGATGAGTCAAAAAAACAGAAATGCACAAAACATGTTCTGTTGTGGACCATTACTTTTTTCTTGTAGCTATTTGGCTGAAAATGACAACACAGGCTTGTTTGCTGTTGTTTGTTTTTTCACCAGCTGGATGGAAGATCTTTGATTACAAGACTCGCAGATTCAGCTAATATCTGTGCAGATCATCATCCATGCAAACAATGTCATGAGACCAACTGTTCACACCTTTCTTCATTCATCATCTTAAGTCATCAAATCACATACTTTTTAGGGTTCAAACTAAAAACTATTTCTGTTATTGCTTCATCTGGTGCCCAGGACAGTCCAAAATCCAAATATACTCATTTTACAATCACGTAAGCCGTTGAAAAGCAACAAACTCACATTACAGAAGCTGGAATCAGAAAATGTGCAGTGTAATTGTCTTAAAAATGACTTAGGACAATGAAAGATCACCACCTAACTTACCAATTAACGATCGTCTCAACTATAATGCTTGTTAAATGGACTGTAGTTGATACCTTTTGTTGTGATCCAATCATAACAAATGATACAGACGCCTAACATTAAACACAACTCAATATTGACACATAAACTTTTAACCATTTTCTTTTGTTCTGAACCGAGTATCTTTGAGTTGTGGGCAAATCCAAACAAATGATGACTGGAAAACAGTGATCAGCATATTCTGATATTCAATGGATCAAACAACTAATTAGTTAATCAGTAATTAAACGCTTTAGTAGCAGGCAAATTGTCAGCTCTCCGATGTACCTTTATTTTTTTCTGCGGGTCAGACTTGTGGATTAATATCTCCAAATTAAATTTTTTCGAGAAAAGCTGAGCCAACATTTGTCAAACTTTTGCAGCAGCACTGAAACAACATATGAACAGGCGGTCGTCGCTTTCAAACACCTGAATGAAGCTTAGTTAGCAGCTGCACACGTCAGAAGTATCAACACAATTCTTCACAGGAAAACACTCATCTTCACTTCACTGTAAACACCGATGACAAGCCATCACAGTATTTCTGTCAACACCGCAGTAAACTCCTCTGTAGTGCTATATGTGCTAACACCGAAGCTAGCTAGTACCACTTGAAGACCTGTAAATGTGTTGATCTTGTCGACCCGACAAGTTAGCAACACTGACTTTCCGTGCTGTGATAAAGACATATGTAAGGTTTATTTAAACCCAATCAAGCAGCTGTACCTTCAGAAAGCTGTTTCACTTAAAGTCTGTTGTTGAAATGTTTCACCAAACAAACCGGCGTCACCTCGGCTAATGAACAAGTTGGGTAAAGACTCAACTTTATCGATCAAAGTAAAAAAAATACAGCTTTGTTAGCAGCTATCCGACAACACAGACGCTCCTCTGTGTCGGTGAAGTGACAAAGAAAGAGATGTTTTATTGTCGAGCCGTGAGTTTAACAGGCTAACTCCTGCCGGGCTGTGATGTTTGTGTGGAGCCGCCAGGAAATAGCCGGAGCCCGGGACGACGAGCCGCCTGTATGAACTCACTGTTTACACATCCGTCCAGGTAACACTTTTAATCTAACACGGTAGAAATTAACGTCGTATCCGAAATACATACCAGCTCATTTTGTAGTTTTATTATCTTCCGAGGACGTCATCCCCTTTCGACCAGTCGAGCACGAAACAGGAAGTCCGGAGCTCGTGTTTCCTCCGAGGAAGTTTTAGACAGAAACTAGCAAAGTGACATAAATTACCCGCACAAGTTATCATGTGTTCGTATAATATACTATATTTACGTGTTTTTTATATGAAATATGTATATATGAATCGAGTATTATGTCACGCGCGTGATTGTGTATTTCAGGGATACGCGCGGGCGTGTGCGCGTGCACGCGGGGCCCAAAGGACTCAACTGGAGGCAAGTGATATTTTTCTTTATTCAAGTACTTACATAGAAATAACAAAACAATTGCATTACAACAAACTGAAGTGCCAAGTAAACAGGGGAGCATATCTCCCCATCACAAGAATATAGTAAAATTCATTTCAATATTCAGCTCATCATAAAAGGACCTTATTATAAGGTAATAAAAACATGAAATAGGCTAAAGACATCCACAACATTTTAAACAAGACCCCTTGTTTTCTTAAAAGAACAAAAGAAAAAGCCAACAGAACAGTTATCCCAGTGTGTGTTTTCAATTGTCTGTCTTGATTTGTTGTCAGGTTTATCCCATTTCACCCAATGTGACTTTTATTTTCATGCATAATAAAGAAATGAGCACCACCCACAGCGTCTGAGGGCAGCACTTTGGAACATTTCCGTGCACATGCAAACATGAGGATATACTGTAATGAAAAGAAAACACAACACAACAGAAAACAGTGAGTATCGACTCCATCTGAACACCACAGTGTCACTGTTTTAGACCACAAAATCCCTGAAGCCACCCTGTAGTCCATAAGATGACATGAGTAGCCTATAATATCTACACATTATTGAAATCTCTTCAAATGTGAGTTATTTAAAAAAAAAAAAACTGTAAGCATTAATTGTCTTGAATGAGCCCAAGTCTGTTGCCCTGCCCAGCTTCACAGAGACTAAATCTGTTAAACACAAACATTAGCACAAGGCTGCCTTCAACTGCAAGCAGACTGAGGTCACATTTATGATTTGTTGCTCCTGTGGAGTTCTCATCACTTATTGTTTTTGATCAGCCAACCCTGCAACCCAGTTTGGCACAAAGATGGCTGCTGATGTTGGCTTGGGTCCAACGTGGAGCAGGGAACGAGGATGAGGCAAATTCCAATTTCAGAGCGTTTAGCCGCCCACTTTTGGACAGTAGAACATAAAAGACATAAAATAAATCATTCTTGGAGAAGCACTATTGAGAGGGGGTTGTTTCTGAGTTTGCTTAACAAGTCATTGACATATACCTATAGCACTCACACATTACACATAAGGATTATTGTTCAGCAGAACACGGTGCAGCCTGCATTGTTTTTCAACCACCAAACTATATTGAGGGGAGTGGGGCGGAGGGGGATCATATAAATTTTACAAAATCTATCTGTCCATTACAAAAGTGTCACGAAACAAAAGTGACAAAACACAGTGCGATGATATGACTGATGGAATATTGAGTTTGCAAAGTTGTAATTACATGGCTTCATTTAGACGTGGAAATAGTTTGGTGTAGTTACCGCCTCACTCCGCATCATTCCTTGACACAAATGTAACATAAACACAGTTTTCTCTCAGAGGAGGTTACATTCTATATATCATAATTAAAAACGTCCATTCTCACCAGCAGAGTGTCAAATCAAGAGCAACCAAGAGCAACATTTTTGGTCAAATAAATTCAGTCTATAATGATCACTGTTTAACATCAAATGATTCTAGTCAACATTAAAGATAAACATTTTATAATTCCTATCGCCTTAGGCACTATATATATATATATATATATATATATATGTAATGCTGATTCCATGAGGCTGTCTGCTACATAACATTTACATTAGAGGCTGGTTTACATTGAGCATGGAAAATCCCAATCTAATGTTTAATGTTATCATTATCAAGCTGTTCATCCAGGGTCAGGAATAAGGAGAGCGCTGAAATGTGATGTGTACAAAGTTATATTTTCAGTTTGTTAAGTTGATTTTCATTTCAGCAGTATTTTATTGGAATACGCTCATAAAAGTTTAATTTGTCGATGACCATCCATGCAATGAAATCACACACACACACACACACACACACACACACACACATATATATATACA